>JAECWJ010000696.1:1710000-2310000 GCA_018150375.1 Drosophila sturtevanti | reverse complement strand
AAGAATAAACTAAGGTGCAAATATAAAACAAGAGTGAAAGAGAGAGAGAGAGAGAGAAAAGACTGTTAAAAATAAGTCTATAAGGAATTCAAGTTGCCTATTTTATCCTTCTATTTTCCCAATTTCCGTTCTCACAGACAAGGCAAACAAATCAATATACTTATCCACAAATACATATATATATATGTATATATATGTACATATGTGAAAAATCATTGAGAGGAGGCGAGATAAAAGCGTTCAACGATTGCGCCTTCTTATCAAAAAAAAAAAAAAAAAAAAGGCATATGTCCTTTCGGTCTACCTGAACTGATGGTGTCCTCGGTAAGGGTTTCCGATGGTCGGAATGCCGGTGCCTAAACCTAAGCATTTCCGTTTAGCAAAGAAAACAATAACAATTGGGATTTCTCTTTTGTAATTCTGTATCTGAGTGTGTGTGTGTGTGTGTGTGTGTGTGCGTGTGTCGGTTTAGAGAGATGGGCCGCGACCGGAAAAGCGCATTTAACGCGATTTGATGGTTTACAAATTGGCTTAAAGAGCAACCATCTCCGGCATCTCCAAAGGTATAAACAACTGACGGTATTTCTTGTATCAGTTATTTTATTTCTATTTTTTTTTTTTTTGCTTTCGTTTTCTTGTTCCTCTCTCTCTCTCTCTCTCTCTCTGTTTTGCTTGCTTTTGTTTCCCTTTTTTTTTCTTTGTTTTTCTTTTTTCTTTCTTTTTTGGTTATTGCTATTTGGCGGTTTGATGCCGTGAACATGTGCTGAGGATGCGGCTTGTTGCCTTTTTTGTTTCCTTTCTTCGTTTTTATTTTTTTTTATCCCCTGATAAAGATTGCGGCATGATGGGGTTGATGCTATGGATGGAGGATGGGGATTGAGACAGCAATGGAGAAATGTTATTCCAAAAGAGTTGGATGAGGCGGCATGTGAAGGCAGCTTAAATTGATGAGTTCCGGATTTGAATTTTTAAATAAATATTCCATATATTACAATACTGTTACGTATTCAAGTTGATAAACCAAATATGTATGTAGTTATATACTTGATTTTCACTACCTAGATGAAGATCTGTATAAATCAGGTTAATCAGCTTGATCATGTTAGATGATATAACTAGTTCATAATTATCGTTAGATAAGACACATTCGAGTTATTAAATAAATAGTTGGTGTTTGTTTTTCTTTCGCTTTATATATATGTATGTATGTATGTATGTATAAACATTGAGAATTATTTAATGTTCTAAATATATCTGATCCTGTAATATCATCACACAGAATCTAGAAAAACCAACTCATTTAAGAATAATATTTAATATTATTTTTGTGTATTTCCTTATTTTGTTTATCGGACGCACATACACGTACCTAAAGTGCAAACAACGATGACTGACTATATACATCTAGATACATGTATATATATATATATATATATATATTCATATGTATGTACATAGTATGCATAGTAGATACATATGTATGTGTTGAGTATATTCAACCTGCCGGTCTCGTCCGGTCTGATACATGAGCATTGACATAAGACATACTTGGCGGCAAAACGACAACAACAACAACAACAACAATAACAAAAAGGTTAATAACATTAACACGATATTGCATTTTACTCTACAAGTTGTAGTTAGGGTTTTCTTAATCAGCATGACTGGAACATTGGTAGTTGCTTAATCATTGGATGGATGAAGGGAGGGAGATCGAGCAAATTCCAAAGTTATCTTAATGATATACCATCATATCATCAAAAAAAGAAAAAAAACAGCAAAATGATATAACATATATATGTATATACATATATAATGAATGTACCATCAGACACTTGGGCGTCTGCCACCACTTATCGTTTAGTTATTTTTTAAATATACTTACTAGTGAACATATATATATATATACATATATATATATATATATATATCTACACACTTCATTTTCAATAGGGTATAATAGTATGTATGTCCCATGCAAATGTCTCTGAGACTTCTGAACAAAACCATAAAAACTAATGCATTAGATCGATTCCAAAATATCTGATAATTCAATTGATTTTCATTTGAATGTAACTTAGATTTAATTTGGATCATATTGCTATATCATTATTGGAATTAATTGTTTAGCAAGTGTATATCAATATCGGTGGATTAAATATTAGGTTTTTGGGGGATCTGTTTTAAATAAAATACCAAAACTTGTTTCGCCACAAGACATCACGTGAGCTCGAGTCTCTGACTCTCTCCCTCTCTCTCTCTCACACACACACACACACTTCAAAAGCCTCCACATGACTTAAATGTCTGAAGGTGTCTGTGCCAGTGGCTTGATGTCAATGAATGGGAACCAGTTTGCACCTGTATAATTATAACCAAATATATATATATATATATATATAGATATATATGTGAATGTATGTAGATATATTGGTAAATTGGTGTGCGGATTTCTCATTTGTTCTAATTGGAAATTGTTATGGTTAGCAAATACACACACCCGTGTGGTTGACAACTCAACTAGAAATCGATGTTGAAATGATCTAATTTAGTTCACATTTAGTAAAGAAACAAAAAAAGAAAACGAATTCTGTTTAATCACTAACAGTAGATATTATTTTGGATATTACATAGCTATATATTCGATTTGCAATTTACTTAAAAATATATAAGTATATTCTTGATTTATCTTAGACTTTTACGATTTATCCTTAGAACATCTTTAGTATGCTTGTCCCCCTGATTTTCATGTCTTATCTAAAGCGAGCTTCAACCAATACTAAATAATACTAATCAATACTATATATTACATATTAAACTTAATATATTTGGCGTTGTATATTTCTATAGATGTATGTAGGTAGGTACATATATAATATATGTATATTTGTATATAAATGCACTTCACCTCTTGCTTTAAAATTTTTTTTTTTTACTTTTTTGATTATTTTATTGAGAGAGGACCTACTACTGGCAATCTGGCATTTAAGTTGTCAAATTGATTAGCAACACTTGAGATAAGAATTATTATCATCATTATTATGTTGATTATAGTCGTATTATTATTGTTGTATGTATATATGTACATACATATATTTAAGTATAGTGCACCGAATTGAAAACCACATAAATCATGTGAATGCGATTAGACAACTAGTCAGAGATACAGACAGAGGTAACTGAATGAAAGAGAGGGAGAGAGAGAGAAAGAGATAGATAGAAAGAGAGAGAGAGATAGAGAGAGAGTCATTTAAGACCCCTTTTACATTCAATTTGTTTATAGAATTATATATTTTCTTCCTTATTTATTGACTGGAAAATATTGTTAGTTGATTTAAGCTTCTTTTTTCAATATGCAACACTAATGATGAGTTATTAATTTTTGCACAAATATAAATAGTGGGAGTGGAAGGTGTATACCTGTTTTTAAATAGTTACATCTGCTGACTATTTCTATTATAAATGAATTTGCAATGCATAATGGTTATTTTTTATTTTTGGTTGTTCGATTTAATGTGCAAATTAATTGTAGAATATTAAAGTTGACAATGTAATTAAGGGTGTGGATAATATGCATTCGGTTTTCATATAAAAACGTACAATAATCATGCATTAGATCTGGAATATTAGATTAACATAACTTGAACAATTTGTATAGTTAATTGTTTCAAATGACAACTAATACTATTTACTGATTTGAATGCAAATGTAATTCCTAGACATACATATGTATATGTTTATACACTCATGATGAAAATAATAGACACATCCCCAAAAGTTTATTTTTTTTAACATTTTTTCTATTACCTTAAATACCAAAATTTAAATGCATGTTTCTATAATTAAACACATATTTATAAAAATAACCATATTTGGGGAAAGAAAATTGAATTTTTCAAAAGTTATACAAAAATAAAAAAATGTTGCAGGATTTTCTGCTTGATGAAAATAATAGATACACCTCAATTGTCAGTTATATTTAATTTTTTGATTTTCAAATCACTTCAAATCTTTTTTTATTTTATTTATGGACTAATATCCAGTATATCCAACTTTATTTATTATATCTTCTTCCATCCGGTTGGACGTACTGTTACTCGAAATTTGGGGGGTCCCTATGAAAATGTCCTTCCAAGTTGTTTCTTTAGCTCACTCCATTAGTTTTCGATAGGATTCAGATCAGGAGATTGTCTGGCCCAAACGAGAGCGTCCGCTTTATTGACCTCAAATCAACTTTTTACAATATTTGAGATGTGTTTTGGGTCCCAGCACAGGGGCACGTTTTTCGCTGCATATGGTAGCATTATAGTTTCCAGGATATTCCTGTAGTTAGCTGCTTTCATAATGTCAAGTATTCGGATAATCGGACCTACTCCATAGCAGTAGTAATACCCCCATTCCATAATACTTCCAACTCCAGGCCTCACTTTTTTTTTGTACAGCGAGGTTCAATTTTTTTGCCTTTAGGGCGTCTTTAATGTCCTGGATTAGTCAGTTCCAGAAATGCAAATTATGATTTATTCGTTAAATAGGATATTGCGCCAATGCGAAATGTAGAAAATTGGGTAGTTATGACAAAATTATCAAAAATATATATATAATAGTGTATATATTATTTTCAATATGAGTGTAAATACTATATCTTTATTGTTACTTTGATCAACAATTTATGAACTGATTTACTAGTAATACATTTCTAATCAAATTAATCATTTGCGTAGTAAATTAATAGATCAAAGTGATAAAAAGAAAAATCATCTTATATTTATTTATGTATCTATTTTTTTGTTCTTCAAGTATTATTACAATTATTTAGAGAACTATAGAGAAATTCATGAAAAACAACAATTAAGTATTTGTTACTTAAGATTTTTTCAACTGACCAGGGTCAGGGATATACGTAACAAAAATATTAAACAGAATAAACAGAGTGGGATATTTTCTAACATATTCTTTTTTCTTTTTTTTTTTTTTTTTTGAAAATATATTTGCTCATTTTCTGTCATATGACGGGAAATCCTCTTTAAGTACATCATGTACATCATTACAAATGTATTTATTTCACATGTTAAGTGTTATTAAAATTTTCAAGTACTTTATTAATCAATAAAACCACTTTCTAGAGCTGATAAATACACTAATTCAAATCATGCGTCACTAAGCCCCAGGGCAATAGATACATATACATACATACATTCAAATATATATTCATATACATAGAATGCTAATTGATACACACACACACACACACATAATGACGGAATGGGATGGAGAGCGAGTGCGAGTGCGAATGCGAGATGGCATAGTCAACATTCATTATATACAAATAGAGAATGCATAATCTGAATATGATTAAAATTATCTAAACACTGTAAAATTGTACTAACTAACTGTGTATGTAGGTATGTTGTTTGTATGTATGTTTTGTTATTAAACATGGATGATTAGAATGAGCCTTAATGCCAATTACTAACCAAAACCACAAATGAAATTTTCGTTGCACAAAATTAAATGCAAATTTTAATAAACCCAAAAAAGCAACAAAAAAAAAGGGGGGAAAGGAAAGGGGAAACGGCAAAGGAGTGAATGCAAAGGGAAAAAAAAAGAAAAAGCCCAGCCCAATGAAAGAAAATGAATTGTATGTGTTTTATGGTCAGTGAAGCTAATAAAATTCATTCATAGAGAAAATTTGTCCAGCACATAATTTCAATGAATAAAATTAAATTGTAAATGATATGCAATAAAAGTGAAATATGCATGAGAGGATTAGGTAAAACACACACAAACCCACACACACACACACACACCTAAAAAATGGACTTCAACTAAAATTGAAATAAACAAATAAGTTGGCACGCAAATAAAACTGAAATGAAACTAAAACAGGTAAATAAATCAAAAAGCAATTATTTACAATTTTCAAATTGCAATTCTACAAATTTTGGTGAAAAAGCAGAAAATAGCACAAAATGTATATAATTAAAATCGGAAATTGCCAAGTTTTCAATTCCAATTTGAATTTCAATTCCAATTAGTAATACAAGTACGATCATTAATGTTAATCATAATAGTTAGCTTAAGTAGTTATACTAATTGTAGAATCAAGTAGTTTAAGTTTCATAATTAAGTTTATTTAAATGCACAATTGACTAATACATATACATATACAAAATAATCAAACACTAAAGGCTTACAGGAAATTTCCTCTTTTGTTTTTTAACCAAAATGAGATAAAGCGAAGGAAGCAAGTTTTCCCTGCCGACTTTGATTATACCCTGTGCCAAGTAATGATACTTTAAAAATCAAATTCCTTCGAAAACCACCATCAATTTAATGAAAAATTGAAAATGAAATTCTCCTAATAAGCCGCAACAACTTGTACTGCTTGCATAAAATTATACTGTAGCATAAAATTATACTGCTTGCAGAAACTTATACCGCTTACAGAACCTTGGACTGCTTGCAGAACAAAGCAGTGTGCTATCTGCACTTGGCATTTTAGTAGAAAACCTTTGTTGACTATATAATTAACTAAGATTGAATAATTTAATAAGAATGCGATGACAGATGTTCACACCAAATTTGTTTGATTCAGCTTTAAACGGACAGACTAATCTCTTATTGCTGATAAAGAATATATATATTCTATGCGGTCAAAAATGTTCCTTCTGCCTCTTACATGCATTTTGGCGACTTTAATATATCCTTTTACCCTATAACCTCTAGGGTATAATAACGATTAATAATATGTTTTAGAATTCGATTTAAATTTTATTATTACCGCAAAATAAATTCACATAACTTGAATACAATTCACAAAATAATTGCAACTTGTATTTACACTTTACTTAATACGAGTCAAAGAATGTCTGAATGTCTGATTACCATTTCTTTCTCATCAATATTTTTGAATAAAAAAGCAAATATATGGCCAGAAGATATACCTTTTTTTATTTTGGGCCAAAGCTTCTTCAGAATCGCAAATACAATTTGATTTAATCAAAAATTTGATTTACTTTGCTCTCAAATAGACAATTTAATCAATAATTCGAGTAATGGACAAACAGGCAATGAAATATCTGAACCGATTAAGAATCTAAAATATATATTCAATGAATATTGATAAGTGTCAATTAAGTTGAAGTGATCATTGTAATACCTGAAGTCAATTACAATTAATGGCAAAACTAATTAAATAAATCAGCCATCCTTAATTTACCCTGCCCTGCTTTACCAGATACCATTGATGTAAATATATTTTTTATACTATATCTATAGTTCTGAATAAATGTTTGTATGTAGGTACATACATATATCCCCATTTTCATTTTTCGCAAATATTTGAACTAAAATAGCAACAAAATCTAATGATAATTATATATACTACATATGTATGTATGTATAACGCTATATTTTCAACAGTCTCTCCATCTTCAGTCCTCTCAAGTCACTCTATCTCTTTCTCGCTCTTTCCTTTTTCCATATCTCTTTCATTCGTTGTATTTAATATTGTTATTTACAGTTTTTCTAATTCATTTCCAATAGAAAAATAAAAGCAAAAATATTGTTAATTGTCACCGACTTTTAAATACCATATAACAAATAGATATTATATATTTTAGTTAAATTTTTTTTTCAAATTCTTTTTTTTTTATTTTGACTTTGACAAACTATCGCCATCTAGCGGTCAATTGGATATCTCTATATATCTTTTATTTAATTAAGTTTATCTATCGATTTTAACGATTAATGATGCTGGTCAGCAGAGTGTAATGATATTGAATGAGGGGGGAGGAGGGATGGCGGGCTGCATAGTGTTTGCATACTTTATGACAATCTTAATATACCCTTACTATACACTACTATCAATGGGTATAATAGCTACATTGACAAGTCTAGTGCCGGCCTCTCGTTCATTGCGTTGTTTCAGTTGATTTAATTTTTTGCGGCATCTTCAACGACGACGTCAGAGTCAGTCATTCAGTCAGAGTTTCAGTTTGCTTTCTGTTTGTGCTGATGTCTAGATAGAGTTGTTGTTGCCGTTGGTTGTTGGCGTTGTTGTTGTCGCTGTCGTTGTTGTCGTTGTCGTTGCCGTTGCCGCTGTCGTTGTTGTCGCTGCCGTCAGATGCCAGTTGCCAGTTGCCGGGGCAGTTGTTGTCCTCAGTCGACGTCGCATTTAACTTTGAATTCGCTGCTGCTCTGTTAACTTGGCTATAATTGCAGGGCCCAACAGAACAGTTTTAATTGTTATCAACAAGCGGGCGCGTTCAGTTTGTTATAAAATATATATATACCTATATATATTTTTGTTTTTCTTACGCTTCTTGTTTTTATTATTATTGTTATTTTTCATTTGCCTTTGTTGGCAAAGGTCGTGAAATTTTGTGGTTGGTTTTTTAAGTGAAATTATTTAATTGAAAATTCAAAATGAAATAAAAACAAATGAAAATAAACAGCAGCAACTACAACAACAATGTAAAGAACAACTAAC
Organism: Drosophila sturtevanti; assembly: GCA_018150375.1. NCBI lineage: Eukaryota > Metazoa > Arthropoda > Insecta > Diptera > Drosophilidae > Drosophila > Drosophila sturtevanti. Next base: position 2,301,509 of record JAECWJ010000696.1, on the reverse strand, counting down.
TAAAAGAATTTAAATGAAATTTTAACATAATTTTTTTAATTTAAATTTGGTTTCCTTTTAAAAGTTGCCTACAAAACGTGTATCAGAAGCATTTTTCGAAATATCCTTCGAATTGATTCTAAAATTGAAATATTAAAAGAAAAACTATTTAACTATATGCGTATATTAACTACTTGGTTTATTATTGTTGTTTAAATAATGAATTGAAAACCTGTGAAACAGTTGAAAAACTATTCTAAGGATGCTAGAGAAATCTGCTTCAGAAACAAATACATATAATATATAATATATATTGCTGTATTGCATTTGCATTTAAAATTTATTAGAAATGTGATTCAATTTAAATTGCAAGAGTCTAAATCTGTATTTAATTAATTAATTTAAATTTAGTCTGATTTGCTTACTGCCTGCTTCCTGCTAATTGATACAAAATTGAAAGTAACCTCTCTTATTAAATAAACATTATAAATTTCCATTAGTAAAAACAGAATTTTGTACAAATGCCCGACCGCCTATTATCGATAGCCGGCTTTTCATTTATTTCAATAATATTCCATTTTCTAATTGTAAATGCCAAGTGCAATCTCTTCCGGCTTTTCAATTTGTGATTGTGATTATTGTTCATACTCGTTTATTGCCATGTGCCTTTGTCTCATAATCATTTACAATTAATTCAAAAAAATATATTGAAAGCATCACAGAATGTGAATTAGGTGGTTTATAGATCGCTCTCTATCTCTTTATTTCTCTCTCTCTCTCTCTCTTTCTCTGTCTCAGTCTAATCAACTAGTTTGTTCAACTTCTTCAATTGCAAACAAGTGATTGAACATTTTAGACCATTTTTCAATCAAATTGCAGTCTCTTGGTCTTGAAACTAATTGTTCCACAAACTGTCAAGATTTTCTATGTATATATATATGTATGTATGTATATAGATACCATGTCAAGGTCATCACAATGAGCGTCATTTGACAAGGCCATAATTTTGATTGCTTCCAATATACATATGGTATATTATATCAACATATTCTAGATTCAAATTGAGATCTTAAGCAGTGTCATTGCCATTAAAGTAAATGGATTGAATATTAAGCAACTATCATAGTCATAATTTGATAAGATTAGGTACTCCCCCCTCCGTCAAGATAAGATCAGGGTATACTTCCCATATATAAAAGATTACAATTTTTTAAGGATTTCAACTTGACAGATTATAAGTTAAACTTTAACAAACGTCTCCTCTCCCATAGTTACACTTTCAATAAAGCAAAATAATGTTGTTAAAAAATTATTATACATACATACATATGTAGTATTAGGTATTCAAATTGCAGGCTTTGATAACTTGAAATTTTCCACTTGATTTATTCAATTTTATGTATATATATTCTAGGGTCTTGGGATCTTGATAAACTACGGTTAATAGTACAATACAAGTGCTTAATGAGGGGCCCTCATTTAATGTTTTTTACCATTTGTTTTTTTATTAATCGCAATATGAAATTGTTTTATTTGTATTGGGTTAATTAGTGCTTTTCATAAAAGTAGATCTGCTGGCTATACGATGATATAGTAATGAAAATAAGTACCTGCCTACATATATAGAACACATGAATGTTGTTATCCACGCACAATGTAGGAACCATATGGATTTATATTTTTTATTGTTTAAAGTACTTTACATTAAGATGAAAAAAAAAAAATGACAATTGTAGATAAAAATTTCATTCATCATTGAATCGATATTTCAACGTCATTCCATAAAATGACAAATCCTAGATCACAAATCAAAATATGAAAATTGAATTTCAATTAAACTTTCTACTTCAAGATTAAGACATATTTTTGAAGGTATGGAAAACATTTAATACTTTCCACTAAAACCACTAAAAGGAATGACTATTGAGTGAGATTTTTTAAACCTATAAATTTAATTCGTAATTTTCTCTTTCTATAAATGATTCAGAATATAGATCTCAGTTATGACCCACAAATTTTAATACTTATCAGAATTTATTAACCAATTCGATCTTAGAAAGATTTTATGGTACTTTAACTGCTCAATTTGTTGCCATTAACTAAAACTTTCATAATTCTCCAGCTAAAAATCTCTAATTATTTAAGATTGCCATCTTAATGGTGTCAAATACATATATGTATATACTTAGATTATAAAAACACCTATCTAAAGTTCCTTAATAGCATCTAATAACAATCTAATACTCGTAAATCCCAGCTAGTAGATGAACGTGTTTGTTGTGTCTCCTTCAGTTTTGCTAACACTTTACATGTAATCGCAAATGAGGCATGTAAATAATAATTTTTATATTTTTTTTATTTTTTTTTTAAAAGATGAAAATGTGAAACAGAGCAGAGAGCAGAGATCCGTGCTGTTAAGAGGAGGAGAACAGAGTTAAAAGTAAATTTAAACGCGATTGCATGACAAATATGTTTTTCCTTGCATCAACATTTTTGTTATTATCACAGCAATATAATTATAATTTGTTGGTTTTTTTTATTTATGATATTTGTTTTGAATTCTGTTGTAGCAGCAACTTGGCAAATCAATAAAATAACCGAAAGATACCAAAACAGTATAAAAAAAAAAAATAAATAAAAGCAAAACACATACTTATATATAGAATCAATATTTAGACAAGAAATTTTTAGCAATGGTATCGGGTATCTACATATGCTATACTATCTATATACGATAATATATGTATATCTCATATGCCCAAAGTCATAGAGATCTGTGCGTAAACTGAATTAACACAAATGCGTTAATACAATTAGTTAAAAAGTGTACGAAATGAATAAATAGGAATATATAAATGTGATAAATATATATATATATACACATATATATATATATATATATATATATATATATAAATACGCTGTCCGAGGAGTGTTCAACTGAGACGATTTTTGCAACTTTTAGTCGCGAAATGACGCTTCAGCTTGGAAGCTGAATTGACGAGAAAGCGATAAGAGACACCAACTAGTCCGCGTGTGATAACCTTCCCAATAGCCAGACCTATATAAAATAACAAAAAAAAAAAATAACACAAAACAAAAGAATATACAACAAAAAAAAAAAAATATATAAACGAAACATTCTACTACTATCAACATGGCTGAACTTTTGAAGGCTTTGAACTTTACTGGCAATCTGTTGGCCAATTTTGAGGATAGCAACAGCAGCAACATCACAAATAGTAGCCATGAAATTGGCCTTAATCAATCGGCAGAAGGTTTCAATCTAACAACAACAACAATAAATGCAACACCAGTTCTTGCCACAAATTCCAGTGGTGGTGGCAGTGGAGAGAAATTAGATCTTGGCGGTTTCGATTTGCCTGGCAATTATTCCATACTGATCAATAAATTGGAACAATTGGCTTTAGGCCTAGATTCAGCATTGGGCAACTTCACCATAGATCGCCAGGAGGTTGAAATCAATTTAAGTGGTGGTGCCACGGACAATGATGTTGCCGATGTTGCCAACGATTTGCTCTTTAGCGATGTGATACCACCAGCTGCACGTGCCCCACCTCCCCATATGGGTCATGGTTCGAATCGAATATTCACTGGAGATGATGCCGAAGATTTTGCCCATGTTGTCAGCGATATTTGGATTGGTGTCATACTGACATTACTTATAGTATTCGTCATATTCTTCATTTGCGCTTGTTTCGTCTATCACAAGTTCCAGCAATGGAAGAACTCATGTAAGTTCCGGATAAATTCAAACAAACAAAAATCTCTCTAGATTTCAATTAGAACATTCTAAAGCTTATTTCACAATTAGTATCGACATAATAAAAAAAAAAAAAAAATCGCTATGATCATAAAAGATGAATCAGATCAGATAAATGATATTTTTTCGCTTTAATCGATGATTTATCATTGGCGCAAGAAAATCATCGATAACCTAATCTTATTGATTTATCCATGTTATCGTTTTATTCAATTGCAATTGAGTTATATTCACATTTTAATAATTCTTAAATTAAACACAAAAATGATTTTATATTGAATCTACCTTAATAACAAGTAAATCAATTTGTTAAGAATACATTTCGTTTATACATAGATAAAAATGATAAATCATTTCTGTAAATACTGAATAGCTACTCATCATTGCGTCAACAAAATTCAAATTGAATCATTCACTCAAAAGTCCAAGCCAAATCAAAGTGAGAAACCCGTTTAAGCTTAACTTAAACTTGGACTTTGAGATTTGATTTGGCATCCAAAAGAATTGCAAGACTAACTCTCAACCAGACAGCAAAGCAACAACAACAAAAACAAAGAAAACACAAATACTAAATATAAATAAATAAACAACAAAGTTTGTGCACAAAAACTATTAAAAAAAAATAAAGAAAAGAAAACAAAGTCTGCGGGAATAATTTTGAAAAACAAAATTGGAAATTAAAAATAAGAACAGAAGCAGATACACTGAAGTTCTTATACTCTATTTATTAGATTAATTCATCAGATTAAATATATGATATAGAAGAGAATCTGTAAAAATAATCTTTAATTTATAAGTTCCCAACAATTTCCCATAATCGATTACTTGGATGAGATCGATAAATATTCCTATAAATCCACCCATATAATTCAGTATTGGTCACACTATTTCCTTGACAAATTCCTCCATGAGATCGTATTCATACGATCAAACAAGGATAAGGTGCAAAATGAAAACGTTTCGCTTAATTAACATTTCCCTCCATTTTGTATTTTATTGGCATTGCAAAGTTTAGACAAAAACAAATATAGCCGCTTTAGCAGAGTAAACAGCCAGTGGAAATGACTCACAGAACAGAAGTCGAATTGAATTTTTAGCGTTTAATTTGTGACTTTTTTGTACATTTTCGAGTTCGCTTACAATATGTATGTGTGTATGTATGTATGTGTGTATGAATGTGAGAAAATATTTGGTAGTTAAAGAAAACCTTTTATACAGCTTAAGTAAATAAACAAAATTCCATCTGTCTTTGTCAGGTTATTTATACTTAAGCAATTCAGTTTGCTCTAACAATTTGCCAAGATGATTATTATGAATAAGGGCTAAAACCGTACCCTATGCCATAGACCGAATATAAATTATATAAAGGCAATTAGCTAATAAATTTCGACTAGCAACCAACTAGACAATGCACTCCGGTAGAAGAGAAGAGTCTCTTCTCGTCTCTTATCTTTTGGCTTTGGCGTTTGTGCGTCTGAGGCGAAAGCAAACATAACCATTTCCAGTTAATTAAAGTTGCAGTCAAGTGGCCCAAAGACACAGATATAGACTAATAGATAAGCAACAAGAGTAAGAAGGAAAGAGAGCGAGAGAGAGAGAGAGAAAGGGATAGAGAGCAAGAGGGATGGAAACAAAAGAGAGGGTAGTCTCTCAAGTGTTTGTTTGTTTGGTTGTTTGCTTTACTTGTCCTCGATTACATTGCAAATTTGTGTTAATTAATTGAAATTTTTTTTTGTTGTTGTTGTTGCTTTCTATTTTCCCAAGACTGACAGCCGACAACCTCATACAAAAATGTTGATAGGCGGTAATATTCGTTTATTGTCTTTTCCAATTACAACAACACAGTCAAGTCAATACAAGATAGACACATATCTCTCTACATATACATACTTTTCTATGTATATATGTATATTGAATTATGGAAAATTAAAGATAAAGCTGAAAAGAACAACTAAAAATAAACAAAAAAAAAACAGCAAATTTATTGATCAAATTTCTGCACATTTTTTTATCCATTCTCACTTCTTCGTGTTCCAAGGCTTTTGGGCAAACGTTTCTAAACTCACGTTCACAACCGAACCAAACCAAACCAAACCAAAAAGAAAAAAAAAACTGAAAGCAAATAATAAAACTTTTTGCCTTAGCAACTAACAAAACGAAACTTTCCCCCTTATACCCATTTCTATCCTCTTCCTCACACACATCACTTCACTTCTCTCCGCTGCTCTTCTCTTCGTTCGTTTTCTTATTTTCGCACCTAGTCACAATGCCACTTAAATTTTACTTGAATGCCTAGACACGTTTTTGCGCTTTATTTAAACAATTTGAGAGCAACATATTTTTAGTAGTTAAGTTAACAATTTGGTTTTAAAAAGAGGCGTGGCCTATTTGATATACATATATCATAAATAATATTTAAAAAAAAGAAAAAATGAAAACACGAAATAAAAAGACAACAAGAAAATATTTATCAAACCGCAGAATGTCACTCATACGCACAGTTGGACATGCGGACAGTCAGAACGAAAGACAGGCAACATTGCGTATGAGTGACATGACGTGTGCTGCATTTCATTTCATTTCATTTCGTTTCATTTCGTTTCGTTTCGGTTCATGGCTGTTTAATTTCCGTTTAATGAGTTGTTTATCTTTTGTTCTCCTTCCATTCTTGCTGCTGTGTGGTTGTATGTGTGTATGTGTGTGTGTGTGTGTGTGTGTGGAGAGCTGTTATTTTAACTGATTTACCATCCCGCAATCTCTTTAAGCCTTTAATAACAAATACTTTAGCGATAAGCATTTGTTTAATAGGTAAGACAGGTCTCCAACCTCTTGTAAATTTAAATTAATTTTAATTGATAAGATATGAAGATGATGATGGAATTATAAAAATTTACTTATGAAATTAACTTGTAATTTCTAACGCTAACGATACAACATTAATAGAGAACTTACTGTTTAATTATGGTGAACTAATCAGGAAAACTGCAACTATAGAAATATGGAAACTTAATCATTAGATGAACAAAGTTATCCATGTCCTATAAGATATTCCCATTCTTAAACTTTGCCAAAATCTATAAACAACCGAAGCCTGAAACCAAAGTAACAGCCTCTTTTACCCACCATAATTTGTGGCAAACTCTCGTAATAAGACTAAACTTACATATGTTACAAATGAGGAAGCTGCAGAAGGCAAACTTAAATTAATAAACTGCGTTAATCCAACAAGTAACTATCAAAATCTATCTTACAACTTTTGCCTTGAGAGATTCTCTTGCAAGGACTTTTATGGCTTACTTTAGTTTCCCCTTCTCTGTTTAGCACTAGTCTTATCAATATAAGGACTAAGTTAAGTGCTGCAAAGTTAACTTAAATCTTAAGAGCCTAAGCCTAAGACTCTATCATACAAGTAAATATTTAACTATTATCAAATTCTATAAATGCTCAACTATTTTTAAATGATTATTTAAGTCAAGTGTCTGCAAATCATACGAAAAAAAAAACCACTTGAAATTCTATACAAGAATAATCGTTTCGATGGGATTCACCTTTGGTAATCTCCCTAAAAATAAACCCCAGATAAAAAATAAGAAAAGCAAAATATATAAAAATTAACAACTTAATAAAAAAGCAAAACGCATTTCACTTAAAAATTTGCACGACATCAATAAAATTAGAAATGAAATCAATTTTCATGTGGCCCAAATAAAAGTGCGTTAATTAAATTAGGTGAGAAATAATCAAATTTGCACATATAATTAACATTTTGTCATTGATTTCGAGTTGATTTAAGTGCAAATTGCAGTGCAATGGCAATGCATTCATTATCATCGTTATCATCATCATCATCATCATCATCATCATCGTCATCAACAGGCACAATGGCCACTTGAGTTACATTTCTCCCGGATATGGATTCAATATTAAGCCGATTTTATATAACGTTGCATTGCCATTGATTGAACAACAACTGACGTCACACACGCACACCTACGCAGACTTACCCACACACACACACACACATACAGAAAATGCTTTTCACAAGCATACTAGACACAGAACATTTACATTTTAAGCGGCTTATACTTATATATATATATATATATATAGAACGGATTTCGTATTTGTATTTGTTGTCCATTTTCTATTTGTGGCTTAAATCGAATCGAAGCGCAAAATTCGCATAAATATGCTAAATGAATAAACCTCCCCAAAAAAAGAAAAACCAACAACAACAACAACAACAACAATCACACATATAAAGCAAAATATCCGAAAATGTGTTGCACAAATTAGCAACAGTAAGTAAAATGAAATTTTTTGTATTTTTGTAATGAACCCTGAAACAAAATGTTCATAAATAAGGACACAAGCTTACCCTAAAATCAAAGAATGCAAAATTTATTGAAAATATTGTGATTGTGATTGGTTTTGATTAAGTTATATATACATATATGCAGATTGACTCAATTTGCTCAAAATTGAATAACTCGAAAGATTAAATAACTTACTTCCAACACCGATTCGATTCTAAAGTAACTGGCTTTAAAGGACTTTAAATTATCCAATTATTGGACAAAATAAAGAAATTTAATATAAGGAGAATGGAGTAATCCATCTATGTAACATATAAACCCATAGTTAATGTCGCATAATACTACAGACTATCCAATTAGATTAATAAATTATGATATAGTGATTTAATATATGAAATTTCCAATTGCAATTTCTAATCTTCAACCTTAAAAAGTTTAACTCAAACATTATCTAATTTGACTTTATCAAACTTAATTATTTAGGCCATTTAAATACGTATAACAGAAACAAATGAACCAAAACTAAAATGAATTGTACACTTTATAATTTTCTGATTATTCATTAAAATTGCTATACCTTGTCGTATACCCTAAATAATTAACAAAAACAAAAGACCACAGAATAAAAATAGAAAAAAAGGCAACAGCAACAGCCTTTCCTTTCATAATCATGACGCTTTATGTTGTCGAATCTCTCGGATCAAAAAGCACGGTAGCTCTCTTATTATCATCATTGGCTAACCCAATCGACATGATGCTTCAATTTTATAAGCCACAAAACGTGTTGGATTTGTTGTCAATGGCGCTAATTGCTTAATTGAAACTGTTTTTCGCATTGGCAAGCTAACTGTAAAGCTATAGACATGTGTTAAACAGCCCTACCACTTCCTCCCACTTCCTCCCACTCTGCTGTTGCTATTGCTATTCCTATTGATGTTGATGTTACTGCTGCCTGTGTATTGCGGTGCGGCATAGCAAAATGTCAATTAGTATTTGGTTGCTAAAAAGCCCCCCCCCCAAAAAAAAAAAAAAAACAAAACAAAAAGGAAGGCAACAACAACGCCAAACAAAATTAGCTTGAACTTTTCCCCTCTAATGCTGTCATGCTGTCGTATACGTAATATACATTTTGATTAGCCATTACGCATACGCCAAGTAAATTTTTGCGTTTCATATACGATGTTTCGATGTTTTTGTAAATAAATTTCGTTATGCCTTCCATCATAATTGGTGCAAGAGAGAACGAGACAGAGTGTACATGAAAAAAAGGCAAAAACAGGTAGAGAACAAGAGGGAGAGAGAGTGAGAGAAAGAGAGAGCATATTTCAATAATTGAAAGCCATCGCTAGGATTTTTAATTAGTTAAATGCGCGTTTAATTAGCTTTATAAATTATGCACAGTCAGCGGTTAGTTGCACCAGTCGGCCCTGCGGGAGCTGACTTTTGCAGTTTTTGCAAACACACACACACACACACACACATACACACATGAAAAAATATATACCTCCATATTGTACATATGTATGTATGAGTTTGTATCTCATTTTTTTCTGCATTTTTTACAATTATGAATATTTGTTTGTTCAACATGCAGACGGACAAACAGGACTGACAGGGCAATTGTTCTGATTTATTTATATACATGTATATGTATGTGTACATATATACAAAAATACATACATATGTACATACATACATACCTATGAATATAAAACATATCCTTGTGTGTGTGTGTGTATTTTGTTGGTTTGTTTGTTTGTCTTTTGGCTGTCGACGGAAATGAACTGGAGCTATGATTTTTTTATTTATTTATTAATCATTGCATGATTTATGGTGAAATAATTTTTAAATGAAATAAGAGAGAAAGAGAGACAGAAAAGAAAATTTAACTTGAAATCGCCAGGGGTCAAGAAAAAACATTAGCTTAACCAATAAAAAAAAATGCAAAACTGATGGAAATTCAAATATGTATTTAATGTTAAAAATTTAAACCTTTTGGGATTTATTATTTACGTTCGTTAACTTGGTAAATCATTTGCCAATGCCAAAGCCTAAAAACAGTTCCATTATGATATTAAAATTGCATATGTATTTACTATATGAAGGTTATACATATTGTTTTATTTGATTACATATAAATTATGATCTTAATTTGGGCCTGCTCTTAATCAGACTATGTATATAACTTTTTGGTTATAAGTGAATTCCCTTTGATATTATTTATCAAATGATCAATGGAAAACTGTTTTTTTTTTTGTTTATTTTGTTTTGTTTTTAAGATATTGTTATCGAACTTAGTATCTATCAATTAGATGGTTTGACGTACTATCAAATGATGTTGCCGAATTTGATCAATATCACTGAAATGTATGATACATAACTTCTGATAAGAATCACTTCTGAAAACAACTGTAGTAGGAAACACAGATTTATGATTCTACAGTTGTTTGCATTAGAGGTACTTTAGTTGGAGATCAAAATATCCAGAAGATTTAAAAAAAATTTTTGAGATTTTTTTTACTGAAATCTAATTGTGATATTTAAATATTATGGTAAATTAAATTGCAAAATTGAAATAAATATTTCATTTCAAGAATTTATATGAAAATTAAGCATACGCACCGTTGCAAATTGAAAATCGGCAAATTTGCGCGCGCTATTTGGTAGTGTTGTAAAACGATAAAGGGAATCAGCGATGTCAATGCGGCTCACACAAAGGAAAGAGCGCAGTGGGCAAACGACATAATAAGAACAAACTAAGCACAAGAGAGAACTGGAAGAGAAGTTAACAGAGCCAGAGACATGGAAAGAGACAGAAACGAACTAAAAGAACATGCTTCATACGGACAGGGCCAATAAAGCCGCTTCACTAGCCTGCAAGTGAACGAACCCGCACAAAAGAATTGCAGCAGCGATAGCGGCAGAGGCAACAGCAGCGCCAGACTTAACAAACAAATTTTGCTGAAAGAGCATAGGAAAAACAGAAAAAAAGAGAAAAATAGAGAGATGGAAAGATAAAAAGAGCAAGAACATGGCGATGTCTGAGTACGTAATTGTATTAGTGGCCCAAAGACTTCGCTGCTGTTGCTGCTGGTGCTGGTGCTGGTGCTGCCGCTGCGTGTGGTTTTTTTGTTTGGGTAGTTTTAAAATTAACCACAAAAGAGGAACAAGAAAAAAGAAACCCCAAAAGAGAAGCAGAGAGGAACAAGACAAAGTCAAAGACTGAGAATGAGAAACTAAAATTCAATTATAAAAAAGCGAACAAAAAAGAAACAGAAACACAATTCTGCTGACAAGGCTTGATCAGAAACAAACAAACAAACACACACATATGCAAACACACACACACACGCATACACACTAATAAAAATACACATACTAATCTATATAGCTTGGTTAAAGCCGCTGTTGCTGTTTTACTTGTTGTTCGACTGTACAATGGGGCGTATACTTGTTTTTTCGGCTATGGACTATGTGTGTTTCTGCGGATGCATATGTGTGTGTGTGTGTATGTGCACATACACACGTACGCCTCTTTGCTTCGCTTTTTTCACGCTTTCGCCCAGCACTTAATTTGCATATTTCTTATACCCCGTACCCAAAAGGCAAAAAAGGGGAATATTTAAGTCGGCAAAATATATCTACATAACGGAAATTTGTAAGATGTAGACGACCATCAAATCACTAATGGATTAAATTCACGGCCATATGCAATTGATAGTGCATTTCGCATAGTCTTAATATATATTATTACATAGTTGAATCTATGACCGTTTCTCTGCTAGAATATCTAATATCCGTCTGCCTTAATAAGATACAGGTAGAGATGCCATAATATTGATGTAGAAATAGGAGTAATGAGGGCAGGTCTAATAAACAATTTTCTGCTGCTGGTTTTACCAGTGATATTCGTGTTAAGTTTCACCTTTGCTTTGGCCACAGGGTAACTCATAGTCGTCTCTTTCTGTCGTGATGGAGTGGTTTCATTTTTTTTTATTCTTCTTATATGTTGGTTGTCACGTTGACTATTTTCTATGTAGTGCTTTTTTTCGTTGTTGTTTTTTAACTGTTGGTACCACACTTCGTATGCGTAATATAGCATTCAACATTCTTATTCACTTTTTTTTATTTGTGCTGATTTTTGCTTTATTTTGTTTAGTTCTTGGCTGCGCTTTTGTTATAAAAAAAAACACATTTACACACACACACACATGCATAAAGAGGAGGAAAACAAAGATAAAAGAAATGCGTCATGGTGTCAGAATCAACGACCAAAAAATGCATAAAACAAAAATAAAAAACTATGGGAAAAAAACTATCATGTGGAAAAATAAATTGTCATTGCAAAACGCTTTAGATGATAAGCATAAAAATGCAAAGGGAGTTCTAAACCAGAGAATCGGACTAACTTTGGTTAAGCAGTAGCTTCTATACCCTTTTAACAATAACAAAATCTTAGAATCCTTTTAAATGCACATTAAATATAAAATAAAAGAAAATTGCAATTCTGTAGTTTCACATACATTTCATTTTCAATATTTACCTTTGGCTAGAGTTAACATTTTTTTTTGCAAATCCGTTCAGACAACGATATAGAATATATTTATATATATTTCCGTTGCAGACTCTTGGCCAAATTAAGTATACCCAACGCACGATAGGTGCAATAAGAGTTTGAAGAGAAAATCAGATATGGAAAAAATAGCAAATAAATTAAAAAAAAAAAACAATAACAACAATTTTTAGATTTCAATAAACGATAAATACTAAATCTGAAATATAAAAATGAAAGGAAATGGTTACCAATGGAAATATCAATTGCCATTGGCATGTTCCAGTTTTAGATTTCAACGTATTCGATTCTTAATTTTAATTTTACGTTGAAATTTTTGTTGCATCATGTTAATTTTAACCGCCAATTCAATTTTTAACATTTGGCCTAGTTTTTCCCATCTTTCAACAATTTTTGATTGTTAACATTTTCATCCACTTCTATAATGGATCGTTTAAGAGAGAACATCTTTCAATCCCAAATGGATTCGCATTCTCTTTCATATATGTAAGCACCTCTTTGAGGCGTAAGGACCAACCCCTTCTATTTACCATAACTATTACCTTTTTGATAATTCGCTCTCTTTACCGATAAAGAGCAATTTCCAACCCCCAACACAGAATCCCGGCAATAGTCGACTGGGTCTGACTCTGTCCATATGGGCAGCTGCTGCCTTCACTCACTCACCACTCACCCCGATGTACCTATGCAGGTTATTGCCAATTTCTTCAGGGGGTTGATTACAATAATTCGACCAAATTGCAAATGGCAAATAAATATCAAATATACTTTTGTATGTTTTCTATATACATAGATGTATAAATATATATTTATACATATATATATTTATATTAGTAAAATAAATTTTATTTTCATTGATTCGTTCATTCATTAATATTAATAAATGCTTATATTTTGAGAAATGCATCCATTGAATTTGTTGTCTTTTTGTTTCTTCTTTATCTTAATCTTATAGCTTAACTAAATGATTCGAGAAATGATTTTACAGAAATATTTCTGTTTACAATTTAAATATATATATATATATATATAGTGTATTCTTATCGAGATAAATATAGAGAATTAAATTACATTCATTCTGGAATTTGAGTAGTGTTATATAAACATATAAATATGTATATATATTTATATTTAATGACTTGCAAATGTATTTCATGCGATAGCGCAAAAAAAAGCTTGAATAAATATTACGAAATAAGAATTCTTTCAAGAACTTAAAAAAAAATTATATATATATATGTATATATCATAAAGTAAGCAGTACAATTATTGTGTATTTGGAAATGTTTCAAATGTTGGCAAAGTACTAAAAAAAAAAAACACAAAGGAAAATATTGAATATCTTAGGATCGTATATCCATTTGTTAATCTTTTCATACCTTAAATATTAGTATAAAAAGATTGAATCAAAAATATTATAATTCTTTATATGATAATGCAGTTTGCATTTGAGAAAATTTGTGATATAAAAGATGTTGACTTTTATCAAATTAATTCTTGAATCTATAAAATAAGCCGACAATGTGCAACATAGTATATAAAATCTATATAATAGATATATATATATGTATATGCGATATATACATATATATATAAATATTCAATTGAGGACTTTTAAATTGTTCATAAAAAATATGCTCTGTCTTCTGCTCTATGTGTTGATCGGTACAAAAATATAGTTAATATATAGTTATATAGTTATTACTGCAGTCTGTTCCTAAGATAATAATTGTGCTTATATCATTTTTCTTTTTTAAAGTAGTCTTTTTTTCGTTTTTCTTCCTTGTTCATGTAAAATCATCAAAATGCGATCGATCCCTTTCTATATGATATAGTGAATACTAAATCCCTGCTGCAAGTATATAGAAAACTGCGAGGTTGTTTCATTCTGTATGTATGTGTGTGTGTGTGTGTGTGTGAGTGTATAAGTGTGTTGTATGGGAAAAACAAAAAATGAATTTCTTCATATAATCATTTGTTTTCCCAATTACATAGTTGCCTTAATGACTAATGAGTAAAGAATGAGTTTTCCACTGATCCTGATAAAATTGTATGTATATATAAATGTATACATAAAGGTATATAGATATATGTATTTGAAAGTCTTTTCTTTTATAATTCCGTTGCCTGTTGGCCGACAACTGTGAAATAGCTTGTTATCTTACGATTCGTCTTTGTCTTGTCAACGGCAGGTGCACTGCTAGACAACAAGGCGTTCTCCTTTTCGGGTGTGGTTTCTTCATCTTCATCGTCTTGAACTGCCTTTGGATTGGCCATTTGCATGGAAACTGTTACCGATACCTGACTGATAGTCGATTGATTGCCGCAGCCGGCTCCAGCATCAGCTGGCAGTACGACAAGATCCAATTTATTTGCTGACGATGGTGCCGAAACTGGTGCTGGTGCTGGTGATGGCGATGGCGATGATGATGCAATTTCCTCGGCTATTTCTGGCAAGGCACTCAAGCTGCGCTTGAGCTCATTTAGTAGCTTTTCTTGGGCGGCTATCTTTTGTTGGAGTTTCTCACGCCTGGGTCGACGTGATGGAGGTGCTGCATCGGCTGATACAGTCGCTTTTACTGTTATTGGCTCGGATTCTGATTCAACTGGCTTTTTGTTTGAAGAGGAAGAGGAGGAGGAGGAGGAGCCAGATTTATGTTCCTTTTGCTGATGACGTTGAAGATTAACCCGTGATGAGTAACCACGCTGACACGACTCGCAATTGTACGGTTTCTCACCTAAAAAGAAAGAGCAAGCACGAGCATACATTAATTATAAGAAGAGTGGGCGACAGAGAGAGAGAGTGAAAATCAGCAATCCTCTAAAGAGATATTCTCTTCCTAACTCACCAGTGTGTCTTCGCATATGGACACGCATATCGATCTTTCTAGCGAATCGCTTGTCACACAATTCACACTGTATGGGCTTGTCACCCAAATGGGTTCGACGATGGACAACAAGATTCTGGCGTGCCCGAAATGCCTTGCCACATAGATCGCAACCGAATGGCTTCTCTCCGGTATGTATGCGCACATGTATGGAGAGATCTGAGCTTCGGACAAATCCTTTTCCACATCTCTCACATTTGTACCGTCGATCGTTCTTATGGTGACGCATATGCAATGATAGATCCTGCTTGGTGGCCAATGGCATGGAGCATATCTCACACTTGAATGCCTTTTCTGTACGATGACGCAACTGATGCTCGGCGAGGCGCATTTTTAGGCGAAAGGCTCGACCACATTGGCCACATACATAGGGCTTTTCGCCTGTATGGAGGCGAAGATGATCCTGCATGCGGGAGAAACGTTGGAAGGTTTTGCCACAAAAGTTGCATGTGTGTATGGTGTGGCCACCGTTGCGGTACGATTCATCAAGGGATTCACGTTTCACTATGGCTGTGCTATCTGTTGCAGAGCTATTATTTGATAGAGTTGGCTCGCCGTCATCCTCATCCTCATCCCCATCCCCATCCCCATCATCCTCCTCGTCTTCTTCTTCATCCTTAATATCGACATAGTCCACCGGCTGACGAGTTTTACGCATACGGCGTTGTTCAATTGGTTCCTCCTCTGTCTCCTCTTTAATCTCCTTGGATTCATCTGTGATTGTGACTTGTGTGGCTGCAGATGTCTTTCTGGTACGTTTCCTTTTGCCAATGCTGGTGGCATCCTGTGGAAGATGGCCGTGCTATATGAACTACTTAATCGAATGTGGCTTCTTCTAGAACTTACCTCTTTTGTTTGCTGTTCTTTTTGCTCATCCACTTTGTCATCAGGTTTGTCTTTCTCCACTGGATTTTCCAACTCCTTTTCAATCGGTTCAATTTGTTGACTTTGCGTCTTCTTTTTCATCAATTTCTTGACTTTGCTACGCTGTTCAATTGATTCCTGCTTTTTGTTTGTGCGATCCTCCTCCCGTTGCTCCGTCTCCTTCTCCTCCTTTTCCTTCTCCTTCTCCTTTTCCTTTTCCAACTCTTTAGTAACCTGTTCCTCCTCTGGCTTCTTTAGCTGCTCCTTGCTTTTAGGTAACGGTTTGCGTTTATTCTGCTTTACCTCTGGCTGTTCAACTAGATCCTTCAATCCTTTATCTTCCTGGACCCGCTGTTTTTTCTTCACTTTCGGCTCTTCGTCCTCTTTTCTAGTCCGCTTCCTGCCACGTTTATTGCCGGTGGGCAATTTAATAATCATCTTATTGACTTTGGGACTTTTTGGGGCTTCAGTTATCTCGGCCACCGTAGATTTCAGTTTTTCGATATCATCCTTATCATTGCTAGAGCTATCAGCAACAACTACAGCCTGCTGCTGCTGATCCTTGCCATCTTGTTCGGGTGGTGGTGTTTCTGGTGCTGCGGGAATGGGCAATTGTAGCTCCTGCTGATGCTGCTGTTGGGGCTGAATAGCCCTGGGAATGGTCACCATGGCCATTGGTGGCAACTCTGCAGGCTCCTCCTTGGGAACCAATAGCTTAAAGTAACCATGTTGTTCGTTCAGGTGCTGGCTCAGATGTTTCTGTTCAACAAACTGTGAATTGCAGGAGAGACACAAGTGAAGCAGAGATTCCCCTTGCACAAGCAATTTGGCACAGGCCCGTTGAGCTGTTAATGGCAATGGATCAACTTCCACTTCATTTTTTTCCAATTTTTTCTTGCCTTTAGTCAAAGATTTTTTATTCCCTGCCAATGGAGAAGGATGTACAGGAGTGGGAGAATGATCCCGTTGGAAATGTTGAGAGAGTTTAAACCCATCCTCATAGTGTCCAGCGCACCGTGAGCAACTGTATATCAAGCAATGTGCCTTTTCATCAGCCAAAATTTGGCCAGCTACAGCACTTGCTGAGGAGGTAGACGAAACGGTGGAATCTGATGTCACAGTGGAGGTGGAGCAAGTGGAGCTAGAAGAGTTTCGGCGCATGGGCGGACGGCCACGAGGTTTACGTTTGGCGGCTGTAGCGGCGGCGTGAATGGGGGCTTGTTCTTTACCGTTACTGACCTGCGACTTTGTTGTTGTTGTTGGTGCTGTTGACGCTGCTAATGCTGCTGCTGCTGCTGCTGCCGCTGCCGCTGTTACTGCGGCTTTTGCTTTTGCCGTCGCTACTTTGGCTGCTTCTTTGGCCTCATCTAAGCGTATACGCTGGGCCTCCAATTCGGCCTCATCTTCGCTATCAATTTGCAATACCAGATCCTCTTCTTCATCATCCTCCTCATCATCCTCATCTTCATCTATATCCAATTCCAATTCAGAATCTTCCCCTGCTGCTGCTGCCGCAGCCGCTGCTACGGCTGCTGTGTCTTCTTCATTCACGTTCGCTGTGGCTTTTCTTTGTTGTTGCTTTGCCACGGACACACTTGTCATTTTTATTGTTATTTCTTGTCAATTTTGTTAATTGTTTAGTCTGTTCTTGTTGCTGTTCTCTCCGATTTTTAATTCAACTTTAAACGCCACAAACGCTGAAACACAAACAAAAAAAAATGCTATGTTAAATTAACATTGTGTCAGCTCTTAAATGATCATGTTAACAGCCTCTGCTCTCTTTAAATTGAACTTAACGGCAATCGTTCTCTTTAATGTTAGTGAGCAGACTCAAAAATGATTATGTTAAATCTCCCGATTGATCGATGACAATTTCGTTATTCGAATTTGTTTGAAACCGATAATCTGATTCTTAACTAAATTAAATTTACGAAATATATAGTTGATATACGCCAATTTTGAAAAGCAATCATTTAGCAATTTGCTCAAATTTAAATTTACATTCACTTGGTTCCATCTGTTTCGATGTTTGAACTCTGTCTCCCCCATCGTTAATGCCATTTTGATAGATATTTGACTTTTGATCCAGGCCGGAGAAAAAAGAAACTATTTATTTATTCCGCTCACGCTTTTCCCAAGTGCATTTTTGTTTCTCCTACATTTTAGCACTATTTCGTGGTTAACACTCACTCTCTCACACAAGCACACACACACAGAACAAAAACAGACACACACACATAGCCATAAACGGCCTATCCTATTGTTGTACTACATTGTTTAACTCGCGACGACTATGGCGGGCAACATGTGCAAAAGTCAATTTGAAAATTGCTCCAACTGGCGTCAGTCCCGCACCACACCTCTGCCATTTTGTGGTTGGCTATAAACAACACTAGAAAAGTTGTTTATATTGTTTTTAATAACATGTGTGCATGCGGCTCATTGTATGTGTGTGTGTGCCATGCATTTTATAAAGCATATTTTTTTTCTTTAGAGTTTTAGCAAGTTCAATTTGATATAAATCAAGTGTCTGGGTAACATTTGTTCAAATTAAATGTGGCCGGGGGGATCCACCCAGAAAAAAAGGTTAACTACAATTGTCTAGAGTAAATCACACAAATAAACTAAATTGTCATCAAGTTGACCCTAAATAGAGATGAACACAATGAATAAAACTAAAAATTCTCTACTTTTTAAAAGGAAAAACCCCAGAAGATATTCAATCCTATTTCTTTCAAAAGTATCAGTATGATTAAACAATATCACAAATGTTTTTCAACACCGTTTAAATTTTTTTAACTCAACCGCCAATTTAAAATTTGAATAATTGAAATGAATGTAAATGAAATTTATTTTATATTAAGAAGATTCCATGATATTTACCCATCTCTATGATATGTATTACGACTATAAGTATGAACCTATATATGTGTGTATGTATCTAAGTCTGTCTGTCTGTTTATATAGCTTGTATCTGGGTGTGGGCGTCTCTTTTACAGAAATAAAAGGCATGGGAAATGAAATATTTGCTAACAAATAGACACACTTATTACTTTTTCTGTTCTGAGATGCTGCTGACTGTTGTTGTTGTTGTTGCTGTTGCTGTTGTTACTACACAGGAGATGTCTTCTTCACATTGTTTTTGGTCCCTTTTTATTGTTGTTGTTGCGTCTTTAACTGACATGCCGCAATTTTTCTTCATTTTTGCGTTCCGTGAGCATTGTGTCAGGGCATTGGGTTGGGAAAATAACGGTAGAATTGCCTGCTGAAGAGATGGATGGGTTGTGTGTTTGCTAATATTTGTGAACAGTTAGTTTTAATGCTCTACAGCTAAAAGGACATATGCGATAACTGTATAATCCAGAAGTTGTATACGATCTAAAGAATCAAGGACATTAAATGGCACTGCCAATTAGAAAATTTTTACTGAAAAATAAAAAAACGAAATCGAAGGTAAAATAGATTTTCTCTTCTTCAGTGAAATAAATACATAAATGTGAAAGAATATCGATTTCCTCAATTGATTGTCCTTAAATTGAATAATATTCTGTAGTAAACTATTTGAATATCAATTTGAATGATTAACTAATATAACTTATGGTATAGGGTGATCAAGTATCTGATAGGAACAATAGAAACCAACATATTTTTGTATTTCCTTCAGTTAAGGGCCAATGTCTTTGGGTCATGTCCCATACTAAAACATCATTTTTCTTGTTCATGCAAAAACAAAATACAACAACAACAAATATACAAAAGAAAAACGCCAGAAAAAAACAAAACAAAAAAGAAAAAACAGTTGCAAAAATTTTTTGACATGCGTTTAGGTTAGAGACCTTTCAAAAGAAAGGAAATGTTTTATCCCTTTTTCTCATTTTCCTCCTTTTTTTATTTTTTGCATGTTCCACTCTAAAAACAAGAGTTTAATTAGTTGAACAAAGAAAACAGATGGGAAACCCCCAAAACCAAAACCAACCAAAAACAAAAAAAAAAAATGAATAAGAAAAAGAAGAAGAAAAACGAAGAGTGAAACCAAACCCCAAGGCAGACGCATAAACTTGCCCACATCACGCTCCACTCCATTCTCAATCCTTGCCCCAAAGGGAGGAGGCATAGCTAACAGTTAATGGTTAACGCCTTTGCCTACCCTTAGGCATTTTGTGTCTGGCAGCCACAACTTCAAATTTGTAAAATGGGGAGTCAGGTGAAAACAAAAAGCAGAAAACAAAAAAAAAAAAAAAAGGAAGAAAAGAAAAGAAGAAAAGCCCGAGTGGAAACAGTCATAATAATGTTTCAAGGCCGCTTCAGACGGGAGGCCATTGGGGAGAAATTTAAACGGCAATTTTGAGCCTTGTTTACCAACCCCAAGGACAGCATCACCATCAGTATCCAGGCCGTGCCATGCCATGGAAAAACTGCTTACGTGCCCCTCCCCATTGAAAGATGTTTGCAGCCCTCTTCCCACTTTCGTCTTTCGTCTTACGTTTTTCGTTTTCCGTTTTTCCTTTTTTTTCTTGTTTTTGTCGGTTTTGGTACTGGTACTGGTTCTGGTACTGTTCCTGGTCCTGGTCCTGGTCCTCGTCACATCATTTTTACTTCTTCCTCAACATCTTTTACATGGGCTCCACATGGTTTTTCGGTGGTTTTAGCCCGCCTGCAAATCCCCGCCTAACATAAAGTGTGTTTAACTTAAATATCTTGGGGGCTGGCCTCCCAAAATTCTCGTTTGTTGTGTTATGTTGCGTTTGGTTCTGTTCCGTTATGGTGTTGTGTTGTGCCTTGTGGTGGTGTCCTATGTCCTTTGACCTTTCAAGCAGCATATTGACTAGTTGGGCAAATTTCCCATATTTTATGCACCACGCACTTTTCTTCTGTGTTTATACTTGCTTCCTTCCTTCCTTCTCTTCACACTCATCCTTAGCCGGCTTTCATTCTGTTTTTTATGCTGCACTTCATTTTATTTGTTGTGGCTAAGCTGCGCTTGGGGAATTGAAATGCCTTCTATGTCCCTGAGGCAGGACCGGGCCAGTTCATCAAAGTCAAGTAGTGTTTGTTCATTTTTTTTTTGCTTGTTTTTTTTCTATCTTTCCTTCTCTTCTTGCTCTCTCTTTCAGCTCTTTGTTATTTCGGTGGGCATATCAAATAAAGCTTTTTGAGTGGGCAGTTTATGACAGACAGCGGCAAGCTTAACTTGCTCTTTAAAGGTTCTTAACTTAAGAACTTTCAATTCAAACTGACGGCACAAACGTGACATTTTAGCAATGAAAATGTTTTTTAAAATGCAATTTAATAACAACTTCAATCGAGTTTAGTATGACAAGTTGTTAAACAAACAAGAAAAAACCTCCAGCAGTTATAGTTATATAAAACTTCATTGTGAACGAGAATCATTTAAGTTATTTCGAATAGTATTTACATATATTTTAATATATGTAACTTTAATTAAGGTATCTCTTACTACTAATATCTTTTTCTTGCCCTGAAAACAATTCGAAATTACCCTTTGGGAAATTCGAATAATTTACCACAATATTAAATCTTAATTTATTCTTTGGCATCAAATTAGAAAAAATCAATTGAGAATTACATAAAGGCTTTCGGCATCAACAAATTTAAAATGACTCATAGCTGAATCATCTTCCATATGGTTAATGTCCGCTTATGCAACACCCATTTCTCCATTTTCCAACACTCGAATGAGTTTTCGTTTTCATTTTCATCCAACCTCTTGCCTTCACATCGCCCCTTTACTAATCTCATCTCAGTAGCCTGCATCATCAATTTAATTTTTGGAAGCTTAACAAAGAGAAATGAAAAAAGAAGCAAAAAAATAGAAAGAAGAGAAAATGTTGCATAAAAAATGAACGCCAAGCTTGTCTGTTCGTCCGTCAGTCTGTGGGTGTGAAAATCCGTAAAAATTCAAAGGGAGCGAGATACCCGCAGCAGTGAGAAAAAGCAAAGCTTTAAAGGGTGTGAAACGAAGCGTGTGGCATTTTCCATGTTCTATACTCCATTCTCTGCCTTTACCTCCCCTCCAAAAAAAAGGACTATAGCCTTCTTCCCCTATACTTCACCCAGCATGCGGCTAATCTTTAAAATCATGTACAACGTCACTAAAACGCTTGCCGCATCAACAGTTTTCCGCACTCTTCATTCTCCTTCCTGCTGACTCACTCAGCTCACCTCATCTCATACCATTCAATAGCATCGCATCACATGTCCCTCCCACCCCCACACCTAACCCCCCCGGCCACATCACTCAATCATCTTACCCCAATTGCAATAAACTGTTTTTTGTTGCCTACTTTTAAGGGTTCGAGGTTTAAATGGGAATTCGGTTGGAGACGCAGGTTGCATTTGGTCATTTTGGACTAGCTTTTAAAGCGTATAAAAATTTCATTTATATCCGGGTAACATCCCCAGTAACAAATACCAAAGTACCGATTTTAAAAGGTAAAAAAAAGGTTGTGTAAACCATCAAGAGTCGACTGTATGTATGTATGTACATATGTATGTGTGTGCCTGTGTATGATTCCCCCGAGGAAGAAAGGAAATTGATTTGATAATTGAAGATTGTTTTTTCTTTTTTGCTTTCTCCTTTTGTGTATTCCCGTAGGGCAATAGAACAGATGGGCAAACTATAAAAGTTCTAAAAAATAATCATGTTTACTATATAGAATAGAATGCAACAAAATGACTATAATAATATTTAGATACCATGAACTATACTCAAATCAAGTAAAAAAAAGTCTTAACAAAAGCTTTAGATTAAATTAGAATATATATAATATAATCTAATACTTTATCTCTCTCGCTCTCCGTATCTCATTATAGATCGTGCCAATCATAGTGATCCCACAATTGAGATCTGTCGTCGTTGTCCACCGGACTATGAAGCTGAATCCTTACCCTCATATACGATAGTTTCTGGTTTACCCACCTACGATGACGCACTGGAGGAGTTCCGCAAGGCAGGCATCATACTAACACCGTCTGTGGTGCCTATTATCAAAATATTCGAGTGTCAGGCCAATGGAGATGCCGGTGCCAAAGAGCCAGCTGTGGGTTACAGCCTGGTGGAGACAAATGTGAATAATGGCACCATTGAAAGCAATGGTGATAATATTTCGCTAAGCTCCATTAATGGCACCTGCCAGTGTGGTAACTCCTCGCCTACCTCAACAACAATGCCTCTACCTAGCTATAGTGCCGCCCTGGCAGCAGCGGCAGCTGCTGCTGCTCCACCACAGGTCATTGAACTGTCACCTGATCATTTGGCTTCGATGTCCCAGAAGCGTCTCTCGCTGCAGATCTCATTCAACAACTCGGTGCGACGACAATCACGTTCTGGTTCCGCGTTGCGTAATCATTTGCTACGATCCAGGGCAGTGGGCAATACAGCGGGATTGAGTCCCAGTAGCACGACAACAACGACAACCACTTTGGTTACTTTGGCCCCAGTTCCAACACAAACGGGCAGAGAGCCATCAATGCCAATGATACATCGCTCCTCGTCCACGTTGTCCTTGTCCAATGAGCGGCAGTTGCTGGATCAACGTTTAAGGCATTTGCATCATCGCGGGTCACTATATTGATTATTTGTTACCTCTGTTCCATTTACATATTATACACATTTTTTTTTTTAGTTTTAAGTTGTAAAAAGAATAAAGAAAATTCAAGTTTTTTTTTTGTTAATGTAATTTGAAATATAAAACTGTAATTATTTAGCCCTTTACACACATTATGGAACTATGTATCAGATTGTTATATATATCTGATAAAGGATACAATCATGAAAGTAAGAAGTTCAGGATTTCAAAGAATATTTTCCAAGTTTTTGATAAAACGAAAACCAATTTAATTCATTTAGTCAAAGCTGTCGATAAAATGTGAAGAATCTTGTATTTATATTGTATTAATATATATGTATGTACATATATGTATGGAGCATAAAGAGAATTGAAATCTGTGAAATTGACAAATGCCTCGTGTGAATACACATTGGAATAGGGAGCCCTTGGCTAGTCTTGCTCCAAATTCAAAAAATTCTGCAACTTCAGCTGGATCCTTGTTGCGGGCAGATCCTTAATAAGCATAGCCAACTTAAAACATAAGGTGGAGTACTTATCCCAGTCAATGGGTTCATGAATGATGAAGGATTCATGGTTATGATTTTATGTTCAAGTTGGGGTAACAGTAAAGTCATTTGGATGGTCATTGCATAGAGTACGTTTGGTATTAATTGATTTGATCAACGAGATGCATCTACAATATTACATGGCCATTAACGAAACTATTTAAAACTGCCCCCTTTACAGAAACCAAATATAACTAGAGGAACGGACTAACTTCGGGCGTGTCGAAGTTCGTATACCCTTGCAGATTTTCTCTCTGTGAAACAAATTTTTCATACAAAATTATTTTTTGTACCGATTGTTCCTATAGCAGCTATATGATATAGTCAACCGATTCTGATCAAACTTGATTGAACTATTAAGAAGTATATTAAACTCACAAATATTAAATTTCGTGTCATTCGGTTGAAAAACAACAGAGTTATTGAGGATAAACCTTAGTCATGACCGATCGTTCCTAAGGGAGCTATATGATATAGTCGTCCGATCGGGATGATTCCGAGATATACAATGCGAAAAAAAGCCTATGTTGAAAATTTCAGCTCTGTAGCTGTTATGGTCTCAGAGGAGAAGCTGTTGATCCAGACAGACGGACAGACAGACATGGTCATATCGACTCGGCTATTCATGCTGATCAAGAATATATATACTTTATAAAGTCGGAGATGCTTCCTTTTGAGCGTTACAAACTTCTGACCAAAATTAATATACCCTCTGCAAGGGTATAAAAAGCTATTTCCACCAACCACTACCGAAGATACCTATATGTATGACCAGACAAACAGGTATAATGGAAATGGAGCCGCAAATTCTAAAGGTAATCGAATATAATTTATCTCGTCCTTTTCCCGTACATTTCCTGAGAAATTAGTTGAAGGCCGAGGGATGAAAGATAAACATCATATCAAGTCTGAATGGAATTATCCATGGCCGGTTATGAATTGGCTAGCTAGCTATAGGCCTTTTGAGTTTTTCCCGGATCTTTTGTTCTTCTCACTAAACTTACTAAATAGTAATTATCATTCTAGAGTGAGTATAGATGGCAAGGACTGGATCTTCAAAGCTGATTGTCCCACTAATTGCTGAATTGACACGCTCTGGTCGTAAGAAAAAGCATAGTTTGAGATATGAGAAATATCAAAAGAATAAATTTGAGAAAATGGAGTAATTCCCTAATGGATTCTTTAGTAGAACAAAAGAAATTGTTATGGCATCCATATTGAATAGCCACCCACTATCTTTGTAATAATTTTTCAAATTTATTATTTATTATTATTATTTAAAACGCAACTCGTAACTAATTTTTTCTCACTTCTTGCTGTACATGTAATATTACACTGCAAATTTAAACAAAAAATAATTGTATTATGAAAAAAGAAATTTTATAGTGTGTATCTAGTTTGTGTTACTCACCGCCTTAAAATTCAAATTGAAATCGTGTTGTACAACGAGTAGATGTAGTAGATTCCCTGTGCTGAATAACGATTTAATAAAAATATATTTGTTGAATTTTTTTAATGCATTTGAATAGATAGTAGTTACTTCCATTAACTGATTTAAATGCATCATTCAAAGCTTTTAAAAGAACAAGTTTGTGTATTCAACGGTAAACTTAAATTTGAGCTAAAAGTGTTTAACAACGTCTTGATAAAAATGTATCGGTTAGACGCTATCTCTTTTTATCGTTAATCACAGTTACAATACATGAAATCATAATCGATTTGTGCATTTAAATTGAAAACGACCAGCTCTTTGTAGCCTTGGTAACCAAACATTTTGGTTATTATTGAAAGATTTTCAAACCTAGAACTATGATCCTATCATGAGCGGTGCAACAACACGAACTGGTCTAGTGCCTACCCCAAAAAGGCATGTAAAATATCTTAAAAAGGTAATCCCAAATTTTAAACATCTCGTTTAAAGTATGATTATACAAATATATTTTATATGCATATTTACATATGTATACCATTTTAGCGCAAACATCTCCATGGCGATGAATACCGCATGCCACTTAAGTTTGAGGCCATGCCTATGCCTCTTTCTTTACGACCATTCGGAGGACTTTTTAATCCCTTTGCTAAAGGATGTTCGGTGCTGTGTAACCATCCAGCCCCGTCGGCTGTAAAAGATGTCATACATCAGCTAAAAACATCGCTAGCCATTGAGGGCAAGAACCTGCAACAAGGCAGGGAAAAAGATAAAGAAAAGGCCCAACAGGAGTCAGTGGATCATCATCAGCATCATCACCATGAAACGGACAATATACCCGAAGACCTCTTTCGTCGCTATGCGGAAACCGACTCTCGCCCTATGACGCCAACTCCGACAGTGACCAGCATACATACGAGGACAAGTGCAGGATCCTTTTATCGTCGTTGCATCACCCCTGAATGGGGTAAACACGAAAATATAAAAAGGAAAAAAATTATATTGGATCTCCGACGATCGCACTCCCAGGAGACATTGTACTGGAAGCCCAGTTCGGAATTAACCCAAAGTGGCATTGAGGATGACAAAAAACCAAAGAGTGCTGGAGCCAATGAGGATAAGAAACCACGAAGGCAGCCATCCAGTGAACAACGACCCAAATCTTCACTGGGAACAGCAACATTAAGTCCTGGTGGCGGCGGAGTAGGAGACCAAGGGATTGAACTAGAATCGAAAGTGAAGACCACCACATGCATCAATGAGCATGAATTGAGCGATGAGGATGTACGAAGAGGGAAGAAAAGAAAAAAACTAAAGCCGGCTCAAGGTGAGTGAAAAATGAAAGAATAATTAAGTCCAATTTATGAGTAATCCTTTTTTTTTTAAGCCACAACCACATTTCATTTGAGTGAGGATCCGGAGACACAAGTGGCTGCTTTGGGTCCAGATTCACTAAATCCCAGCACAAGGCCTAGTCTTATACCTAATGCTGTTAGTCTGCTGCCCAAAGACAAGCGGGAATGTGAAAGGGAACCCATACTCCTTAAGGGTAGCTTTCTCACGGATGATGCCTTTCAGGCTTTGAAAACAGACTTGGATGTGGACTTAATTGAGAATACTTTTGGCAGATATGTAAGACGAATTTGATATAAGTAAGTGCTAAAACATAAGTAATACCAGAAACTTTCTTTGGAAACAGCTTAATCGAGCTCTAAAAGAAGCTATTAAATATATGCCACCCAAACCAAAGACCATCCCAAAGCTAATGGAAGACAAATCTACATCCACGGCAAACCAAACATCAAAAATGCCTAGAAAATTTTCAAAGTCAGCCACACGTTTCGACGTACCAATGGATCTAACTATGTTAAAAAGTAGGAAATATTCAGTTAGAATAACGTTAATATATTTAAAAAATTTCATTTTTATAGCCATGACACCATGGGATTATTTAAGCAAGTATGTTTGGGTCTCGCAGCAGCGTAAGCAGCTTTATAAACGTGTCTTTTTAAAGTATTTGAGCCGCTGTGAGGAACCCGAAAGCGAGTTGGTTGTTGGTGATGATCTCAACAATCTACAGGAATACAAGTATAAGGAGCGCACACTAATTTGGCAACAATTGCCGCAGGCTCTAGAGGATGTACTGGAGTTTCATGGCACTGAAAAGAATGTACAAAATGCTCTATCTATGTTAGGCTATGATCCAGCTGCCAGTAACGGGGTTATAGATTTTCGTTCGTGGTGTGGCATTGTGTCATTTGCAGAGCGCCTAATATTGGTCAATGAAAATCCAGATAACGACGATGATGATGACTCTTGCGATGATTTGGAAAAAGCGGATTTTAAAAGCATGGAACGGATAATGCCTGATTTTCAAGTGCCAGACGCATTGCGAGAAATCTTCAATGTAATACGCAGAACGCATAAAGTAAATTATTAAGATTTTGAAATTTGAAAAACATCTTAACGGACAAAAACAAATTATACAACACTTTTATTCTAAAGAATAATCGAATGCTGTGTGTTGAGTATCGATATATGCAAGTGGTGCGTTAGTTAGCGATATCTAGCGTTATTCGAGAGTGCCACACCTGATTCAGCTTGGCAACGCTAATTGAACAAACAAATTTGTGTTAAAGCTAATTAAATTAGAAATAATTAATAAGAATGGCTACCTTGGATGATAAACTACTGGGTGAGAAGCTGGAGTACTATTGCAGTAGTAGTGAGGGTGAAGACAATGCCGAGGACGACAGTGGCGAGCACAAGGAAAGTCGTTCCAGCAGCAGCAAAGGTAAAGTTGTGTTAGTACAAGCTATTTTAGCTTTTTTTAACTATGTATATATATTTTTTCGCAACAGCCGCTGGTCTCACCATTGATACGAATCCAGATGCGACTCCTGCAGGTGGTTTCCGCAGCCAGCAACAGGGCTCTACCAATACAGGACCAAAAGGTGTTGTCAAGGATTGGCAACGTTTCAAGCAACTGGAAGCCGAGCGACGAGATGAGACCGAACGGCAACGTCTGGCACTGGCTAAGCAACTCAGCATGACCACAGCCACAACTGCTGAGGACGAAGAGCGCAAGCGTCAGGAGGAACTTGATGCAGAAATGGCTGAACTAATGAGTGAGGATTTCCTTCAACAGTATCAGAAACAACGTATGGCCGAAATGCTGCGACAAACAGGACACAATCAACAGTTCGGCAAGGTGCAGCAGTTGGCGAGCCATGAAGAATTCCTTTCCTGCATTGAGAAGGAGAATAAACACACTACCATCATCATACACATATACGAAAGAGGTCTCGCGGCTTGCTCTACACTCAATAAATGCTTAGATAGCTTGGCTCTGGACTATCCGTCTATAAAGTTTGCCAAAATTTGCAGTTCCGTTGCGGGAATGAGTCGTGAGTTTCGCACTAAAGGCTTACCTGCACTTCTGGTTTATAAGGCTCAGGCGGTTATTGGTAATTTTGTGCGACTAACCGATGATCTAAGCGATGATTTCTTTGCTTCCGATGTGGAAAGTTTTCTAATTGAACATGGTATCATAGTAGATAAGGCTTTGTATAACTAAGTATATACGGTCCTTTAAAGTAAGCAACTCAAAATTGACCAAATATGTGTTCTTTGACACTGTACCTTAAGTACTTAACCGTAGATTAATTGAAAATGGTAACTTTATATATAAGCAATTAACTTTACCTTAATCTTAACAGAAATAATGTCGCTGCAAATGTGAATGTGCTAGCCAAACTTTGAAATCATTACTTCAATTTTAGGCATAATCAAAGTAAAGGCCTTTATATACCCCACTTATTTTTTATTAATATTTATTTTAAATTGAAGTCTTTAGTTGTTGCTTATTATTGAAATAGTCGGACTATTGCAATCATGTATAAAAACACTTTCTGAAAAGTAACTGACATTTTTATTAATTTAAAAAGTTTACGTCAGAGCTTGCATTGGCTTAACTCAAATAGTGTGACTATTGGCTTACTCAAATAGCTTTCCTTTTATATAACAGAATAGATCTGAATGTCCGTCAAGTTAGCGACGGTCGTTAATGTCGAGTTAGCGATGGTCGCTGTTAACGCAATGTTAACTTTTTTTTATTATTTTTCTTTTCAAATATTCAGCTGTTAACCAATTTTTTTGAACCAAATAAAGTCTAAATTTATAAATAATAGCATTATCTATTGTTTTCATTAACTTTTCTCCAGTTTCAGTCATTGCAAATAGCACAATTTCGACCATGAAAAAATCAGCTCCCCACATTTTGGAGTATATTTTCAATCACAGAAATCAAGCAATGCACGATATTTCAGATTGTGCTCCACATATTCAGTAATAGCTCCGCCAAAGTTAATCAAAATCTATAACAACATTTTTGAGAAAAAACCCAAAATGTATGGATGCCTCGCTTGGATCAAAATCACTGATAAGGAAAGCGCCAACTCCGAAACCGGAACCAGTGTAGAGAACCAGTCGCCAGAATTAGTTCTGCCAACAACCGCAAACATTTAAATGCACTTTTTTTGACTGTTTTGGTATGGGGCAAATTCATAGGTGACCCAACTGATAAGCGATTTTCTCAAAAACGTTGCTATAGATTTTGCTTAACTTTGGTGGAGCTATTGTTGGAAATGTGGAGCACAATCTGAAATATCGTGCATTGCTTGACAATTTCTGTGACTGAAAATAAACTCCAAAATGTGGGGAGCATATTTTTTCATGGTCAAAATTATGCTATTTGCAATGATTGAAGCTGGAGAAAAGTTATTGAAAACAATAGATAATGCTATTATTTATAAATTTAGACTTTATTTGGTTCAAAAAAATTAGTTAATAGCTAAATATTTGAAAACAAAAAATTTAAAAAAAGGGTAACATTGCGTTAACAGCGACCGTCGCTACTCGACATTAACAGACCGTCGCTAACTTGACGGACATTCTGAATATTTATGTTGATTAACGAATCGGAATTAGACATGTCCGTAAAGTTAGCGACGGTCTGTTAATGTCGAGTTAGCGACGGTCGCTGTTAACGAAATGTTAACTTTTTTTGATTTTTTTGTTTTCAAATATTTAGTTATTAACTAACTTTTTTGAACCAAATAAAGTTTAAATTTATAAATAATAGCATTATCTATTGTTTTCATTCATTTTTATCCAGTTTCAGTCATTGCAAATAGCATAATTTTGACCATGAAAAAATCAGCTCCCCACATTTTGGGGTATATTTTCAGTCACAGAAATTGTCAAGCAATGCACGATATCTCAAGTTGTGCTCCACATATTCAAGAATAGCTCCACCAAATTTAAGCAAAATCTATAACAACGTTTTTGAGAAAATCGCTTATCAGTGGGGTCACCTATGGATTTGCCCCATACAAAAACGGTCAAAAAAATTGCATTGCCACTGTTAAGCAAATAACTCGACTCATTGGAATTGTCAAGCAATGCACGATATGTCAAATTAAGCCCCACATATTCAGTTATAACTCAGCCAAATTTAGGCAAAATCTATAACAACGTTTTGGAGAAAAACCCCAAAATGTATGGGTACCTTGCTTGGCTGAAAATCACTGATAAGGAAGGCGCCAACTCCGAAATCGGAACCAGTGTAGAGAACCAGTCGCCAGAATTAGTTCTGCCAACAACCGCGAACATTTGAACTTAAGCAACATCATTTATTTTGCATATAATATCACAAATTGCAATTAAATAATGAAATAAATGAAATTCTAATTTATCAATATATTCGTTATAGTTTAGCGATTGTTTCAAACGTTTAAAAATTAATAGTAAATCGCTATCCTGCCGTGTGTCTATATGGAATCTACTTAAATTTATATATAAATTGCAAAACTCTAAGCTCGTGTCCACAAATGCACGGCAGAGCATTCAATTAAGCATTATTTTATATGTCTTCTGACAAAATTTGATCAAAATCTATAATAGGGAGTTTGAGAAAATCAATACATATTTTGTCAATAGAATCAAAATCAATAAATCAAAATTAACCGAGTTCAGGTATCGACTTATATAAACATGCAGCAAGGGATGGAAAAAAACCGTCGCTAACTTTTTTTGAATTGTCAAGCAATGCACGGTAGTTCATTAGATTAAGCATAATTTTCTATACCTTTCATGAAAATTTCAGCAAATTCTATAATAGGGATTTCGAGAAAATTCAATTTTTATATTGCATGATAAATATGTCAAAGAATCGAAATCAATGGCGGTCAGCTATCGACTTATATAAACATACTGCAAGGGATGGAAAGAAACCGTCGCTAACTTTTTTTGAATTGTCAAGCAATGCACGGTAGTTCATTATATTAAGCATAATTTTCTATATCTCCCATGAAAATTTCAGCAAATTCTATAATAGGGATTTCGAGAAAATTCAATTTTTAATATTGTCAAAAGTTGTTAAATGGCCAGATGCCATTTATAAGCAATCTAAGTGGCAAGTTATCCCTGGTTTCCCGCGAAATATATTTTTCATAGAAAATTATTATATGGCAACCTCTTCAACTATCATATTTATGTTGGTGAAGTTGCCACTTAATTTCACTAACAAATTTCAAGTGAAAAGATAATTTTGGCATATATTTGATATAATTAAATTTTTTGAAAGTGGTCAAAATGAGCGAGCTCAGGCAACTAAATGTATTTAGATTTACTTCAATATATATATGTACATATATTTAAAATTACTTCAATATATATTCATATATTTACATTTACATTAATATATATATTATACATTTACTCCAATAAATATACATGTACATACATACATACATATATACGTTTTATCGATATTCCAAAATAAAATATCTTTATAATTAAATAAAAAATACAAATAAATATATACACTTACATATGTAATATTATATATATAACTATATATAATATATAGTTACATATGTAAGTATATATATTTATTTGTATTTTTTATATATATGTATAACTATGATATACATATGATAGTTGAAGAGGTTGCCATATAATAATTTTCCTATGAAAAATCCATTTCGTGAGAAACCAGGGATAGCTTGTCACTTAGATTGCTTATAAATGGCATCTGGCCATTTAACAAATTTTGAGAATATAAAAATTGAATTTTCTCGAAATCCCTATTATAGAATTTGCTGAAATTTTCATGAAAGGTATAGAAAATTATGCTTAATCTAATGAACTACCGTGCATTGCTTGACAATTCAAAAAAAGTTAGCGACGGTTTTTTTCCATCCCTTGCTGCATGTTTATATAAGTCGATACCTGAACTCGGTTAATTTTGATTTATTGATTTTGATTCTATTGACAAAATATGTATTGATTTTCTCAAACTCCCTATTATAGATTTTGATCAAATTTTGTCAGAAGACATATAAAATAATGCTTAATTGAATGCTCTGCCGTGCATTTCCGGACGCGAGCTTAGAGTTTTGCAATTTATATGTAAATTTAGGTAGATTCCATATGGACACACGGCAGGATAGCGATTTACTATGAATTTTTAAACTTTTGAAACAATCGCTAAACTATAACGAATATATTGATAAATTAGAATTTCATTTATTTCATTATTTAATTGCAATTTGTGATATTATATGCAAAATAAATGATGTTGCTTAAGTTCAAATGTTCGCGGTTGTTGGCAGAACTAATTCTGGCGACTGGTTCTCTACACTGGTTCCGATTTCGGAGTTGGCGCCTTCCTTATCAGTGATTTTCAGCCAAGCAAGGTACCCATACATTTTGGGGTTTTTCTCCAAAACGTTGTTATAGATTTTGCCTAAATTTGGCTGAGTTATAACTGAATATGTGGGGCTTAATTTGACATATCATGCATTGCTTGACAATTCCAATGAGTCGAGTTATTTGCTTAACAGTGGCAATGCAATTTTTTTGACCGTTTTTGTATGGGGCAAATCCATAGGTGACCCCACTGATAAGCGATTTTCTCAAAAACGTTGTTATAGATTTTGCTTAAATTTGGTGGAGCTATTCTTGAATATGTGGAGCACAACCTGAGATATCGTGCATTGCTTGACAATTTCTGTGACTGAAAATATACCCCAAAATGTGGGGAGCTGATTTTTTCATGGTCAAAATTATGCTATTTGCAATGACTGAAACTGGATAAAAATGAATGAAAACAATAGATAATGCTATTATTTATAAATTTAAACTTTATTTGGTTCAAAAAAAATAGTTAATAACTAAATATTTGAAAACAAAAAAATCAAAAAAAGTTAACATTTCGTTAACAGCGACCGTCGCTAACTCGACATTAACAGACCGTCGCTAACTTTACGGACATGAATTAGACACATGTTAGCTAACAGAATCAACGACAATAAACCAATTTCATGGGATGTGGCAACATCTGTGATTTAGCTTCTGGCAACACTGAAGATGAGAGCGACCGGGACGCTGCTGCCAACATTTTGCCAATTCTTGGCTATTTTCTTTATATTTATTAAACAAAACTATGTTACGGCCACGGGAAATCCAGCAGCTATAGGCGTGCATCGTCGGTTCGAGTACAAGTATTCGTTCAAGCCACCCTATCTGGCGCAAAAGGACGGCACTGTTCCGTTTTGGGAATACGGGGGAAGTAAGTAAGAAGAAGCAGCTCCACGTCAGTTGTTTTGGCCCGCTCAATACTATCTATGGGTGCGAAAGAGACGGCGAAATGGGTCCCAGAGTAACCAACTTACTGCCAACTACTGAGCAGCAGCCGCTGCCGCAGTCAAGCAAAGTGGACACGCAAGCACTTTGTTTTGGCTTAATATTTAGCCTTTGACTGGGGCTAGGTCACTAACCAAAGCTAATGCCACTTGTTGCACTCTAACTTACAGATGCCATTGCCAGCTCCGAAAGTGTACGTGTGGCACCATCGCTGCGATCGCAAAAGGGTGCCATTTGGACCAAATCGCAGACGAACTTTGACTGGTGGGACGTTGAGATTGTCTTTCGTGTAACGGGTCGCGGACGCATTGGAGCTGATGGTCTAGCTTTCTGGTACACCACCGAGAAGGGTGATTATAATGGACCCGTATTTGGGTCTTCCGACCGCTGGAATGGTCTAGCCATCATATTCGATTCCTTCGACAATGACAACAAGCACAATAATCCTTATATCAGCGCCGTGCTAAATGATGGTACCAAACAGTATGATCACACAAATGATGGCGCAACACAGTTGCTAAGCGGCTGTTTGCGCGATTTCCGTAATAAACCATTCCCCACCCGAGCACGCATTGAATATTACAATAATGTGCTCACCGTCCTCATCCACAATGGAATGAGCAATAATAATGATGACTACGAAATGTGTTTACGAGCCGATGGTGTCAATCTTCCGAAAAATGGTTACTTTGGCGTTTCAGCTGCCACTGGAGGCTTGGCTGATGATCATGATGTATTCCACTTCCTGACAACCTCTCTGCATGCTGCTGGCCAATTACAGGAGCCCCAGAAAGTTGATAACCAAGAAAAACTGACTCAGGAATATAAGGAATACCAGGAGAAGCTAGAGAAACAGAAGCAGGAATACAAGAAGGAACATCCGGATGAGGTGGGTGCCACGCTGACAATCAAATGCCAGCTGATAATGTTATTCAATGGGCCAACTTGGCTTATCTTGTCAATTTAACTGACAACTGATTATACGTTTTATGCGTTTCTTTTAGCACAAAGAAGGGGACGAGGAATGGGATGAGTTTTACGAATCTGAAAATCAACGTGAGCTTCGTCAAATCTGGCAAGGACAAAGCCAAATTGCCGAACATTTACGTGAGCTATCTCGTAAAGTAGACGAGATCATTGGACGTCAGGAGAACACACTTTCACTAGTCTCACGTGGACTTGCAGCTCAAGCTGGACAGGCATTGCCACCGCCAGCCGCTGGCACAGTGCCACAGCAGCAATTAGTCGGTGGTGTTGCTATCACCCGGACCGATGTGGATTTGCTAATAGCTAATCAGAACTCACTGCTTAGCTCTATACGCGAGATACGCCAACTTGTTGGCGATATAAATGTTCGTACTGATAATATTCAAACGAATCAAAAGCACGCGCCCACCGCTCAAATCCAATCAACGGGCTATGATGTACAAACGCTGATAGCCGAGATGCGTGATGGCATGAATCAGGTTAAGCAGGGCATCTCGCAAGTGGGTCAGAGGTACGTTTTATGCTTACTCCCACTATATCTCTCAATTGTCACAATGTTTATGTTGATTTCTATTTTGTTTACAGAATGGGAGCTCCGCAAGCTGGTGCGCAGATTGCCAACTGTCCCACCGGTAATTGTGTGGGTGTCACATTGTTCCTAAGTGTTACAGTTGTGCAATTGTTGCTTATATTCATCTATAACATTTTCAAGTAAGTACTCCATTAACTAAAATGAAAGATTTTTAATATAAGATAATTAAATCGAGGAATGAATAGCGAAATCCTTGTTTGTGGCTACGAAGCTTATAAATTCGTAATGAAATTCAATTTCAGCAACTAAAGGAAGATTATCCGAAGACTGATTTATATTTATAATGTCTATACAGATTTTTTGAATTCTTAATTAAGTTGTCATAGACATCGGTTCAAATTAAAATATTTAAAAATTGAGATAATCCAAGCATCTAAAAATGATTAGTAAAAATATTAAGTTTTTTTACATAGGAAAGAGAACATTTGATATATGTTGCTTAAATCAACTTGTAAATTTTAGCTAGAAATTGGAAACACAGCTAAGGAAACGTTTTTCATTGTATACAATATATTCATATCTATGTATATGAAATACTATATTTAGTGAAATGGATTTAGATTTAGTTTATGTGTAAATAACCAGTTATGATATCTCAATATTGGTCAATTTGATTTAACTGGCCTATTTGAACTGTTTTAGAAAGGCAAATATATATATTTTAAACATAATTTATGATCACCCTACTCGGATACTATATACTAAACTTTGGTTATCGGAAATATCACCACTAATGAACATTTTTTTATATTTCAGAAATCGAAGCGAAGCGCAAGCGAAAAAATTCTACTAGGCCAAAATAGAGCGACTCTCAGGATAAGCAAAATGCCAACACAACAACAAATAATAGCAGGAACAACATCAACAATAATGTAACCGCAGCAGCGGCAACAACATAAATGAAGGGGAAAACACACCTGACTAGGCGACAGCTAAACTTAGTTGAAATGAAATACTTAAGACTACAGCGTAGATGGCTCTACAATATTTGTAAAACAGTTTTTTTTTTATATATGGCAACCTACTACTATATGTATAATGATTTGTCAGGTCGGTCTTCCCTCATCGTAATAGATATACCCCGCAGAATTGAAATGAACAATTTAAAAGTCAAGAACAATGATAATGGAAAAGCCAAGTCTCATGACAAACAAGCTAATGATTATGATGATGATGATAATGATATTGATAAAGAAGATGATTAAGAAGCCACAAGACAAATTTAGCAGATTCATTTGGAATATGTTTCTATATTTAGGAAATCAAAATGAAACTTTAACTCTATTCTCAACTGCTGCATATCAAATGTGGGCAGTCTTTACCACGGCATTTCTATTAAACGAGAAAATGTAAACAGCAGAAATCATCAATTGAATGGAAAAGAAAAAAAAAAAAAAAAATAAAATCGAAGAAAAAAAATGTGAAAAACAAATTATAATTCCATAAATTTAGAAAAATTTTTGTAATCTTTTTATACCTAAAAAAAAAAAAACTTGAGTTAAAGAGCCTCTCAAAGTTCCATTGGCCGCAAAAAATATCTTCCCATTAGCCTGAAATTTAATTTATATAATAAATTCGGTTCTCTCTTAAGTTTTCTCCTTTTTTTTAAATTTTTTTTTTGTTTATTTTTGTTTTGTTTTGTTTATTAGTTTGCCTTTGTTTTCTTCGCATAGTCTGATGCATAGAATTTTTATACTGAATATAAAATATACATATAATGGATAATTAATTAGAAATTATAATAATATCAATGGAGAAAATTTGTGTGTTTTTTTATATGTTGTCATTCCAGTCTCAATAGAAATGTTTAAAGTGAAAATAAAAACAATTTATACGAAAAACTTGAAAAACAAAAATCTAGCAAACAAACAAAGTGTACATACACTTATGTATGTATGTAAATGTTGAATAGTTATTTTTGTTTGGTTATTCTTCGACCAATGCGCGTAATTCATTCAATCAAAAGTACAAAAACACAATCAGATGAAAGTTATTTTTGCTGAATTTGTCAGAAAAAGTTTATTTTAGCAATGAAATAAACTTTGAGGCAAGAATATAAAAACTGAAGACACAGTTCATACTTGCTCTAGTTTGATACTCTGGCAAATATACATATACACAACAAAATTATGCAATTTTGCAGAAATTTGGCAACTTCAGTTAAAAATCCATTATTCGTAATAACTGATATAAATAAATTTTATTTGCATAAATTATGAAAAAACATCCGAATATTTATTAGGCCAGTGCTCACTTTCGTGATAAAGTCGAGATAATTTAAAAAGATTTGGAAAACGAGACAAATTATTATTCAATTTAGTTTGTAGTTCGTACAAGCAAGAATAATTTAAATTCTCATCGGAAGATATTTTTTATCAAAGCGTGGAGAAAGTAATTAGCGTTCAATAAGTATAATCATTTTACAAATCGAGTTTATCTCACTGATCGGTATCTTCAAGGAACATAACGTTTTGTATAACTCACCAGCGTAACCAAACCTAAGCTAATAGGAGAATTGTCTAACATTTTTCTTTTTTGAACAGATCGCCTTACAATGAGTTGATCCAGTTCCAACGGTTGTGCAGCCGAACCAGATCCGGCGTGAAGTGGAATAGTAACTGTTAGTAGTTCCATTCTTCTTTAAAAGAAAAAGTTAGCATTTTGAATTAAGAACAGTTGAATTTAGAAGAAAGGAAAGTATTGTCTATAGCATTCCCATTTTCTCAATAAAATGCATATACCCTTTTTATAAGGGTATTGATATAGTCGTAAACCCATCGACAATGCGGCAAAAATGGCGCCACTTGGTCGGCTTTTTTCAGTTATATGTAGTTTGGGGAAGGAGCTGGGAAACTTTGGCCATAAAATGTAACTGCCATTGGTGGCATTGTGGGCAAGCCTGATGAGGTTTGAGCCCCCCACTTCAGGCACCCAACTAACTTTGGACTGGGGGGATAATAAGAACAACAACCAAAATAAAAAGCACACAGTCAGCCAAAGATAAATGGACAGAAGCCAACAGCAGTCATGGGCTGTGTGATAAATTTTGTGTGTGCGTTTTCGGGTTTTTTTCATTTTTTTTTTTTTTTTTTTTAGTTGGTTTGAGGTTGCCAAAAGTGGTTGGATGGAAGCTGCTGCTTTTGGCCATGTGCCAACCGTTTATGTAAACCAAAAGCATATTATATACTTGATAAGACCAATAGTGCGCAGAATCAGGACCACTTAGAGTTGGAGTTGAATGGTTCTTAACATTCTATAACAGCCAATCGGCGTAAGGCAGGCTAGCGTACAAAATGGCTACGTTTTATATAGCCATCCAGAGTCATGATATGGGGATGATACACTGAACAAAAGTTTCATCTTAAACTGATATGCATTCAAATAAAGTTAAAAATTAGTTTTCGAAATATAGAAAAACGTTCTCATATGAGATCTTTCAGAATTAGGTTTGAACATATCTTGCAGGAGTTAACGAAACTAACTTTTCGATTTGATCACAATACTACTTCAAATTTAATGGAATAAAAGAGGTTTTGTATTCGATCACTTCACGTCCTTAACTTAAAAAATGAAGCAAAATAACAGTATTAATTAATTCCTAGATGGGACTTGTGTCCAATTGCAGCAATGATCATTTTAGAGAGCTGCACAAACTAATGTAAAATGTATTTCCTTCGGCTATAAAGCAGTTATTACTGATCTTAACTAGTTCTCTTTTAATATTATCTCTGATTAAAATGTTTTGAAAACGCTTATTGTTTTTAAATTTAAAGTAATCCTACCTAGAATCCTAATAAGTATTTTAGAAAATAATGAAAATTGGTGTTTTCAAACAACATTCCATCAATTTCATTTATGATAAGAGAACAGATTTGCTAATAATATCCATAAGGCATTCAAGGATTTAGATTTTTGAATTCAATTTGCAATCCATTTAATTATCATTTGGATCAATTTCAGCTGCCTTAAATTGCCTGATACTTTAAAATCCGTGATAACTTCAATAATCCATATTCCACATATTTACACATCTGTAGATTTTTTGGTATCGTTCACCACAATCCATTAGTAAATGAAATTCATAAATCCCGGACGACGACGACGACAGTTTTGCAACATTTGGCAAACATTGGCGAAAAAAAAGGAAGGGAAATAAAATCAAAGTCAAAGTTATTACAATGTAACAGGGTGGATACTCTGCTTTGTGGATATGTTGACACATCCTCGTTCTCATTCTCGTACTCCGTATCCTTTTGAGGCACTGTGACAAATGTTGCGCAAACAAATGGATTACATTGCCAATGGCCAATGCCTTAGGCAGCTCTCGAAGTTAACTTAGCCCAAATGCATGATAATGAATCATAAATTTCCATAACTGTCATACCGGATCCGGGTAGATTTTCTTGGTCATATGGTGTGTTCGAGCCAGCAGCAATGAATTTATTTAAGCTTAAGAATTATGTATTTGCATTAGCTTATAAGAGAGCCGTGGGCATACACCAGCACCTGGTATTGCTCTCGCGCTCTTCATTATGTTTCTTATCTCTTTACATCGGCACGAGCGACTTAGCTCTACCGACTTCTAATGCAGGCAGATCGGCGCTGTGGCCCTCTGATGCATTAGTAAAGTTTTGTTCTCTGTATGAAGCAATCGCAACAGCCCGTGGCTGCTGCGTTTCAAATAGTTAAAGTAAAAAGGGTGCCGTGCACAAATAAAATTTATAACGTTTATAAATTGAACTTGACTTTATTTTATTCAGAGATTTTTTAAAGGCAACGAAAAAGCTCGTTGTCTCAACATTTTGGTGACCCCGACGTGATTAACTAAACAAAAAATAAAAAATTAAAATAAAAATTGTGTTAAAATCTAATATCGTTTTACTTTTCCCCGCCCATGTCATTAGTGCAAATTTATTAAACTGCAAATAATTGTGCCTGTGTCTAAAGTGCTCTAAAGTGAACGGCCACCCGCTTACCGTTTGCTTGACTAAAACTGTTCTTTTTCGTTCCCTTTTCTCTGCTTCGCCATGGCAACTAGCGGCATGTCTTTCTTAAGCGAAGAAAACAGGGTGTCTTTTTTTAAGCTTAAAGTTCAGTCGTTGTATGAGCGTGTTCACAAATTAGAAAGTGATACTGCTCTCGCGAAATTGCGTGAACTCAACGAGGAAGAAATTAATTTGCGAATAAAATTTCTTGACAAAATTCAATCTGAGTTCGACGCGGCTTATGACAGTTTAGAGCAGTTAGACACAAGTGAAATCGGCGGCACCCTGCGCGAATCTTTTGATGAAAGTATAATGACAATTAACGGTGTGCTTCGGTCTCAATTACGTAAAGTCAGCATATGCGGTCAACCATGTTCGACTTTTCGCCCAGAGGAGTTAGCGCCCATCGTTCGGTCTCGTCGACCCGAATTGAAGCTGCCCACGTTTAGCGGTGGATATACTGAGTGGGCAGATTTCTTTTCACTTTTTCGACAATCATCGATAAGGATCCAAGTATGGCGGACATTGAGAAGGTGCAGCACCTACGGTCATGCCTGAAGGATTCGGCAGTGGATACAATACGTTCACTGGAAATTTGTGACGCGAATTACAAAATCGCTCTAGAGCTGCTACACAATCGTTTTAATAATCAACGTCTTGTTTTTCAGGCACATATTATGGACATTTTAGGGCTCAAGAGAGTAGAGGCTGGCTCTGCTACAAAGTTACGTTTGTTTGTGGACAGAATTAGTGCTCATATGCGTGCATTACACAGTATAGGCAACGCTGAGCAAATTGCAGGAATTATCATTGTGCAATCGTTGCTGCAAAAATTGGATTCTACAACGCAAATCAAATGGGAGGAATCACTCAAACCTCGTGAGATACCATCGTGGGAGGATTTCGTAGAATTTCTGGAGAATCGATGTCGAACTTTGGAGAATGTTGATTATGCAATGGCCTCTTACGCGCCTTGTAATCAGGTGGGAAAGAACAACAAATTTAATAATCGCAACCACACATTTTTAGTATCCGATTCAAATTGTTGTGTTTTTTTGTGATAGTTCTGGCCACTTGATTTATCGTTGCACCCAGTTCTCCAATTTATCTCCCGCTCTCCGCTATAAGGAGGCAATGAAGCTAGGCTTGTGTATTAATTGTCTAAAAAAAGGGCATCAATATCGAGCGTGTAATTCGGGTTCTTGTAAAAGCTGTGGCATCAAGCATCACACTCTACTGCACAATCCTTCCTCAGCTGTCATCAATAGCTCATTGCCAGCTTCTTTGCCAGCCTCCTCTACTGCTCTTGTTGCTCAAAATCCTAGTCCAGATATGGTGCTTTTGGCGACTGCCATTGTTTTAATTAAAAATCGTTTCGGTGCATTGGTTCCTTGTCGAGCGTTGCTAGATTCAGGATCACAACTACATTTTGTCACATCGCGTTTGGCGCAACAGTTACAGCTCAAACGGATAAAATCTTCAGTTAGCGTATCAGGCATAGGTGATACCGATTTTCATACGGAAGGATATTCTGCAAATCTTTCTTTACATTCTCAATTTTCCGATTTTGAAACTCATCTGACTGCGGTAATTGCTCGGAAAATAACTGATGACCATCCAAATTACTCGATCAACGCCAGTAGTTGGGACATCCCAGCTAATATTCGGCTAGCTGATCCAGAATTCTTCAAGCCCCAACGAGTGGACTTATTAATTGGAGCTAGTTTGTTCTTTGATCTTTTGTGCGTGGGACAAATTAAGCTAGTGTCAGGATTGCCCCTGTTGCAGAAGACTCGTTTAGGTTGGGTAGTTACTGGAAACTACCACAAAACTCGCCATACAGCTGCCTTAGCTGTGCAGGCCCTGCCTTTATGTAATGAAAATTCGGATCAGAATTTGGATGAGTTAGTTCGCCGATTTTGGGAAATCGAAAGCTGCCCTGATCAAATAAAGAAATTAACCG
Organism: Drosophila sturtevanti; assembly: GCA_018150375.1. Classification (NCBI taxonomy): domain Eukaryota; kingdom Metazoa; phylum Arthropoda; class Insecta; order Diptera; family Drosophilidae; genus Drosophila; species Drosophila sturtevanti. The sequence continues at coordinate 2,258,303 of JAECWJ010000696.1, read as the reverse complement.
ATGAAGAGCTCAATTGCGAGGCTCACTTTGTTGACAACGTTTGTCGACTCGCTTCCGGAGCTTATTCTGTTCGGCTTCCTTTGAAACTTAGCCCAGATTTGTTGTCAAATTCGTATGACCAAGCTCGACAAAGGTTTTTATCATTAGAGCGCAAATTAGATAAACGACCTCAAATCAAAAGCCAGTACTCAGAGTTCATAAAGGAATATCTTGACTTAGGCCATATGTCTCTTGTTAAATCGGATGCGCTAAGTCAATGCAAGTATTTCTTGCCTCATCACTGTGTACTAAAGGAAAGTAGTACAACTACAAAATTACGAGTCGTGTTTGATGGTTCTGCTGCGACGAGTTCAGGATATTCGCTAAACGATGTACTGATGGCAGGTCCTACTATTCAAGCAAAGCTGTTTGCCACTCTTCTTCGTTTTCGCACATTTCCTGTAGCTCTCACAGGCGACATTTGTAAGATGTATCGCTGCGTAAAAGTTGATTGTTCTGACAGTTACCTGCAATGCATTTTGTGGAGAGACTCTCCGAAGGAGGAGCTGCGTGTTTACAAGCTGGACACGGTAACGTACGGTACAAAGCCAGCTGCTTTTCTGTCCATACGTTCAATGCATCAGTTAGCATCTGATGAGAAATTAGTATTTCCAATCGGGTCTAAGGTCGTTCTGCGGGATTTCTATGTCGATGATTTAATCACTGGTGGTGCATCTGTATTGGAGGTTCAGGAAATCATGCGTCAAACAGTTTCTCTGCTGTCGAAGGGTCAATTCCAGCTTCGCAAATGGTGCTCAAGCGATGCGTCTGTACTTCAGGGCGTTCCAGATAAGGACAAAGAATCGCTGCTAAAGTTCGACGACGGCAGCAACATTACAAAGACACTTGGCTTAGCGTGGGATCCTGCATCGGACTGCTTGTTATTTTCTTATTCACCTATTAGCGTGCCTCCTAAGCTCACAAAGCGCACTGTTTTGTCGGCAATTGCTCGGTTTTACGATCCTCTCGGCCTGTTGGGACCTGTCATTACAAAAGCAAAGATATTCTTGCAGCAACTTTGGAGAGAAAAGCTCAATTGGGACGAAAGCCTTCCAGCCAGTCTAGCTACAGCGTGGTGTGAGCTTCTTAGCAGTTTTTCCAGCACACAAATGGTAGCCTATCAGAGATTGGCCGCGCTGCCATCGGCCAAAATCGAGTTGCATGGATTTTGTGACGCGAGTCTAGATGCTTATGGAGCCGCTGTTTACATCGTCTCGAGATCAAATGGTAATTCGACTTCCCATTTGTTCTGCTCTAAGTCGAGAGTATCACCCCTGAAGACGTTGACAGTGCCAAGGTTGGAGTTGTGTGGAGCAAATTTACTAGCTCAACTTATGAGTGAGATAGTCCAGATGGAGTTGTTTTCATGTTCCTGCTACTGTTGGTCTGATTCGTCTGTCGTGCTCTCGTGGATTCAAAATGATGCATCCAAATTTAACATATTCGTCTCCAATCGAATCGCAGCTATTCAGGAGTTAACCGCTGGGATGCAGTGGCATCATGTTCCTACTAATCTCAACCCAGCAGATCTCTTGTCGAGGGGAGCGTCGCCATGCGAATTGCAAGCATCTACAATGTGGGCTCATGGACCAGCCTTTTTGCTCGACAGTGCAAGTACCTGGCCTGCAACTCCAACTGCAAGCGTTCCATTACATGACCTTCGCAAGAGAGTGCTGGTTACAAGGTCTCCCGAGCCAGATCTCGTCGACACGTGCAAGTTTTCAAATTCTTTCTTCAAGATGCAGCGGGTCTTTGGATATGTATACAAATTTATTCATCGCATCAAGTCTAGCGGATTAACGGTTGCTGATATTCATCATGGCACTCGCATCATGATCCGCAGCGTTCAGAGAGCAGCGCTTTGGGATGACATGAAGTCATTATCGTCATCGCAAATGGTTAAGCCTTCGAGTTCTATTGCTTCACTTTACCCATTTTTGGACGAATCTGGTCTAATGCGCGTAGGAGGTCGCCTTGAAAATTCGTCCTTAGACTTTGATTCTCGTCACCCCATGATATTACCCAAGCATCACTCGCTAACTAATGCAATTATAAATTCATTTCATATACGAAACATGCATGTTGGACCTCGAGGGCTACTAGCTGCAATCCGTCTCGAGTACTGGCTGATAGGAGGCATGAAAACGGTCTCAAGGATCGTCAACAAATGCATTCGATGCTTCCGAGTTAAGCCCCGTCTGCTTGAGCAAGTCATGGCTGACTTGCCAAAGGAGCGAGTAAGCGCCTGCATTGCGTTTGACGTTACAGGAGTGGATTACTGTGGCCCCTTTTTTTACAAATCTGAGATTCGGAGCAGGCCTCCAATAAAATGCTACATCTGCATTTTCATCTGCTTCGCTACCAAAGCTGTACATTTGGAAGTTGTGAAGGATTTGTCAACGGCTGCCTTCTTGAATGCTTTGAAGAGGTTCATCTCAATACGGAATAGACCATCGCAAATTTGGTCTGACAACGCTACCAACTTCGTTGGGGCCAAGAATGAGCTCATCGAGTTAAAGCAGTTGTTTCTCAGCAATCATCACCAGGAATCTGTGCTTCAATTTTGCTTGGCTGAAACTATTGATTGGCGATTCATTCCTCCAAGATCGCCGCATTTCGGTGGTTTGTGGGAGGCGGCCGTCAAAACGGCAAAATTCCATTTTTATAGATCTTGCGGATCATCCCTCCTTCATTTCGATGAACTGCGAACTCTAATTTGCTCGATATCAGCAGTAATCAACTCGCGACCTCTTTTTCCACTTTCAGAGAATCCCACAGATCTCGATGTACTAACGCCTGGCCATTTCTTGAACTGCGCTCCATTTCGTACGTTCACCGAACCTGATCTCACTCAGCTTAACAAGGATAGGCTGAATGGGTGGCAGCGAGTCACATACTACCAGCAGATCTTCTGGAAGCGTTGGCAAAATGAGTATCTGACCTTGTTGCAGCAAAGAGCGAAGTGGCGGACTCCGAAGCCAAGCGTTCAGGTCGGAGATTTGGTTCTGGTGAAGGACGAAAACTTGCCGCCACTCAAGTGGCCGCTTGCTAGAGTGCTTCAGCTTATCAACGGGAAGGATGGCGTACCTCGAGTGGCTGACATTAAAACCGCAAAGGGTCAATCGAGAAGATCTATAGCCAAGCTGTGTCTGCTGCCTCTCAGAGATGATGTTGAAGCCCAGAGTCCTCCAACGGGGGAGTATGTTCGAGCCAGCAGCAATGAATTTATTTAAGCTTAAGAATTATGTATTTGCATTAGCTTATAAGAGAGCCGTGGGCATACACCAGCACCTGGTATTGCTCTCGCGCTCTTCATTATGTTTCTTATCTCTTTACATCGGCACGAGCGACTTAGCTCTACCGACTTCTAATGCAGGCAGATCGGCGCTGTGGCCCTCTGATGCATTAGTAAAGTTTTGTTCTCTGTATGAAGCAATCGCAACAGCCCGTGGCTGCTGCGTTTCAAATAGTTAAAGTAAAAAGGGTGCCGTGCACAAATAAAATTTATAACGTTTATAAATTGAACTTGACTTTATTTTATTCAGAGATTTTTTAAAGGCAACGAAAAAGCTCGTTGTCTCAACATGGTGTATGATTCCATAAAACAAGTTGATTAGTATTAAGGAGATTACCCATATTTGCAATTTCTTTAATAGTCATTGTCTATATCATTGTATATATATATTCGAATGAGTATATGATAGTCTAATAATAATATCCTTTTTATCCCTTTTAGTCCCTGTGTGGGGACGTATATTCACTAATGTTATTAAGGATCGGCTATATATTGTGATTTACTAACTATATATGTTAATGCAAAGAAACATTTTCCTAACACCATTCCAGTTATTGAAATCAAAAACGATGTTAAAAAATACTCTATATAAACTTATTAGTATACCCCAAGAATTTCTATTTTTCCTATCAGCAATTTTATATATTAATTATATGTATATAAATCGACACATGAATTGTATGAACTTTTTATAATCCCAAATTATTTAAATTTTTCCAACATTTAAATCAAGTTGCTTGGAAATGAAATTTTAGATAAGAAAATTAATATGTGATGGCTTCTTCTATTTAGTACAATTGATTCAATATATATCTGATTAGTTATATTTTACTATATGAACAATATGAATCATCTGCTGACAAAAGAGATTCGCACAGAATGAGTGAAGTATATTTTAATAATTAAAACAAGTCACTGAAATAGACACAGCTTATGGGCCATCTGATCATTTTACATCCATATAAAATACATATATCCAATAAATCACCTTCTTTACATTGTATGTATACATAAAGATACATATATATATCTACTGTACATATTTAGGTAAATATACATATGTACATTTGATTGTTAACTTCGATTTGATCGAGTTTCGATTATCACTCAAATATTTTCCAGGAATTGTAACAGCAAGAAGTGATATAAAGTTCAGTTTTGAGTCATACTTATTCATAGCAAAAAAAAATATATATATATATATTTTTATTTAAATGTTTGATAAATAATTCGAGGCTTTATTTTCAGTCATAACATAAGTGTTATCTTTCATATAATATAATACATTGCGCATTTTGAATTATTTAAAAAAAAACTATGACATAAGAATTTGTTATTAATATGTATTAAGATCCGCAAATCATAATATTAACACGACCTAATATATAATACGAATACAAAAATTTAGTCCATTTTCCTTAATTATTGTTAACGTTAAGTTGACTTAAGCTGAGTTAATATTGAAAATATTAAAACTGTAGATCATCTACAGAAATGATCGGTAATGATAATAATGTGTTAGATCAATGTCCGCTGTTTTTAAAGCGAAACAATTTCACATCTAAAATTTATTCTTCCATAAACTATTCCATCATATGTATAATGATAATATATTTATATCATAAACTAAATTACTTTAGTTTCAATTTTCAAACTTAACTAATTTAAGAAATTTCAGAAAATATGGTAAGAAACTGTATGTTTAATAGAACATTCCTTTAGATGAAAATCTGGTTTTTAGATACTTCCTCCCCACAGTATCAGCGTATGCCTTTTTAAATTTTAATCGAGATATACATATTTATATTGTCCGATTTCAATGAAATATGTATACCCTTGCAGAGAGTTTATTAATTTTGATCGGAAGTTTGCAATGCACAGAAGAATGTATCTCAGATTATATAAAGTACATATATTCTTGATCAGCATGAGTAGCCGAGTCGATCTAGCCCCGTCCGTCTGTCCGGATCAACAGCTTCTCCCCCGATAGTCTTATAGCTGCAAAACTGAAATTTTAAACATTGGTTTCCATTAGCTGCAGGCAATGTATATCTTAGAATCATCCTGATCGGACTATATCATATAGCTCCTTTAAGAATGATCGATCCTGAATAAGTTTTAATCTCAATATGTCTATACATCTTAACACTTCAATTAGGTCTTAACAGAATCGGTTGATTATATAGTATAGCTGCAAAAAAAAAGTGGTTTGTTGGGTTGTAAACTTTTTTCTTAATAAATGGATATGAAATATAAATTTGACTAGTGTTACGAGTGTATACTTCTGAACGCTTCTAGTAAATTATATATACCAGAATATCCTTCTTGTTAATTGTACGATAACTGTAATATAACTCTAGTTATATGTGTTTTCCATTTTGCTTAAATTTAATACAAGCTTGATCTGTATAGATCCTAGACAGATTTTCGAAAATGTTTCCCTTTGCGTTTTACATATATTTTAAAGACTTTTATACACCATCTCTCTTACTCTATGATTAGAAGATATAAATATTTGTTCTTATTTTTTATTGCACTTCAAAGAGTATCTTCAATTCGGTGCTTCCAAACCAGAATCCAAATTCAAATTAATTAATTATTAATTATTAATACATAAACAATAATTGAAATTAAACTATATGCTTTTTGCATATTAAAAACTATGTTCTCACGAGGACTATTATACTATATTCATTTTTTATACCCTTGCAGAGGGTATATTAATTTTGGTCAGAAGTTAAACTATATAAAGTATATATATTCTTGATCAGTATGAATAGTCAAGTCGATATGACCATGTCCGTCTGTTCGTTTGTCTGGATCAAAAGCTTCTCCTCCTAGACCATAATAGCTAGAGCTGAAATTTTCAACATAGTATACCTCGTTCTATAGGAACGATCGGTCATGAATAAGGTTTATCCTCAATAAATCTGTTGTTTTTCAACCGAATACCACGAAATTTGATATTTGTGAGTATAATACTTCAATCAAGTTTTATCAGAATCGGTTGACTATATCATATAGCTGCTATAGGAACAATCGATACAAAAAAAATGTTGGATGAAAAATGTTTTTCCTCAAACTCAAACTCAAAATTTAAAATTTTTCAATTTTGTATGTATAATTTACAAAAATGCTTCTGGTGAATTATATAGAGAAAATCTGCAAGGGTATATGAACTTCGGCACGGCCGAAGCTTAGTTAGAGATAATTAAAATTAACCCTAACTTATGATTAAAGCGCTGACTCGTGCGGCAATTTACTCTATACATATTATGAATCACATTTATCATACATAGTTACAATTTTTGTTTATTCAAAATGTTTGAAAATTTGACAAAAAAATAACTCTAATGCATGAAATAAAGCGTTAGAATAATATTTATTCATAAGGAATGTTTTAAAAATCAATAATGTAAACCAAGTATTTCTTTTATCAAAATTATTATAAACAATATGCATTCAACTGGATTGGGTTAACATTTGTGTAAACATAATAAATAGTTTTTATTTTTTTACCATATTCTTATTCTAATCAGTAAATTTCATTATTTTTTAAATTTAATTAATTTTCGTTTAAATGAATATATTTTTACGATCTCTATTTGTTATCATTTTGCCTTGTTGAAATCACATTTAAGTAAAAATGAAGTAAAAAAACTAAAAATTAAAAAAGGAAATGTTAAAGCATTTACTGATTGTTTTTAGCATAAATTAAAAACTAATTTCTTAATAAATCAAGTAACTGAAAGGCATTGAAAGAGGACAAATCTGATTTAAAAAAAACTGGCTTAGGCAAATTTGGAGTTTGTCACTTTATTGGGAATGAATCAAAACTTAAGAAAAACATGAAAAAAAATGTATTAATCAACGACAACTTCTAAAAGAAAGTACTTTTCATTGCAAACTTTTCAATTTCCAGCAGTTTTCATTTAAAATCATCGAATATTTATATGTTAATGCTAGTTAATTAACCATAAAAAATCTTCTTTGGAATGTTTTTGAATGTTCTCAAAGGATACATCCCAATGGCCTATGAAATGACAACAAAATGTTGAAAATATTAGTTAATTTCAGAATTGATATTAAATAAACAAAGTTAAATTTTTTAATCTAAAAATTAATGCGGTATTCTCGATACCCGAAGAAAAACCAATAAAAAAATTCAATTATATTAAATAAACTTGGATAATTCTTCATATTTTGCAGCTCCTTAACAGAACGGATTTGGAATGGTTTTTGGAAAAAGATTTCTCCGATTATTATTCATCAATTTAAATATATGAATTTGTTTAATTGATTTCCTATATCTTTACGTTTATTCTTTGTCTTTACATACATATGTAAGAATTTTTAGCATCTTTTAATTAAATTTGTAATCATTTAAAATGTACATTTAATGTGTCTCATATAAAATGTCCTGTTCCTTTTTGGACAATGATATTATGGAAAAAATTGTCAGATGTTAAATGTTTGTGCAACTGCTTTAGTTTCTCATGCCATTAGGTTGCCGGGGCTATGAAATGGCACAAAGGATAGTCCATTAGACAGAAGTCACAATGCTAGTGGATTCAAGGCACTTGGCAATGGGAAATGGTTGATCTGAGCTGGGCTGGGAAATGGCAAACGCACCCTTTTTTGTGATTTTTGGCGAAAAACCAGAACAAAAGTTGATACTGGATAATATTTTTCGCTTTTTGGTATGACGAATCCACATGTCATACACGAGTCGAATTGCCTTGCCTCTGCTCCTGCCCCTGCCCCCAGTTTCAGCTCACATCCGTTTAGCGGGCAATCAAGCGTGTAGTGCAATTCAATAAAAGAGAGAGAGAGAGATGGAGTGAGAAGGAGAGGGAGGAAGATGAAAATGGTATGAGTATGGATGGGGAGGGGGAAAGAACGGAAAACTGTCATGGGCTATGGCGAGTTGGAGAACTTTATCAACACCCATGTCGGCATTAGTTTTGTTTACAAACTTTCCGTTGCCTTTTTGACAGTCACATTTCTGGGGTGAGATCCTGTTGGCCTGTAACATAGATACACATACACATACATACATATATAATTTATCCCTAGGGGTGGCTTTTGCGGGATTTTTATTTATGAGCACTTAAATCGAAGCGCAAACTAAAATTGCACATTGCATCTACATAAATATGCAATTGCGGGCATGTGAAAATGTTCCCGGACTGGCATTCAGATTCGGTTGGGCAAAATAATGAGAATGTGGATGAGGATGGGAGTAGTAATAGAAGGAGGAGTAGAATGTTTTCTCTCTCATTTTTTTTTTGTTCTTTTTTTTTTTTTTTTGCTTTATTTTGGGTGGGGCAAACTCCTGCTGATAAATGATGAAAAAATTAAAAATAAATACGCATACGTCTGCGATACAAAGTACTCTCCCCTCATCTTGGCATGCCTCCTCATCCTCTGACAATTTAGATGACAGCTCCCGATAATGGTGACATCAATTTGAAACTCAATTGAGCTTGAGTTTGTCTTGTCGTCATTGTTGTTCCCTGTACCCTGTACCCTGTTCTTCCATTCATGTTCCTGTTCCTGCTCTTGCTCTCTATCCCCTGTCCCAATCCATGTCCCTGTCCGCTGATAAATGTTGCGCTATCAGCGACGTTTATCGTTGAGGCCATTCCTGACTGGGTGCGACAAGTCAGCGAATTGGAAACATCCAACTCCCATCCCCAATGGAAATGAGTTATTTTCCTCCTTTGAGATGATGCTTTTGAACTTTTATTGTATCTCTAGGGCGTTGCGAAATGTTAACATCTTTAATGCTTACTTAATTGCTCCATAGTTAGTTCTATGTAGATATATATCGAAACTATCTAACATTAATTTAATCTTTCAGTGGGACTTCTATTTATACTCGTATTTATAATGAAAAATTTCACTTTTTAATTTGTTAAATGAAGTCCACTTTCCTTTCTTCAAATCATACCGTCTTTTGGAGTTCCATAGAGTTCCTTTGATTTAGTTTTTTAATTTAAGGACGCTTTTATTTTAATTTCTACATTTCTTAACCACTTTATATATTTTGACTAAAAATCTCAATACTAATACCAAGGAAAATTAATGAACTTCAAGAATTATCTGTTTTAAAGGATCCAGTTATAAGTTCTGATGTTCCACGCAAGGCGACATGTGAAAGATAGTCCCACAGCCCCATAAGTATTTTATTCAGTTGCAGCTCATATGTAGAATTAAGCATCTCCTACGATTTGAAACATCCACATATGTACTTATATATATTCTTGATTGGCACCACGGGATGTGTTGATATAGCCATGTCCAAAAATTATGAACTTTTCCATTGTCGGAATCCTGACGATCAGACGATCATACAGCTCTTTTAGAAATCATCGGTGAAAATTGAGTTTTAGCTTTCGATTGACTCTTATTATATATAGAGGAAAGATCGGTTAAAAAATAGGGTATTGGTGTGAAAAACTTAAAAGTTTCCAATGTGATTTCATACTACAAGAAATGGCAATGATTTGAATGTTAAACATTAAAACTTGGAGCATAAACCATTTATGTAGTATTGCCCCATGAAAAGGACATTAGACAAATCCTTCCAAAAAAAAAAAACTTCTATTTTACACGGTTATGCTTTTTGTAAAAACTATGTATAATTATATATTATAAATAATAAAAAGTGTTTTAATATAAATTTAAATAGTGATCTGTCTAAATACCAGAAAGAAAAATGTTATAAGTAGATAAATTAATTTATTGTAATTAGTTCCCCTAAACAAAAAAATAATAATCGTTTAATAAAATTGAATAAAATTAAGATTACGAGTTCTTAAAAACAATTCTAGGAAACAGATTTTAATGTTTTTATATATACTAAATTCTATATATATTTCAGAGTTTCTACTTAGCACAATTTTTTGGCAAAATAAATTCTTGACATTTAGGACGAATAAATATTTCCATCTAAATATTATACAGATATATTATATGCATCATAGGGTTCTATATGTTGTCCTCAATGGTCTATTTTACCGTCACCTTACACTTGACACCGCCTGTTGCAAAGGATTCCCTGCCCGCTTTTGAACTGGAATATGCGCAACCTCAACACCCATTAGGCCATGTCAGTGCATGCGATATCCTGGATAAATAGACGGTTGAGTCATTAAACAATTTACGCAGCTATAAATTTACGCAATTTACTTATTGCCAGGCGAGAGAACTCACAAAACTTAGACAAACGCAAACACATCCTGCATGTGCTACGATCCTGTGGTCCTGTAGCCCGCATTGACTGGATAGGGCCATAAAAAATACCCCTGCACGAAGTTTCAGAACATTAACACATCTGTCCAGATACAAAGAGTCAGACCGTCCGCCTGAGCGATTAACTTTTTGCATCCTTCACGCTTCGTTCACTCTCAGTGCCCGCCTCCGCCTTCAATTCTGACTCTGACTCTGACTTTGGCTCTAACTCTGATTCGGCCATGCCGCATCTAACCTCATCTTCATCAGCTCCCCTCCCACACACTGCTTGTTTGCCTTTTTTATTGCCCCAGGATGGCAGGATGTAGATTTTCAGGATTGCCGCCGCTCCACTCCCCTCCCCCCACCACCAAAAAAAAATAACTGAAAATTTTTAATGAAATTGTCATCAATTAAAATTTTGTTCTCTTCCATGACCATGAGCCGCCAGACGACAGGCAAGTGACACTGCATAAGTCCAGTTCGGTTTGGTTCAGCTCAGTTCACTTTCGTCTTTTTACGACCGAGACGTCTATCCAGGCACTTGGATGGGCTTAGGCTTTCGGATTGGATTGTGGGCTCATAATAATAATAATAATAATAATGTGCATAACTCAGAGTACTAGAACTAGCACTCGTGCCTGGGATTGCGTTCAGCTATAAAAATAATTTGTGGCCAAAAAAAAAAAAAGAATGAAAAAACTTCCCTTTTCAGTGAAATCATCATATTCGAAGGGGTAAGAGTGGTTGAGATGAGTTGGATGACTCTGAGAGGTTAACGTCTGCCAGTAATTTGTTGTCATTTGCTTGTTTTTCCAGCTTCACTTTAATGGGTTTTCATAAATTTTTATTGTTTTCAATATAATTTTCCTCTGTTTTTATACACGTATGTATGTATATGTATACGTACGATTATATGCAAATGCGTTTTTGAGTGCCACGAATTTGTTGAATATTTGTTGACACTAAAAACTGGAACAGAGTTCCAATTGCCAAATAGAAATGCTATCCAAATCATTTAAGTTTATTAGTTAAAATGCCTTCAGGATACAGGATGCTATATATATTATTATTGGATTTTATAGCTGTCTATAAGTATAGTAACAACAAGAAACTAACTACATACATACTTATTGTTAGTTGATCTATTACGAGACTGTTATTTATTTTTCAGAAACTGTCAATACTAATGTCAATAAATAAAATCTGGCAACGCCATAATAAACTGTCAAATTTAACCCATACGAGTATTAGTTATTATTATTCAGTTAAAAATAGATAATTTCAATTGCATTTAATTACATTATTGCTATGCAATTTGTTTATTGTCCATATGTGAGAGGAGATTGAATATATAAGTATATTGCAGAGACAAAAACCAAATTCAATTAGAATACTTTAATATAAGTATACGGGGAATATTTTATTATACAAGTTTTTACTAAAATATTTCTTTTAAATTTTAAGCACATAAAAATCATTATGTCACGTCGATTTGAAAATACAATTCTATATGTTTAAATTTAAGTTCTTTTTTTATTTTCACATGTTTTAACTTCTTTAATAGATTTCATTTCAAGCTATTTCATTGAATGTTTCGATTTAAAACACATAAAAAATAATTTTTATGAGTTTGTTAAAGAAGAGTAATTTAGTTTTCAGTGACTAACTAATGATAAAGTTTGAGCAATTAAAAATATATTCATAAACTCGATTCTTTGTAATCAGGTTTCGCTCTTATCATTATTGTTTCTTATAGTTCGAGCATAATTTTTCTCATAGACCATAAAATTTGATATTTATTAATTATAAGTTTCCATATTTTATTAGTCTTTGTTCGGGTTGAAATTATCTGACCATGGGGCAATTAAAGAAACCAGAAATCCATTTCCCAACCAATTAGATGGTAATAAATCTTCGACAAGCACAGAAACCCTTGAAATTTTGGTTGATAAAATGGGTTCTTTTAACCCATTAGCTTAACCGGAAGATCGCTCAATTAGTGTTTACTGCTGGTCAGCCTCAGCCAGTTTCAAGTCCCAAGTGGGTCACTCTTGTGCGAGAAAGGATTTCGAATTCAGGGACTTTGGCATTGTTTTGTTGGGCCAACAAAGTGACATAAATCTTTTCGAGCGGCTGGCAGAAATTCAACCGGAACTAAAGCAATGACGCAGCAGGAGCCAGGACACATATCGATGGGTTTGGCCTGCAGCCAGTCATAACAGAACGCATGCATGTCCCGCTCGCTGAGATTTATAGATTCTTTAGAGGGGTGTATTACTACACACATATCAATGTATGTATCTACATAAACTTATATACATATCTATTTGTAACATCTTCGATAGGAATCAATGCCGGATGGGCAAAACGACAGGCGTTCGATTGAAATTAATTGAATTTGCGCGTCTTCGAACTTGACTTTCACTTGAGCCGCGTTCATGCTGAATTGGGTTGGTCTGGGCTGGGCTAGGCTGGGCTGGGTTGGGAGCATGGACGCTTGTTTCCTGTTTATGCTCGAGATGTTTGCCAGCATAAATTACGCATATATATACATATATATTTATATATATTGTACATATGAATTGAATGGAAAAGTAAATCGAAGGAAAAAAAAACCCTGGCAAAAACAGGAACATTAAATTTATTTTTATTTCGCTGAGCAACCCCAAAAACAACAACAGCGTAAAGCGCTTAGTAAAATCCCTTCGACTACATTTTGGGCGCTATATGCGGTCCGCTGAGTTTCAGTTTTTGTCATGAATTTTCCTTATTTTTATGATTTTCTATTACCATGTATTTTTTCCTAGTTTTTGTTTTTGGCACAAGATTGCTATCTTTGTTGGGGTTGTTGTAACTTATGCCCGGTACACTTGGCTGGCTTTCAAAGACAGAATCAAAATCATGCCGGAAATGATGATCGTACGGCAGGAAAGGCAGACAAATTTATCAAACGATTCCAAAATGGAATGAGGTGGAGGCGCGCATATAATCCTTGGACATCCATTAATCACACTTTATGTTTTGTTTGAGTATGAGATTTAAAAAAACAAATTGTCAGCATCTTTAAGTTGTCAAAATATGTAACTATTCAAGTCAAACTTTATTCAAAAAAAAACTTGGCGCTTCTACGCTAAGTGTGACCATTTCAAAACATTCAACTAACAGAGTGCTGTTACAAATAACAGTGAACATGGTAATTTACTCGTTTAACAGTAGCGGTCACACTGACAAGAAATTTTTATAAAGTTTTTTATTTTTTTTTTAATTGTTTACAAGTTTTAATCCTGTTCAATGTAATTATGTAAGTTATCAACAATTAATTGTTGTCGGCTGATGCCAAAGCTTAAAAACTACTTGTAGCTGTGATGTGACTGGCCAAAAAAGCAAAAATAAATTCAGCTGTGATTCTTTTTTGGTTGTTGTTGTTGCCTGGCCACCCGCAACCCCTTTCTCATTATCTCACTACCCCAGCCAGTACAGTGCTAGTGTTCCCAAAGGTGGCCCTTCTTGTTGTTGGCATGGTCACGCGAATTTTAGCCCATTCCGGAAAGAAGGTGACCGCTCCAATATACTCTTATGATAGCTGTGGTAACCCAGCAAGGGGAGCAAGTACTGGGCCAGGGGGAAGACACCTACACCCGCATCTAAGCATGTGTGCGTGCGTAAGTTAGTGGCGTCCGTGTTTATTTTTTTTTATTGTGTGTGTGAGTGAGTGTGTGTGCGAGACGCTTGTGTGTTTTGCGTACGTTTTATGCTAATTAAATGCAACTTTATTTTGCTAACAGGCAGGTTCATGCCTGCAACACGCCCCAGTTCTTTGGTGGTTGAAAACGGCAAGCAAAAAAGAAACGAAATATAATTCAATTAACGCCCCGGCCACAGCCGTTGGAGGCAGTTGGAGGAGACTCTGGCTGCGCCTTGAAGTGTATGTATGTTAGCGGATAGCAGCAGCGCCACATTATCAACTCAGCCGTTGACTTCTTTATCGCGTTAGTGCCAGTGTGATTAAAATGCAAGGCCAGAGAGGGAGAGTGTGAAGGAGTGTGACATACCAATGTGATTCCAGTTTTTATAAAATACTCAGTTGAAACGATAAGGGGAATACCACATATACATACATACATACATGATTATGTACATATAGGAAAGAATCCGCTGACAGCTTGCTGCAAATTGCCTTCAATTTTATAATTAGCTTGAATTTGCTATCTAAACTTGAACCAAAAACCGAAACCGAAACCAAAACCAAGAGAAAAGCAAGTTCAACCCTCAAGATCAGATCCCAGCTCTTGCTGGCTGCATCCCGCTGCTAAAGAGATTTCACTTTTTAATTCCGAATCCCAGACCGACCAATACTTAGTCCCCATTCCAGTTTTTCAATTGCCTAATGATTGTGTCAATAATTGAGCATAATTGAAAACAAAGGGGCGTCGTTCAAACTTGTTTTGCTTCATTTATTTATTTGTTTATACACAAAGCCCAAAGGCAGATGCTTAAAATAGAAAACTTTTCTGTCAATCAATTGAAATTTTTACACACTAATCTTTGATTCCAAGTAATTTTAAAGTGACTAATACAAGACTTCCACTTCCACTTTGTCGTTTCCTTTTTGACCAACATCATCACCATACACAATATTGAGTACGACAAAAGAGTGCGAGAGAGGATGGTAGAGGGAATAAAACGGAGAGAGAGAGAGAGTGTGTGTGCAAAACACCGTTCAGCAAAGATTTCGTTTACTCAAACCACATGGGATAATGTACCTAATTAGCTTAAGTTCCTGAGGTGCATATATATAAATGAAAGATATATTATACCACATACCTTTTATCCCCTCAGTCAAGAAAATATTCCTAATTTATCATAATATGAAACTTGCATCAGAAGGAATTTTCAAAATTAATCTTCAAATTTTTAGATTTAACTTTGTATTTTACAAAAACATTCATCACACTATTTATAATATTCGTCACTTTGAATAATATTTTTAAATTGAATGAATCATAAATATACAATAGCAAGTCAATTAGCATTTGATGACTTGTTGCATAGTGTAATCAAGTAGAAACAAATTAGTCATCATCCCATGAAAAAAAAAGGGGTGGGGGGAGGGAGGGTAGAAGGAAAAAGGCACCCACTGTCAAGACAAAGAGGAAGAAGTACGAGAAAAGAAGAAGAAGAAGGGGTCCATTTCCATCCACAATTTGTTTTGTTTACATTCGGTGCCGCGATCGCTAAAGCAATAAGAGAGCAGAGAGCCGAGCAGGTGGCGCTCTCTCTCTCTCTCTCTCCCTTTGTCGGACTCTCTTACTAAATTGTCTCCGCGGGCTCCCGCTCTGAGCCGCTTGCGTTCGGCGCAAGCCTCCTCAGTTGAGTTTTACCCGTCGTCGGTGCCAATTCGTTTCGTTTGATTAGTGTGTGTGCCGTGGCCGATATCGCAATATACAGCGAGCGTATATATACATACATACATATAGTATATATCCCCTATTCGTATATATTGCGTATTTGCGTATCTAATTCAATTTATCATATATGTATATATATATCTGTATATATAAATATAAAATTTTTTTTCACGTTTTCTATGTGTTCAAGTTCAAATATTGAAAAAGCCATTAAAAAAATTGTTTATTTGTGAAAAGAAGAAGGTATGAGCCATGATGAACCATGGGCCAAGTGCAGCAGTCAGCAATTCACTTATCGCCAATTCTCTCGGACTGATTGCTCATACTTACCTACATACATAGAAACATACATGTGTGTATGTCATACATATATGTATATGTATATATAGCTCGAGATTCGTGTATTAGTGCGTGACATATGGCGTTATTTTTACCCATAAGAAGAGCAAAAACAACCAAAAAACAACCATATACATACATACATATATAACTACATATGTACATATGTATGTATGTATGTACATGCCATAAATAAGTAAAAACAAATTTTGTAATTAGGCAAACATTCAATGAGTCTCAATCGTCTCAAGAGTGTTCGGCGTCTGCGCATCATTTCAAATCGATATTGAAATCGAAATCAGAATCAAAAACGAAAAAGATATGTATTTAGAGACATACATACATAGATATGTATGTATGTATGTACATACATACATAAATGTGTAGAAGAACCTTTTTGGAATGTCTTACTTTATTTATTTTTTTTTGTGTTTGCTTTCATATAAAAATGTTTATGAGAAAAACAACCAGCAAAATATTACCTCATCGCTCTGCCGCAGTCGACGTCTGAGACGACTATGTTGTCTGCCCCTGACTTTACGCTAGCTATATACATACCCACATACAAACATTTATACCTATGCATGTATGTATGTATGTATATACATATGTATGTATGCGTGTAGTATGTACATATTTCATTCTATATTTCTTGTTTGCCTAGTCAGCAGCTGGCTGCTGTTTAAAATTTTGTATCTTAAACATATTTAGCGCTTAGATTTACATACACACACACACTTACATACTTGCATACATACAGAGAAAAATGTTTGTTACTAACTATATACATATGTACATATGTACATGCATACATATGTATGTACATACATATGTATGTACGATAGTAAAATACCTGATAATGGCTAACATTATAGTCAACAGGTTTCATCTAACATTCAGTTAAGTCGTATAACGAATCATTTCAGATAGAGTTATCAGATTTAATATATGTATATGTATATAGTTTCCACTGACCTGTAGCTATATCTATGTATGTATGTATGTATGTAGTTTGTAAAATTTGCAGAATTCTACTAACCAAAAAAAAATGGTTAGCTATTGTATGACAATTTGTGACTAATAGATCTTAATATCGCTGACCAAAGAATTTAAATGAGTTAAATTAAAATTAAATTTTCATAATCGTGGCAGAGTATTTCAAAGTTGGCCATCCAATTGAATGTACAGGAATTTGGTTTTATTTTTTGTCTGCTGCTGCTGCTGTTTTTTATTTTTCTTCGTTTTTTTGTGTTTTTTTTTCCTCTTTTTATGTTAATATATTTTATTTGTATTTCAATTTCTCACTTCCATCGTCGATCATTTGTTCCGATTGTTTGGTTCAAAATTTCACTGGCGCTCCATTTAGTGGGCGTTTCGGTTTTTTTTTTTTTTCTTTTTTGTTGTTTTTTAACCATTATCTGAAAATGTCAATGCTCGTTTAAATCTCTTGTTGTTATTGTTGTGTTCTCTCTAGACCCCTCCCTCCTTCTCCTCCTCTCCCCCCTCATACTTTGTTCCTCTTGCTTATTCAGTCACTTCAGCAAGCTTTTGACCTTATTAGCGTGTTTCATTTTTGGTATCCATCGACCACAACCACGACCACGAGACCACCGACCACATAAAGAAATCCAAGCTCATTTTCACTCCATGCTGCTCCATTCGATTCTCTGTGTATGTATGAGTGAGTGAGTGAGTGTGTGTGTGGGCACAAAATACGAGTATTTCTATGTATGTATGTATGTATGTATATTATGGACGTGTGGACGTTTTGCATCCGCTCCCCGAGTGCTGCGTGCACATTCATTTTCGATACAACAACAACAACAACAACGACAGCAAAAGCAACAACAGCGTTTCATTCAAATTCATTCAAAACTGATTTGTAACTCGGTCACTCGGAATCATTTGTGGGCAGTACCGGGGGCACCCATTTTGGACACATGTTTCGGATTGGCTTATAACGCGTCTGCGAGTGCAATTGGGAAGCCTTTTATTTTTCTTCTTATTAATATGAATATTATTTTTATATTTTTTTGCATATTTGATTAATTGAGCTGTATTTATTAATTGGTTTTTGCACTTGATGGACAGAAAGGCGATTCAGGCGTTGTTGTTGCTGTTGTTGTTGCTGTTGTTGTTGTTGCCAAGCAACTTTCGAAAGAGAGATCAAAGTCACTGAGATTTTTGCATGGCAATTCAATATTGTATATATATGTATATTAATTTGTTTCTTTAATTAACTTTTGTACGATCTTTTAATGAGAAATGTCAGTTGCATAATTGCAAAAATTTCGTTTCGTTTCTCCAAAAAAAAAAAAAAAAAAAAATTGATTTGGTTGGGTTCTATTAAATAATATTGAACTATGATCAAAACTTTGCGAAGCTTATAGAATTTCTAACTTTCGACCTATAAGATCCAAGTGTTTCGGTCTTGCATGCGTTCCTTCAACAATGTGAAATCATCTTCGGATCCATTTTTATATCCTGTACCCATAGGGTTCAAGGGTATACTAAAGTCGCTAAAATGTATGTAACAGGCAGAAGGAAGCATTTCCGATCCCATAAAGTATATATATTCTTGATCAGCATCAACAGCCGAGTCGATATAGCCATGTCCAACTGTCCGTCTGTATGAACACCTAGATCTCAGAGACTGTAAGAGCTAGAGTAACCAAACTTGGTGTCAACATCTGTCTAGTGTATACGCAGATGAAGTTTGTTTCAAATTTTTGCCACGCCCACTTCCGCCCCCGCAAATTAGAAAAAACTATAACTAGAGTTGTATTAAAGCTACAGTATTTATGTTTTGGTAGACTCAATATGTACCAATCTGACCGAATTTGACCGAAATCGGTCAATAAATATCGGAGATAATACGTGTTTTGCACTGAAATTCTATGGGCAGCAGCAACTGAAATGTGTGAGCGAGATAGCATGCGCATGTTGCTTTATACTGAATGACGCATTAGTTTCCTTCACTGATATGAGTGAGCGAGAAAGCATGAATTTGGTGATTCGGCTTGCTAGGAGAATTTTATTAGGAAAATTTATATTCAATTAGTGGGGATTTGGAAGGGGTTTGAGTTTGTAACATATCTCTTATTGTTACAGGGTATACTCCAAGTCGGCAGGGACGACTTGCTTACTTCATTGTATGTATGTATGTATGTATGTATATACACACATACATATGTATGTATTGCATATAACGAAATATTCTAATTTCATTCTTCAAGTAAATCGTAAAGTGAGATGCCAAATGAATGGGTGAAGATGGGTGTTATATAAGTCTGGTTATTGAAATTCAATTTGCATATATGTATATATATATAGATACATATGTATGTATATATATTTATACAGATTTTGATTCTTCTTCTCATATTATCCCAAATGATTGCTGTTGTCAGCGAGGCAAATGCAGGGACTCGATGAAATGCTTGCCTCATGTTTCAAGCTCAATTAAAACAAATTAAGCAAGAAATTGTTTTGTAGTGTTTTATTATTATTATTATTTTTTTGTCTTGTTGCTTTTGTTGTCCGGTATACAATATCAAAATTCAATGCTTCAAATGCACACAAGTAGCGGCAGCAGCAGCGGCACCAACACCAACAATAAAGGGGCAAACAGAGTAATAACAATTAAAAAAATAAAAATAACAACTGTGCGCTCTATTTTTTTAACGCCTCAGCATTTTCATTGCTATATACATAGATACATATGTATGTACTTGTATTTTTGTAAATTTATATATATTT
Organism: Drosophila sturtevanti; assembly: GCA_018150375.1. Taxonomy (NCBI): domain Eukaryota; kingdom Metazoa; phylum Arthropoda; class Insecta; order Diptera; family Drosophilidae; genus Drosophila; species Drosophila sturtevanti. The sequence continues at coordinate 2,238,224 of JAECWJ010000696.1, read as the reverse complement.
CTACATATACATATATAGATAAAGATACAGATGCATGCATGTTATGCATGTATGTATGTATATATATATATGTATATGTATATATAAATGTACTTATAAGTATGTATGTATGTAGGTTTAATGCCGCTTTTAAACTGCTGCCGCACACATGTTTTCCTTTTGCACCGTACAAACTGAAAAACAAGCAACGTAAAATGCCAAATAAACCAAAAAAAAAAAAAGTATAAGAATGAAGCTAGCAAGTCGTCCCTGCCGACTTAGAGTATACCCTGTACCATATAAAAGATATTTCATATAGTCAAACTCGCCCTAATTGCAGTTAAATGCAACTCTCTTAACTTGCCGCAACAACAAATTCATGCTATCTCACTCAGTCGTATACTCGCATGTACATATACCTCTAAAATTTATTGTTCGATTTTAATTTGGTTAACTGGCAAATATGAACATGATACCTTAATTTTTTACTCTAGTTATTCGTTTTTATTAAATTGCGGGGTCGGGGTCGGAAGTGGGCGTGGTCAAAATTTGAAACAAACTAGATGTAGACGGATCAACAAACAAATTTTGTTAGCTCATATCTCTTAAAGTCTTCAAAATCTCCATGTTCATATAGATAGACGGGCAAGTCTTAACCGAATCGGCTATTGATACTGATCAAGAATGCATATATTTTATGGGGTGGGAAATGTTTCCTTCTGCCTGTTAAATACATTTTGGCAACTTTAATATACCCATTTACCCTATGACTACTGGGTATAAAAACACGAAAAATTATAACATAGATAGATTGCTCTGACCAATACGAACATAAATACTACGAATCTATTACTTAGAATTATATATCTTTAGATTTTTATTGCACTCTATAACCAAATAGTTAAAGATTCTATGTTAAAGTGATGAATCAATGTTCAAATCGAAAAATAACAGAATAGATCGATCTTATTAATTTCCCCGCATCTCGCACAACAAAAATCACAGAGAACATGCATATATATTTAATATATGAATCAGTAAATGGTTAACATATAATTTTCATTTCAATCTAATTATCTATCAACTAAACCCAATTTTGTATTGAAAATAAAAAAAAAAATATTTTTCTTGCTTTTCTAATTGTTTTTCTTTTATTTTACGTTTTTGTTTGTTTTTTTTTTTCTTTCAATTCTTAATTTATAAAATTTGACTTTGAATAAATGTCCCATATATGGTTATAGAGTATCTCAGACATTTAATGTGCATAGTATTTTCTGTTCGATAGGCTTTAGACATACATATTATTGTATATTTTATTGTTTTGGAATGTGTTTCTTAATTACACGGAACTCTCAAGTGGAGGTGGCAAGTCAATGTGAACAAGAACGCGAACTCGAATTCGAATTCGAATCGAAATGTGAACGGAAAGTGGGCGACCGACCGAACAATCAAATTGGAATTTCAGGCATTTCCTTTTTGATTTGCACATTCCCTTTTTATATATTTTTATTTTTGTACTCTTCTTCCACACACACACACACTCACGCACACACACACACACAGAAATTATCAGTTTGTGAGGTTGACTCATCTCCTATGAGTGTGTCCGAGGGAGCAGCTGGTTAAGGAACCCTTCTTGTTGACTACTATTTGCATACCGCTGATAAACAATATTATTTATTTATACATAAACATATATACATACGTATGTATATATATGCATATATATGTATATACCTATATGTGTTCATAAATGTGCATCCGATTCTATATATAGACTGTAAATTGTTGTCATTGTCACCACATCGAATGATTTATGCAAAAATTAAATTTTCCAATATTACTTTAAAATTGAATGACTACTGATGGGTGGGTGGGTGTGGCTACTGAGAATAGTGAACAAGGGGGTGGAGAGGAGAATTGGAAGATTTGTAAAATTTATTTAATTTTTCATATTTGAAAATCTTTGTACTATTTTTTTGTATTTTCTTAATTTATTTGTTATTGTATTTTATTTCTATATTTATCTTTTGTCTAAAAACTTAGGGTTTGGGTTTCCATTTTTGACTCTGACTCCAATTTGGAAACGGAGTATCATAAATCCGTACTTGATTACGTCAGTTAGGTGGCAAATGGAGATGATAGATAGAAAATAGCAGGCGGGAGTGAACACGCAGATAGCCATTTCATCATCCCGCTGTCATTATCAATGACATTATCAATTCACCATGCAGTCAGTTGTTAGTTTTATCAATCAATTTCCCCCCCCCCCTCCCCTTCCACTGTATCTCTTACGAAAACTACAAATTTTAAAGATATAAAAAAAACTTCTTGTTTTTCTTCCCATTTTACACCTCAACCCTTAATGCTAAAAAAAAGTATATTAGTAAAAATGAAAAGGAAGAAGAGAAAAGGGGAGTGGGGAAAAAACCCTTTGCTGTTAAGTTGATTATCCAATCTAAGATTGGCGTGTCCACTGGCAGTTTATTGCTATATTATGTATTTCCTGGCCTTGTCAGACAATTTGTTGTATATGTATGTATGTATGTTATTTTTTCTTCTTTTTCGGGGAGGGGCACCCTTAATCAATGGAACAGCTTTGTGTTTTTACAACTATATATATATATATATATATATGTATGAACATATACATGTACAGATACAGATATATATATAAAAGTATGTACATACATCAATTTATATATATGTTGGATGCAATGGCATTCAAGTGTGTTCTCCCCTTTTCAATCTTGATAGCCTGCAATTGGGAGGGATGCCTAACATACAGATAGATACTTATATAAATATATACATATGTACGTATATGTATGTACTCATATGTGTATGTTTGTATTTATTTTCTATATGAATATGTATTTGTCGCTTTTGGCACTCACTTGTGCGAAAATCCATTGGAGCCCGACTGGCGGGAGCCTAATTTTTTGCCGTCTACGATTGACGATGGAAGTGAAAAGGAGGAGGTCTTAAGTGGGTTGGGGTTGCCGCTGCTGCTGCTGGGAGCAAGAATGGGAGTGGGAATGGGAATGGCAATAGGATTGGGAGCTTGGCATCCAATCATAAAATTGCCTGGCAATGTCTTTTATGTAGAATGAAGCAATTCAGAAAAAAAAAGAAAAAGAAGAAAAACCACCAAAGAATAAAAGAAAAACGGAAGGAAGTCGAAAGGTTCCTGAATATACATACATACATACATAGTTTATATGCTAATATCAAAATACTCCACAAAACTTGTTTAAACAATTTGATAAAGTTCAACATTTTATTAAGGATTTATTTGACTTAGTGAAAGTTATAATCCCCCTCGGTCAGTTTAGTTAGAAATGAGAAAGTATTGGACATATCAGAGAGTAAAGTGACAACTCCAATACCCTTCAGCTGGCTTATGATATATTGAAAATAAGAATATTTACCTAATCGCTTACCGCTGATAAGATTTGGTAATTGATAAGCACAAAATTTGTTAAGTGAAGCTAATTACAGTTGAGGCTTTGGGACACGCGCCTCTTCAAAGGGTTTTAATTAGCTTGTCGATGCTTATCGTTCGTTTTCTAGGTTGAATATAATTTGGCCACATTATTATGATATATATGTACATATATATGTATCACTCGTCCACCCCCCTCTCCCCTTTTTGGACACCACCTTGAGGTTGAGCTAATTGAAAATTATAGGCCAAACGAACAAACCAAATACCACCCATACATCCACCCACCATCCACTCAATCACATAGTGCTCATCCATCCGTGCTTTCGCCCTTCTTTTGACGTCACTTTGTGTCGATTCATTCGATTTGATTTGTTTGTTTGCTTTTCTTCTCTCTCTCTCTCTCTATCTCTCTTTCTCTCCATCTCGCTCTCTTTGTTTATTTATTTATTGTGTATTTTGTTACTTTTAATGCATCTTTTATCTGGATTTTGCCATCATTTGACTGCTCATTGTTGTTGTTGTTGTTGTTGTTGTTGTTGTTGTTGTTGTTGTTGTTGTTGTCGATGCTGATAGTGATACAAAATTTGTGGCCCATTGTTTGGCAGACGCGTTGCGATGAGAGCTGGAAAAAGAAGTCGCTTTGGCGACGTCGATGTCTTGTTTACTCAAATTACAGCTTATGTGTGGGGTTATCTGGACCAGATTTCCACACCCACAAGTCAAATTGCAAAGTTCGAATGGGTTGTCTCTTATTGACCCCCAACTGAGTTTTTCCTACTGCTGTTCCCATCTCCATCTTCAGCTTCAGCTCCAGCTCCTGCTGCTATTGATACTGAGAGTGGGCACTCCTAAAATTGCACTCATCCGTCTCACTCCCCCCTCTAATCTCACCGGTCTGTGTTTAGTTTGCTTAAGCATTTGTCTTATTTATCTGTTCACTGCTCCACTTTCGTTGGCATTTTTTGCATTTTGAAGGAAATTTTTATCACAAATGTTTATTGCCGATCATTTAACGTGAGTTGAACGCCCTCATTCTGTATATATTCTCTCCATTGTGTGCAAGGAAACGCATGAACGTGACTGTTGTTTAAAAAAAGGTGTTAAGACCTACAAAAACAAACATGCTGATTTATGAAAAATGTGTAAATCAAAAAAAAAAAAAAACACCGCGATTCTTATTCATCTAAGAGGTAATCTTAAACTGATGGAACTTAACTACTTTTAATTTGTCGAGATCTTTTTGAAATGAACTGCGGACCCATACAGATTCGGTTTCTAAAAAGGTCATGCTATGCTTTCAGTTCCAATTACTGAATCCCTGGACAATCAATCAAAGCCCTCTTTACGTTTTCTTTTGAACAATTTTGATAGAATCCCTAGGTTTTTTTTTCCATTTCTAAGTCAATTGTCAATTTATATACCCTTTCAAGGGTACGTAAAATATGTATATATATATTCTTGATCAGTATCAATATCCGAATCGATCTAGACCTTTTCTATCCGTTTGTCTGGATCAACATGATCTCCTTTGAGACCCTTAAAGGTGCAGAATTAAAATTTGGCTTCTTTTTATTATACATCTCGGAATCATCCCGATTAGACGACTATATATATACATATCACATACCTTCTATAGGAACGATCGGTCGTAATTAAGGTTAAACATCAAAACCTTTATTGTTTTTATTATTTAATATTTCTACGTTTAATATATTTTCATACATCTGACAAGTTTTATCAGAATCGGTTGACTATATCATATAGTTCACATGGGAATGTTGCATGGAGACATTAAACTTAATTTGTTATTTATTTATTATTTTCCTTAAGCCCTGGAAATTAAATTTAGATTTTATAACCAAATTATATATGTATATATACATACATATTTACTAGTTGGCAAGGCGACAATCTGCAAGGATATACGAAATTACCTCACGAGTTACCTCATAATTCTAGTTTTTTTTTCTTTTATTGAAATAGTGTTTAATGTTAATGTTTCACTAAGTTCAATGGAATTACAACAAAAATATTTTAAATTATTAAAGTTACTCTTGCCTCATATAATTACACTCGTTATACCATTTGCAACCTGACCAAAAAACAAAAAAAAAACAACAAAAAACCCAACAAAGATCGTGACACATTTGTCTAACGACATTTTGTGTTTCTTTTTTTTGGATCATTCCGTTTTTTAATGTTTAATGGTAGTGGTACTAGTGTACTTTTGTGAGTGTGTGTGTGTGTGTGTACTTTTTTGACAAATTTCCGCTGACATCAATTGTAAAAATTGCCATGAATCGTTACTCAGGCGCAACTAATAATCATCATCAAGCGGGCAGGCAGCACCATCAATGGGACAAATTTTAACAGACAAATTCTCTCTCGCTCTCCAATGGGCAGGGTCGGCCTCTGGCCATCTGTTTGAACCTCTAAACTATACAGAAATATCTAAAAATTCTGTGATGAGTCATTTCGGTTTGCGAAAAAAAAAAAAAAATTAAATAAATAAAATAAAAACAGAAAAGAGCAGAAAAGCAAAGCAAATCAAATTAATGCCCCCCAGAGCAGAGAAAAGCAAGCAGCATCAGCAATAAGGAACGAAATGGGGGGGGAGGGGATATGTCGACGGGTTCGTCGTCAAATTTTGCGGGGCAGGCAACTAGCCAACTAAATGAACGGTTTTTTTTTTGTTCGTTTCTGGGAGGGGGCGTTCAAGATTGCCCCCATGATCAAAAACAAATAATGTAGTCCTCATTCAGATATTCAGATTCACGGCACCTTTTTGACGTTGACTTTGCCGGCATTTAGCTTTCAATTTGTAGTAGGTGGTGCGGCTGCTGCTGGTGGTGGTGGTGGTGGCTTCTGATCTTGTTGTGGTGTGCCGTTCTATTTTCAGTGTGCCATGAAAATTGTGGCACAGATGAAAGAAACATACAGATAGATGGAGAGAGAGAGAGAGAGACAGTCCGATATATACATACATGTATGTATGTGTATATAGATGATCAGTAAGGGCAGCAGCACATCGAAGTTCATTTCTTCACACATTGCGTTTGTTCCTTTCATTGATTTTCATTTGGTTGGTGGAAAATCCATAGGATCATTGGCTATCGCCGCTACACTTGGAATTATGCTTTGTTTACCTTGAAAAGTTTTTTCGTTAATGTTGTATATTTTTAGCGTCCATATACGCAACTAATGCATATAGATTGTGGATATATATTTAGGTAGATATATGTATGTATATATGTATACCTATCTCGATTCTATATGGGCTGCCTGTTGTTTTGGTTTAATTAAAATCTGTGCGCGCCTTTATCGCCAAAGGAAAACTTTTACGCTTTGTGAATTTTTCAACACATTTGACGCTATATTTTTTTAACAGCTTTTTCTTTTCTTCTTCAAATTTCGTATTTTGTGATTAATTGCCATGATGAACGAGTATGTATATACATATGTACATACATATGTGTGATGATTGTATTAGTTTTTATAAAATATATTGAAATGTACATATGTATGTATATATGTATAGAGGGTATAGATCATATCAAAGCATTCGAAAATTAAGTTAATCCTGTCATACTATAAGTCATTTAAGTAGATTTTCATGGACACGACATTATTGATATTTACATATCGATCTTTTTCGATCTAAAAAAGAATAATGTGCTATTCTATATAAATTATACAATTAAAATAAAAAAAAACGTATTAAGATATAAAATTTCATACGTGCATATGTACATATATTTATTTTTCTCACTGTAATTGTTAAATTACTCCTCAAAAACAGCTCCCCATGATGTAATCCGTTTTTAAATAATCATTTATGTGGCCATGATCATGATCATTATATCATTCAGAGTGAAATCATATTGCAAACATTTTAATATTACAAATAAAATGTTTTCAACTGATTGATTAATTGATTGATAAAACCGGAATGCACTCAGATTGATAAACTGGCAAACATCTTGGAACCCTTTCAAACATTACCTACATAAATGTAGGTACGCATTTTTTTTATATACATATATATATATGTATATATATATGTACATATATACAGATATATCTAGAACGTGCTGAGCACCTAATCCAGACATCTGTTCCCACATCAGAATCGTGCCAAGGTCTCCGATTGCGTTCGTTATAACTACGTGACGCTATCATTTTGTAATTTTTGATTGCTCTTGCTTAGCGAACATAACATGATAGAGACAGAGACTCTCGAAACACAATCAGCCTACAACATACAATCAGCCAGCCAGCCAACCGACCTACTAAGCAAGAAAACTTGTCCAAACGCCCACTGTAAATGGTGGTTTTTCGCTTTCAGGTGGCAGGGATGAAGGAAGGAGGCGGGAGGCGGGAGGCATTATCGTCAAGATCGGACTCCATTTGGGGCAACACCCACGCCGCTCTTTCTTGTCGTGTCAATGAATTGGTTGAGGGTGGATGAGGGCTCCCTAACATGCACCTGCAATTGAGATATGTGGGCGGTAATATGACCATGGGACATATTTAATATGTCTGCCTAGGGTTCGCCGTCTCCTTGCCATTTGTTTGACATCGTGTTAAATGGTTGGTCAACAGAGCATAGCAACAACTATAGCCGCATTCTTCTCCAGATCTTCGCTCCACTCCACTCCACTCTACTTCACTATTCACTCCTTTTACAGTTTTGGGCCTTTTGGGTGTTGATTGATTTTTTATAAACAAAACTCCATTCGATGCATGTTCGTATGCGTGTGTGTGTGTGCATATGCGTGTGCGTGTGTGTGTTCGTATGTGTGAGAGCGCGCGCGCTAATGGAAAAGTCTGGTGCAGCATTCTTCAGACATCTTCTATATGTATGTATGTACATACATATCGGTTGTTACGGCTGCCTTGGTGGCATTAACCGCAATGCCAAGCATATAGCCATATATGTGCAGGCAGCATCAGCTTCAAGTCAACATCTGTGTCTTCTCCCTACCTCCTCCCTCCAACTATAGCCGTTACCCTGCTCTGCCCGACCCTCGCTGAGGTCGCGCATTGCTAATATGGAAAATGAAAACAGGAAAAATGCTTTGTGCGTTGAGTTTTGAGTGCATTGCGAAGCTTTGAAGTTGTTGCCACCGTGGCCAGGCGCACTTAATCTCTCCAGTACGCTAACCAATCCCACCCAACCCCACCCCACTCCATCCCGACCCACAAACACCTCCCATCGTCGCCTTCTCTTCCCATCTGCTGCTGTTCCTGCTGCTGGCCGTTGAAAGATTTATATTGCATTTGCAAATGTCTTAAGCTATGTATATGTAGTTTATATTAACCAACTCCATCTCGCCCATGCTCTCTTTATTTACAGATTTCTTATACAAATCATAAACGACAGCAAAAACAACAACGAAATCTAAAAAAGAAGAAACAAAAAAAAAACGCAACAACGAAAATATTTAACACACAAAGCACTTTCGAAAGTTACATACAAGATATACATACATATGTATATATATCCCTTCCGAAACACCGAAAAGAAGAACCAACCAAATAAAAATTGATATTGTAGGCCCTAATTATTTTGATACGGCTTAAAACGAATTAAGGTAAGTTTATAAATGGATTATCTTCTTCTAATTCCTTAAAATATTTACCCTACTCATGTCTCTTATATCTCTCAAGATTAAGTATGTAATTATAAAACCCGATAACACAGAGCACATAAAAGGTTACGAGTAAAGTTGGTCAAGGAACTAATTTGATTTAAAACATGTTTTATCCCTTTATATACATCTAAACATACGTACATACTTGATATTGTATCATATCTTAAATGTGGCAACATTTACAAGATTTTGTTTTTCATAAATTGTTGGTAAATTTACCAAATATTTTACCGATACACACACTCTCAAAAAATATGTATATAAAAATTATGGATAATTATCCATCCTGAATGTTAGACACAAACATATATACATATTGTATGTACGTTATTTATCAGATCTATATATGTATTAATATGTTCAAGGGAAAAATATGTATTCAATTGTCAAAGGGTATACAAACTTCTATGTCCTTTAATCCTTTTAAGTGTGACTAAGTTATGTTGAGGTATTAAATAAGATTACGACCAGATTTTGTGGCCACTTTTCGTTCAGTCCATTAAGTTGAACAGTTTGTGTGAGTTTTAAGTAAACTGCTCAATTACTTACACATAATTGCAATTAACTAAAGTCAGTTATAAAGCGTTGGGAAGAATACCTCTACATATATACATATATAGATGGAAGGATAAAATTAATAATAATTGCTATATATGTACATTCATAACTATAAATTCTAAATATTTACTGGATTTTTCCTTCAGTTATAGTTTAGGCCTTCGATTATATAGAAAAACTAACTGCTGGTCTGGTTTCCATTTCATTTTATGGCCTTTGCCTCTGACTATTAATACGGCAAATATAAATATATATGTACATATGTATATATACATACATAAAGAAGAAAAAAAAATGTGAAAATTACATAAAAGGCTCCACATTGGCGCAGCTTCATGACATTCTGTTATCCTTGCCACACACACACACACACACAACCGCACACACAATCACTTATAGAACAGGGGGAAAGAAAAGCAATCAGAAGAAAACATTCTGTCCGACTGTGAAAGAGTGAAGCGTGGGCCAAGACAAGTGAAAACTGTGCAGATTCCTTGCACAGGACAAGCCAGGACTCCTACGCAATGGCATCACACACCACCCGCACTAGCATCACGTTTATATGGAACCCCAGACAAAATGGTGGCGCTGGCGTCACAATGTCGCGCCAGTCAAGTTTTCCTTTTTTCTTTCCATCTTTTTTCGTATTTTTTTTTCCTTTTTCCTTTGTTGTTTTTGTTGGCTTTCATGGCGGCGATAAAGAACTTGGTTAGAATGGCATTTTGCCGATGGTGGGGGGGAGGGGGATGGGATAGTGGGAGGTCCTAAAACTGTGACTGCTATTTGTATATCTCCACTTGTAATCAAAATGTTACAATTTGTCCTGCATAAGTTTAGGCCATCCCTACGAGGGAACGTGTTTTAAAAGTTGACTGACTGCCTTTCTCTTTCTATCTTTCACTAACTCTCTCTCCCTCCCTCCTTTTCTCTATTTGTCTCTATTCATTTTATTGCATTATTCATCTGAATTCAATTAATCAAAAGATCTTATTGCCTGCCTGGATATTATGTAAAGAAACCAAACTTGTTTTTGCTAATTAGAAACTTTGAAGTCATTTGGTTAAGATCTCCCGCAGTTCTTAAATCTTATAAGATGATTTCCCGTTATTCTATTCCTTCCATTATTCATTTTGCATGCATTGATGAGGTTTTTTTTTTTTGCTCTTCAAAATAACCAAAAAACCGAAAAAGAAGCAAGCTCAATTTATATAACTTAGGCAAGTAAACAACACCAAGAGCAACAACAACATCAAGTTGTTGATGTTGTTGTACATAAGCCAAATACGGAGTTCACCCATTGGTGGTCCAGAGCCACCCATTGGGTAAGCCCAGTTGGTGGTGGATTGCGAACAACGGGGTTGCCCGCAAAAAAAAAAAAAGAAAAAAACAAGAACAAGAACAAAACCAAAATGCTATATTTCGTTAGCCAACCACCGCCCCACATTCTGGGATGATGATGCCACTAGAATTGCTGTTCCTCCCTCCTTTATTCTCTTAGGCAATTTTTACGATCTCATCGAAGCAAATAGACACACGCACAGACACGTACACACACAAACACACACACACACGCACACCTACTACACAATCCCCATATTTGCATCCTTTTCCTGCGACCAGGCAGTCATACACCCATTCCATTTCACATCATGCATACATATACAGGATATGCTGCGTAAGGATGGATGCTGCTAGCAGCAGCGCAGCAGCATCCTTTTTGTGGTAGTGGAGCATGCGCGCAGCATCATATTCGGCGCCAAAGCGACGCCAGATGATTTTCACAATGCTTACGACTTGTGGAATGAATCATGTTTAGGTCAGAAGCGCACGATGTGTCGTCGGAATAGCACATCCCTCTAGGCCTAGCCGCAGATCGGGCAGGACTTGCCAGCGCTGACAACTTTACCATCAGTTAAACAACTATAATAAGCAGAAGAGGAACTTCAAGTTGAATATAGAAGTCCGAACACACAAGTTAAAGTCGCGTTTTAAAACCGTTTTGTGCCTGTTATTCAGTTAACTGAGTTGTTAAGTTTTTTGTTAAGTTTTTTTGTGAAGTGCCTTTGTAACGATTCGGGCCTAGTTCGTCATAGTTGTGCCTTAAACTCTTATTAGATCCGCTGCATTGTCGTCGAGTGCCTTGCCACAAATTTTTTTTACATTTTTTTTACTTGTCGTAGACCTTAAGTCAGTCAATGCGATTCTCAGCCCTAGGCTCAAATCGTCGCTCAAAACTCTGCCAATAATTTGCCTTAAAATAAAACAACAAAAAAAAAAACAAAACAAAACAAAAAAAGAAACAAAGAGAAAGAAACACTACACATTTTTTTTTTATAAAAATCCTACACGTTTTTATCTATATACATACACAACATCTAATATATATATATATATACATATATACACTCATATACACGAACAAAAAGCTTTTAGAAATTTTAAACGTTACGAAAAATATTGTTCACGTTATGTATACGCGTTTTTAAGCTATCTGTAAAGAGAACGTTTTTTGCTGCAGTTGTTAGCGGTCATTTTGTGTTATGGTTGTTTTTTTTCCGTGTCCTTTTTTTTACTCACACAATTTCGGTTCCGTACAATTTCTTGTACAAAAACGGATAGGACGCGCTCCGTGCCGTTCCGTTTCGTTTCGAACACACACCACAAACGTGCCTCAGCTCGTCGAGCAGTTGCGCCCCCCTAAAGGAGTTGCGAATTACCTAACAATAAAAAGGTGCACTCTGATCTAGCTCTGCCGTCGCAGTCAACGATTTTTAAAATCCCCCTTCAAAACCGTTACGCCTTCGAGACAACGTCAAACCCTATACCCAATAAAAAAAAAACGAAAAACAAAAAAAAAACAAAAACTATACTTAAAAAAAACTGAAACTACAATTAAAAAAAAAAAACAAAATTAAGTAAAACAAAATAACGATCTACAACGAAATTTTATACACAACACTCTAACATCACATGACACTACACAACACAACACAACTCATCACATAAAACACAACACATTCACACAAATACACGACGCCTTAGCGTGCCTTTTTAAGCCATAAGCGTTACCCATAAGCTTTTGTGCCTTACCGCAAAGAAAACGTATTTTTTTCGACTTTTTTTTTTTTTGTTTGTGAGTACAACAAAAATTAATCGACGATGAGCTTTAAAATGTGTACGAAGAGTAAGTATAAAACGTTTACTACTTATTATTGATCATTAGAAATAGTATAATGTAGAATCGGTTGTTAATTAGTAAAACTAAGACACAAGTCATTTGGTGGAATTACGTAGTCCCAAGATCACTTGAAGGATAAGAGCTTAGATTAGTTTTTTGTTTTTTAATTAACACTGTCGTTGTTATATCTACTATGTGATTCCGCATTGCGATTATACATATATTCATCATATGCATAGGTTTATGAAGTATATCTCACTTTCAATTTGATTTTTATGAATGTGGGCTCTTAATTTGAGTGCCATAATTTAATATTATTAACAATGGCAATAACGGTTTTGCAACCGTGATGGCCTTAGCTTTCAATGAAATGAATGTGCATTTTGCTGGCATCCTCCAAAACAACGTTATCCAGGAGTAATTAATTAGTTAGCCTCATAGAAAACGTAGTTGGCCGTAAATAACATCCATTAGCAGCTCAGTGTGACTTCTGAGTGAAAAGTGGCTGCCAATTAGTGTGAGTCTCCCCATTTCCATTTGCATTTGGTGACCAACTGTGCTGAAGTAGTAGGAGTAGTATATTAGTCGAGTGGAAGTACAGAAAGAAAAAAAAAAGCACCCACTACGACCACTGCAAAAATTCGTGGTTGCCACAGGCTACCTCCCTCCATCTCCAACATTTAGACGGCTAAATTTATTTGCACAAAAATTATCAAAATTTTGCTGTTTATTATATTTTATTAGCCTTTGGCTGCCCAAAAAAAAAAAAGAAAAAAGAAACCATAAATGTCAGGGGCCATGCACTATAAACAGGGGAATTCCGAACTAAGTATGATGCTAGTAATATGATATGCTGCCCCATGTGGATCTTTGTAACTCCAAATGATTCTATTAGACATATGTACATATACATACATACATACGTACATACATATGTACATATTGTTCCAACTTTGTTGCAAAGGTTCCTCTGTTTCTCGTTTGAATTCAGTTATCTCCCTTATTGAACGTTGTGTAAACTGTTTGCCTTTACGCTCGGTGAAATCTATCCTGCAATGCTCACACAATGTCCACATTGTCCTGCATCCATTTCGCTGTGGTGACACTGACAGTTTTAGCTTCTCTGTTTCACTCTCTCTCTCTCTCGCTCTTCCAATCTACTGCTGAGTACGTGTTTATTTTGCGGGAGACATCATCAGTTAGTTAGTTGTTCCATGGCATTTGGGGTATTCGATTTGATGCTGAGCTGTGTTGGGGTTTGGGATTGCGGTTATTCCTGTCATACAGTTAATTCAATTAATGGAAGAGTATTGGTTTACATTGCATTTCTCAGACGAAAATGCCATTAAAAGGACATGTACATACATACATACATATGTATTTAAAACGAACTTTATTGAATTACTATGTTTTCCCCGCTATTTTTTACCCCCCCCTTCCATTTAATTTCAACATTTTGAAGCATGCTATCTACATATGTATGTATGTATGTATGTATATACATTCATATATGTATATGTATACATACATACAGTGTATTTCTATCAATGTTTATATTATGCTTTATTATCGCCTATCGTTTCGTATCCCACCCCTAACTGTGGCGCAAAGTTAATTTTCGAAACTTAAACACTTCCGTGCAAACATTTTCAAGCACAATGAAAACTTTGCCCTCTTTTTCTTGTTGCCCTAGATTGCGCATGCCGCAATTGAAGTCCTTGTCTGCAAAACGATCAGATTACCCAGCGATTGTTTCTGTTTAACCATATAACCTAACACTAGCGCCATCTCCTGCCCCTATGGATGACGGTTTAAGTTGCGCAAAGCGCTGCCAGTTTACCGGCTGGCGCCACTCAGACGCCGTTATCGGGCGTTAAAATCCATAAGTTAAGCGAAAGAGAGGTAAATCAATCTAGAGAGAGAGAGAGTGTGTGTAAACGATATAAGAGAATATCAATGGAGAGAGAAAGTCTACCCCGTTATAACCAGAGGGTAAGAAAGTTATTTTGAGCCTGGCTGCACCCTTTGGTGCTCTCTTTCTCTCTCTCTGTTACAGTATGAATAAATCAGTGCGCAGGCGATATACTCTCGCTCTCTCTCTATCTCTCCGTCGCTGTCTCTTTGCGGTTACCACCACCAGCAGCAGACAGACAAAAAATCCGGTTAACAGTAATGATGCTGACGACGGCGACAGTTTGCAGCATCCCTTAGGCTGGGTAAACTTTTCAGTAGCCAGCTACGTGTCAGTTACGTGCCAGATTTCGAGACCAACAGACGTGCCTCCTCTTCCTTAAAAAAAAAGAAATAAATAAGAAAAAAAAAGAAAAGGAAAAACTTGAAACAAAACTTTAGAAAGCCGCGATACTGGAGAGCCACCATATGGAACCCGAATCCTGGCCAGTTATAAAAAGTAATTTTAATTCTTGGCGACTTTTGTGTCGGTAGTGGAAATTCGTGCGTGTGTATGTGTGTGTGTAGGGTCCTGTCGGAAATATCAAGTGCTTCCGCATGCCAGCCTTCTTCTTAATTTGCGTAGTGATGAAAGAGACAGAGTGAGACAAGGCATGGGAGAGGGTGTGTGACAGAGGGTGTGGAAAAGAACAATGAAAATAACAAACTGAGAGAAATAACAAAACATTAGCTATGTAAATTATTGATTTTTACATAAGAAATGTGGCGGCTCCATCATCCATCCATCCATTTATCCCAGGGCATAAATTGACACACTTTGATATAGCTATAGGGCTCGCTGCAGGATCAAAAGCAGGCGACAGAAAATCAATTACAGCAGCTCAACATTAAACGAAGGAGTAGAAAGGGAGGGATGACAGAGGCAGAGCAAGCGGCAGTGGCAGCAGCAAAAAGGAAGGGAAGTTTGCCATTAAGTGAACTTAGCTAAAAATCCAGAGCGACAATAACGTTAGGTAGGGAGGAGGATGGTGAGGGGGTTAACTTGCTACCCCACCCCCCAAGAAAAAAATGGGCTTTTTCGGGCTTTGATTTGGTGATTTGGTAACTGAAGTGCTTCTGCCTCTATCTCAACCGCTGCCTCTGCCTCCCTGCTTCTGTATTGTATGTATTGTGTGTGTGTTTTGTGTTTGTGTAAGTGTGCTTGCTAGTGTGTGTGTGAGTTTGTGTTTGTGTAGAAGATTTTCATCAGTAACTTTATCGGTCGGTCGGTCGTCTGCTTTTGGGTGGTGGCTGCCTCTTTTCCTGGCTATCTCTTGACACTTTTTGGGGGTGGCTTTCGTCTCTGGTCTCTGTTTCTGGTTTCTATTTCTATTTTTCTCTGTATGCCATTTATATTCACATATTTCTTTTCTCTCTTGCTCATTGTTTTTTTTTCTTCTTTTCTGTGTTTTTTTTTTGCAGTGCCTTTTAAAATTTCTACACCATACAAACTAAGCCTAAGCAAGAAGAGACGACGAGGCGGAAGAGAAGAAGTTATAGCAGTAGGAGAAACTGTTGTAGAAGTTAAAAAACAACGAAAACGACGACGACCAGGCCAGGATGTCCACATTATCGCTGCGCATACAGCTGGAAGGTGGTCGAGTGACCAAGACCATACAATTCCAACCAAATACCACAGTCCACGATGCATGCAAAATTATTCGCGATAAATTTGCCGATGCAGTGCAAGGAAAACGTAAGTATTTTAATTACAATAACATAATGAAATCCTTTTCATCTTTGCTAGCATTTAAATACCTAGATACATTCCTCCCTTCGTCCCTTTTTCGATATCTATCCATCACCCATTTTTTGCTCTCTCACTCACTTTCTTGTATTGTTTCTGTCTCTCTCATTTTAGCCAGCGAATATGGCTTGTTTATCTCGGATGAGCAGAATCAGCAAGGCGTCTGGCTGGAAGCTGGACGTGCTTTGGGCTATTATATCCTGCACAATCATGACACCTTGGAGTATCGTTGTAAGACGCGCATATTGCGTGTAAGAATGTTGGATGGAGCTGTGAAAACCATTCTGGTTGACGACTCACAGCCCGTCTCACAATTAATGGTGGTTATATGCACCAAAATTGGCATAACCAATCACGAGGAATACGGCTTGGTCCGTGAGGATAACGAAGCACAGAATGAGAATTTGCCGGATAATAAATTTGGTACTTTGACCCTGAAACGTAAGATAATGGAAAAGGATCGTGATGCCAAAATGGAAAGTTTACGGAAAAAGCTTAAAACAGATGATGAAAGTAAGTGGACATATAACCTCCTCCGTGTAGATTTTTTCTCTTAATCGCAATATTATCTATGTATCTATCCATAGTGAACTGGGTGGACGTGAGCCGCACCTTGAGAGAACAGGGCATAGATGAATCAGAGACAGTCCTGTTGCGTCGCCGTTTCTTCTTTTCTGATCAAAACATTGATTCCCGTGATCCTGTCCAGCTGAACTTGCTCTATGTGCAGGCCAGAGATGCTATTCTGGATGGCACACATCCGGTTACCCAAGACAAGGCATGTGAATTCGCTGGCATTCAAGTTCATATCCAATTTGGTCCGCACAATGCATCCAAGCACAAACCTGGATTTTTGGAGTAAGTTCATCGACGATTTGACGAAACCCCTGAGTTTTTCTCTACTAGTCTCTTTTTCGATTTTTTCATTTCTCAGCTTGAAAGATTTTCTCCCTCAATCGTATGTCCGTGTGAAGAACATTGAAAAGAAAGTCTTTGCCGAACATCGAAAGCATGACGAACTATCGGAAATTGATGCCAAAGTCCTGTACACGAAGACAGCTCGCGAGTTGCCCACGTATGGTGTTACCTTCTTTCTGGTCAAAGAGAAGATGAATGGCAAGAATAAGTTAGTTCCACGTCTCTTGGGTGTAACCAAAGACTCTGTACTGCGTTTGGACGAGCATACTAAGGAAATCTTAATGTCATGGCCACTGACCACAGTCCGTCGTTGGGGTGCCTCGCCGAACACATTTACCCTTGATTTTGGTGATTATGCCAATCAATACTATTCCGTGCAGACGACAGAAGCTGAGCAAATTGTACAACTAATTGCTGGCTATATTGATATTATTTTAAAGAAGAAACAAACCAAGGATCATATTGGCATTGAAGGTGATGAGGGCTCCACCATGGTTGAGGAGTCTGTGGCACCATCAAAGTAAGTTATCCTCAAACTCCAATGATATATGCAGAACTGTATTAACTTATTCGATTTTTATTTGGCAGGGCTACTTTCTTGCAACATGAAACAAATCGTGTGGAGAAACTTAACTTGGAGAGTTTGGCCCATCCGGGCATTATGCGTCAATATGATGGTAAGTTCCATCTTATACCAATTGATATTTACATATATACATATATGCACTTTAGCTTGAGCTTTTTTAATGTATCTATCTATATATATCTGTATATATATATACATTTGGTCTTATTGATGCCAGAAAGAATCATTAAGACATGAGTTGATTTTATTTCTTTTAAATTGTTGCAAATAGAAATTATATTTAAACATTTTAAAAAAACAGAAAATAACAACAGAAATCGATTCTAAATTCGTTAACAATCTGTTGGAACCACAAAGAATCAGCTATTATATATAATATGTATTATATTGGCTAAATTGTTTTGCCTTTTCAAAATAGTTTGTTTTTTTTTTATTTTATTTATTTTTTTGTTTTTCTTTTGTCTGTGTGTAATGCTAATGTTATATATTTTGATTTCTGATTTATTTACAACCCATCCTGTTGTTCCTCAATGTGGGAAAACCATAGGCGAGCGCACCTTTACCCAAAACGAAGTGCAGACCGTACAGTATGGCGCCTTCGTTGGCCAGGTCAATCATGCGCACCAACCGCCCACGGTAAGTCATCCCGGCGAAATCCTTGAACTGAACACCTCTCTCCTCCACTGACCAAACATTCACAATTTCATTTCATGCGCTTTTTACCTATGTTGCCACTGCACCTTTTTCCTATAAACATATACCTAACTCAAGACATAATCTCTCACCTCATTCATTAGCAAAATTCAAGATATAATTTCTGATGCATTTATATTTAATCCTCCTAACATGCTGCAAATCTCTGAATACAGATAATGGTCATCCAAAATTTTACAAAGTATGGAATATCTCACCGCATTCTTATTTCCTTCTAATTTGATAGTTAATTTGATTATTTTTTATATTTCTTTTGACTTCTATAGACTAAAGAAGTACGGATTAGTGCTGTGAATTTGACAGAACCGCAACGTGCCCTATTGGGTTACATTTCAGCTGGTCAAGATGTCTTATTACGCGCCGATGAGGAGTTGCGCACCAAGGTAATACTATTTGCTTACTGATAATCCTGGAAGAAATAATACAATTAATTGAATTGTTTTTGATTATTCTTTTCAGGCACCTATCCAAGAGCTGGGAAGCGATTTGAGGTCAATTGAGTGGCGGGAGAATACCTTGGATACATCCAAGCAGGCAGTTAGTAGTCATGTGGCCACTATGAGTGCAGCTACCGCCCAGATTATTACCGCATCCCAGCCAGATGAGGTAGATACGGAAGCCATTTCCGCCTCTGTCTCACAAATTGCCCAAACTATTCCTGAGGTAACCAAGGAAGTCCGTCTAATTGCCGCTCTAATGGAAAACGATTCGAATGGTGACCAACTCTTAGAAGCAGCTCGCAATCTATGCAATGCCTTCAGTGACCTGCTCAAGGCAGCCGAACCAGAAAGCAAGGAGCCACCACAGCATTTAATAAATGCCGCCAGTCGAGTGGGTGAAGCTACCACTCACGTTCTCAGCACCATAGCCGAGGAAGAGGTGCCCGAAAATCGAGATTTACATGACATGCTCTTGGCATTGGCCAAGGCAGTGGCCAACACAACAGCTGCTTTGGTTTTGCGAGCCAAAAACATTGCCGCCAGCTGTGAGGATGAGCAAGCCAGAAATCGTGTGATTGGAGCAGCTAGCCAATGTGCCTTGGCTACCAGCCAGTTGGTGGCCTGTGCCAAAGTCGTGGCTCCCACCTTGCATAATGCTGCCTGCCGGGAGCAATTGGAAGCAGCAGCCCGTAATGTGGCCAGAGCTGTTAATTCTCTCTGCGAAGTGTGCAATGAGGCCAGTACCGATCCAAAACTGAAGGCGGATCTCCTGGCAGCTGCCAGAGATGTTTCCAAGAGCCTTACCGATATGCTGGAACACGTTAAACTGAGCTCTCGCGAGCATGCCAATCGTACTAGTCAGGAATTGAGTCCAGTGGAGAATGTCATTATAGGCACTGATATTTTAGTGTCCACCAATGATCCCCAGGAGATGGTGCGTCATGCCCGCACTTTGGGCCAAACAACTGCCCAGCTTATCCAAAGCATTAAGGGTGAGGCGGATCAGCAACAGGATGCGGATATGCAGCGTCGTCTTTTATCTGCCGCCAAACAGTTGGCAGATGCTACTGCCAAATTGGTTGAGGCTGCCCGCCTTTGCTCCTCCAATCCACATGATTCCGACAATCAGAATGCCTTACGTCGAGCAGCTGAGGAGTTGCGAGAGATAACCACCACTGCTGCCAATACACCGGCAATGAAGCGAGGATTGATTCAACGTTTGGAATACTGCTCCAAGCAGGCTGCATCTGCCGCAACCCAGTGCATCTCAGCGGCTCAGAATGCCGTACAGCATAGTCAGGACCATCAAACGAAGGAGTCACTGCTTCAGGACTGCAAAAGAGTAGCAGACACAATCCCCAGATTGGTGACTTCAGTAAAAACAACTCGTGCCCAGCCGGATGATGCACATGCTCAGTTGAATCTTATCGAGGCAGCAGAGCAATTTATTGGACCTGCTCTCGAGGTATCGAAATCCTCAAGAGCTTTACAGCCAACCGTCACAGATATACCGTCGGCGGCGCAACTCTCCAAGAGTGCTCTTCATTTGGGCCAAAGTGTGTCAGAATTGCATTCGGTAGCACAGCGTGCCCGTGACGCTTGTGGTGGTCAAGAGTTGGAATCAGCTTTGGAAGCAGTGCGGAAACTACATCATGTGTTGGATGACACACGTCAAGCTTCTCTAGCAGGACAACTCCTACCTTTGCCAGGAGAAACTGTGGAGAACACAGCAGATGAATTGAGAAAATCGGCCAAGAATGTTGGCATAGCTTTGAGCCAGTTGCTTTCATCAGTTCTTCAGAATCAACGTAGCTATGCAGGATCAGCAGGCCGAGACACTGCTCTGGCTTTGGGCGACTTCACTAAGAGTGTACATGGAGTGGCTGCTACTACCCAAAATCCGGCAATCATTGACTGTGCCGATGATGTTGTTACCAGTTCGGCAAGACTCATTGAAGAGGCCCAACGTACGCTTCAAGGTTCGGCAGATCCACGTGCTCTGACCCAGGCAGGTCGAGATGTGACTGGTGCACTCTCCCGCACCGTGGACTGTATACCTGGTCAACGTGAGGTGGATGCTGCCCTGAGAAATGTCAGCGATCTCAGTGAAATTCTTTGCATGAGCGAGTTTCCACCATCAACGCGTCCCTATGCTACTCTTCAGTCGGAGCTTAAGCAGGTGGCTGAGCAATTAAGCAGTTCTGGTGGTCAGTTTGTCGTTTCCTATGCCTCTCCAGCTCTACTGGCCGAAAGTAGTGAGATCTTTGCATCCAAATATAGGGATCTACTGTCCGTTAGTATGGAAATGGCTGGTCAAACCCAAGAGGAATCTGTTCGCTCTCAGATGATAGAGTGTCTGCGTCATGTGTCCACACAGTCGTGCTCCTTGCTCTCTACAGCCAAGTCCATTGCAGCCGATCCTGGCCAGCCCAACGCCAAGAATCTATTGCATGCTGCTGCTCGTGGAGTCACAGAGAGCATCAATCAGCTGGTGGATGCCAGCATTCAGTCAGCTCCTGGGCAAAAGGAATGCGACAATGCCATGAGAAATATCGAGGCATTACGACTAATGCTGGATTATCCCCATGAGCCGATCAATGAGTTGGGTTACTTTGATTGTGTGGAGCAGGCCACTGCCAAGTCGAGAAATCTGGGCTATGCCATCTCCGAAATGATTAACAATGCCAAACAATCACAGCATGTGGAGTTTAGTCAATCAGTGAACAATGTCAATGATTCCATCCAAGGGCTCATGGAAAGCTCTTCCCAGGCGGCTTATCTCATCGGGGTGTCACATCCCTCTAGCGTTGCTGGCCGTCCTGGCATCATTGATCAGGCTCAACTTACCTGGGCCTACCAGGGCATCCGTCAACATTGCGATATTGTCAGCAGCCAGCAATCGACCAAGCCACAGATGATATCTGCTCTTACAGTCATTGCCAAGCATACCAGTTATCTGTGCTCCATATGTCGCCAGGCCTCAATGAACACCTCGAATCCGGTGGCTAAGAACGAGTTTATTGTCTTGGCCAAACAGGTTGCCACTGCCACTTCCG
Organism: Drosophila sturtevanti; assembly: GCA_018150375.1. Lineage (NCBI taxonomy): Eukaryota > Metazoa > Arthropoda > Insecta > Diptera > Drosophilidae > Drosophila > Drosophila sturtevanti. The sequence goes on along the minus strand of JAECWJ010000696.1, from coordinate 2,215,996 downwards.
ATTTGGTGCAGGCAATTAAAGCGATTGAGGAGCAACCAAGTGGTGGAAATCGAGATCGTTTGGTGGAACCCCTGCTGGAGGCTGTAAAGGCCGTGCGCCAGTATGCCTCCAGTCCAGAGTTTATATCAATTCCCGCCAAAATTTCAGCGGAAGGCAGAAAAGCCCAAGAGCCAGTGATTCAGGCTGGACGAGGTGTTATCGATGGCGTTGTAGAAATGGTTAAAGCAGCCAAATCTCTAGCTCTGTCACCAGATAATCCTCCAGTCTGGCAACAGCTCTCCATGCACTCCACACCCGTCTCGGAGTCCGTCAAGCGTCTGGTGGACAATATTCGTGACAAGGCCCCAGGACAAGCCCAATGCGAGCAAGTGCTTCATACTCTGGGAACATGTACTCGTGAGCTGGATAGTTGTGCTCTGGCAGTTAACGCCCAAGGCTTGAGCCAACGACGTGACAATAATCTACACGGTTTCAGTGGACAAACATTAAACTCCGCAGCAGAACTGGTCGATAAGCTGGAACCGATTCGAGTGGCCGGCAAGAACAATGCCGAACAGTTAGGTCATGCGGTGGGTGAGATATCTCGTTATGTGGTGCCCATGGTTAATGGAGCTATTGGCGCTTGTACCCATATTGTACATAGCCAGCAGCAGATGTCGCTGATTAACCAAACCAAGTCAGTGGTGGAGAGTGCCATTACTTTAGTGCAATCAGCCAAAGATTCAGCAGGTAATCCCCGAGCTACCCATGCCCATCCTCGTCTAGACGAAGCCATCGATGGCACGAGGGAGGCCATTCAGGAATTGCAACAAACTGTCGAGAAGATTAATGCCGAGACAGGCATTGTTACGGGACTAATGGATCAGGTTAACAGATCAATCACCCGTCTTACCGATAAACGGCAATCCCTGCTGAATGCCTCCTATTCCGATACCTTTGTGGACTATCAGACACGCATGGTAGCCAGAGCCAAGGAGATTGCTAGTCTGGCTAATGAAATGAATGCCAAGAGTAGCGTGGAGCCGGCGGCATTGCCCCAATTGGCCGTAGACATGACCCAACACTATCAGCAACTTACCCAGGATTCAGTGGGAGCCAGCACTACAACCACTTCTCCAGATGTAGCCATGCGCATTCGAAGCACTGTCATTGATTTGGGCCGCTCAGTTAGCTCCATGATTAGTTCATCGGCGGGTGGAGCCCGACCCAACGATGTGAGTGCCCAAAAGGAGATTGCTCGGAATGCACGCGAAGTTTCAGAGAAGGTGGCCCAAGTGCTGGCAGCTCTACAGGCCGGCTCTCGCGGCACTCAGGCTTGCATTAATGCTGCCCATACAGTATCGGGCATCATAGGTGACCTGGACACGACCATTATGTTTGCCACTGCCGGCACTCTACACTCAGACGGTGATGGCAGTTTTGCCGATCATCGTGAGCACATCTTGCAGACAGCCAAGGCTCTAGTGGAAGACACCAAAGTGTTGGTTACTGGTGCTGCCGGTACTCAAGATCAGCTGGCCAGCGCTGCTCAGAATGCTGTATCCACCATAAGTATGTATATAACGGGTATTTACCCTTACGTACATCATGAGGATAATTATTAACTAATCTTTTTTTGTTTTTGTTTTGATTCTAGCTCAACTTGCGGAGGCGGTTAAACGTGGAGCCTGCTCTTTAGGTTCCTCTCAGCCTGATTCCCAGGTCATGGTTATTAATGCTGTAAAGGATGTCGCCTCTGCTTTGGGTGACTTGATTAATTGCACTAAATTGGCATCGGGCAAATCCATCAATGATCCATCTATGCAGGATCTTAAAGAGAGTGCCAGGGTGAGTTTAAATTTATTTATTTTATTTTTGAATTTTTTCCTTGTCCCTCTATCTATCTCTCTCTCTCTCTCTGTGTAGTTTTTATCACTACCTATCTCTCTCTCTCTATCTCTCTTAAAATTCTCTTGCTATAAAGCTTTCGTTGTTGTGGCTTTTAGTATATTTTAGTAATTATTATTGTTTAATTATTTTATTTTTTACTCTTAATTCTCCTCTTCACTCACCAAATTGTAACTGACCCTTCGATGTGGTTATGGTTTCCTAACGGGGCTATACAGTGAGGCAAACTCGAATGTTTTCACAAACATATTGTAATGTAATCAAAGATGTTCTCAATTTCGTTATGTAATCATGCCAAAAAAAACATTCCTCATTGTTTTTCAAACTGTAATAACTTGTGAAAAAATTTGGCAGTATTACCAATTCGGGAATTAGAACAATTTTGAATATTTGTAAATTAAGAGGTTTAGATGGATTTCACTGTTAAAGAAAGATGAATCAGGGATTACTTCTTAATTTATTTTAATAATATATATTTAACGATATTGATTCTCGGCTTTTATCCTATGCAAAGAATATAATTCAATATTCCGATAATAATTGGACCACACACACATATATACATACATAAATGTTGTTTGTGGCAAATTGGAAGACGAGAACATCAAATGGCTTTGGCACTCATTCACAACTACCGTAAAAATAATCAAAAAAAAAAAAAAATAATAATAATTAAAATAGAATAAACCAATAAACAGCCCAATTCCCTATCCATAATATAAATAACAAAAATATTTCAATGGTATTTTTGTAACCAACTTTCTGAATTGCTGTGTTACCACTGTTTTTTCCACTGTCGCTGCCACCTTCACTGCTGCTGCGCTGCCAACGCTGTTGCCTATATCTGTTTCTTTTCCTCTTTTATATACATACATACATATATGATTGTTGTAACTGACCACAAAATGCGCACAAAACCAGCAAAACAAGAATGCGCAATTGGATCGGCTGATGCATTTTCTTCTACCATCACCAACACCACCACCACCTACCAACCTTAACCTTTCAAGCAACCACTCTACTGTCTGTTATCTGTCTATTTCTCTTGCTGTTGCAGCTACTACAAAAGCTTTTCAATTTTTTTAATCTTAATATTAATCGTTTCAATGTTTAACTAAATTCAAATCCACTACACATACGTACATACATATACATATATATACAGTCACACACACACACACACACATATTTACACTGAGAGATTTCAGTTTTCTCTTCGCCGTTCAGCAGCATCACAAATGATAAAACCTACCACCACCCCACCACGCCGTCCAGCTCTCTAACTCTTTGGTCATCCACCCCCCTCTTGGTCATTGCTCTGCATGCATTTGCTGCGCTGCGCTATCTCAACCACCCACCCACCCTTTCCAATCCAACATCAGAACCAATACCTAACCCCCTCTCCTGATTCTTTCCCACTTCCACCCAACTTTAACATTTGTACAAAGAAAATCAGGGTAAAAAAAGCATAAATTGTTGTACGTTTCTTTTTCGTTTTTGCTAATTCGTTGTGCGTTCGACGTCTCTGCTCTTCTCTTTTCCCATACACACACACACACAATTACATATATATTTTACATACAAACACACACATATATGAAAATCTCTCATGAACTGTACAAAATGCAAATCGAATTCAAAAATCGCTCCACGCCTCCTACTCCTTCTCTTCATGCGCTGCTCTCGCTGTGGAACAAAAAAATCTGCTATTAAAATCGAAATCAAATCAAAAATCGAATTCAAAAAAAAAACCCAAACATCAATATGTTGTGTATAATCCCATTCATTCATTATGAATATAAAACGAAAAATAAAGCAGACACTGCAAGATGTTTGCCAAGCAGCAACTGCCGAGAACGGCCATTCAGAAACTAACCCACACACCACAGACACCCGTATCCGCATCCGTACCCAGTATCAGCAGCCGCATCAACATCAACAGCATCAGAATCAGCAACAGCAACAGCAACAGCAGCAACATCAGACAGCAATGGCAATGCCAATGGAATCATGAGTCATTTATTTCGGGGCGGGCCAAAATAAAATGATGAAATTCTCTCTTAATTTATTAACTCTACCATTAAATCATTGCACAAAAATATTTCGAAATAAAATTTTTAAATCAAATATTGTAAGAGATCTTGTAGACGCTGGCAAATTGCCAAAAAATTTAGTTAAAATTATTAAATTTGGCAATGGTTTTCAGCAGTTGGATTGTTGATGATATTCACCATATTCCCAATATATCGATTTGCAAAGTCGTCCCTTTTACGATAATATCGTTAAGATTCCGAATTATAATATTGAATTGTCAGATTTACTATATCTTATTACAAATTCTAACAAATTAATAACCCATTTATCCGCAAAATTTCATTCAAATTAATCCGTTTTTAAAAAAATTTGATTTATTTATACATAATTTTTAGAAATTTTCAGCCATCGCAATATTTTTATTTTTGTTTATTTTCAACAATCCTTTCGTGCCAGCATCTAGAAGAGCCTCCCATTTGTCTATTGAATGTTTCACCTATACAAAAACAAAAAAATATATATATTAAATTTTCTATTTAACATTTCTTTATTTCGAATAATAATAAAAGTCAATCGTAATAAAAATTCGATTTATTATTTTAATTTATCGTATACATAAGCATACTCCTCGTATATAAATGCCAAAGCCATTTTTATATACTTTGTCTCATTAGTAGTAGTAGATTGATCATATACATACTGTCCTTTTCGTAGATCGTATCTCGTATATCGTAGATCGCATATCGTAGATCCGTAGTCTATATCCTATATTTGTACTAAGTTAAAGCAACAACAACAACAACAACTCTTTTTAAATCTTCATTCTATAACCAAACATTAATCCCAAAACATATTTGCCAACAATCTTTACACTTGTGAAATCCAATTAGGTGATGGTATTGAATGTCTCCTCACTGCTGAAGACAGTCAAGGCTGTGGAAGATGAGCATACACGTGGCACCAGAGCCATGGAGGCAACTGTTGAAGCCATTTCCCAAGAGATACGCGTAAGTTTTCAATTGAGATTTGAACAAATCACAAATAATGTATACTAACTACTCTATATTCTCTCTCTTAAATAATTTGTTTAGGCCATGCAAACGCCACCGCCAGTGGGCAGCCCCCAGGTGGGACCTGAGGATCTGATACGTGTCACCATGAATGTTACGGCAGCCACAGCCAAGGCGGTTGCGGCTGGTGCTTCCAATTTACAAACGGATATTGTGGCTGCCGCCAATTTGGGTCGCCGTGCCATTTCTGATATGTTAATTGTATGCCGCTCGGTGGCCTGGAATTGCGCTGAAACTGATGAACTGCGTTTACGCACTCTGGAGGCTGGCACCGCTGTGGGTGAATCCTACAGGGAACTTTTGAACGGCATTCTGCATAATTGCAGCGCCGATGATCGTATGCACTTGTCACGCCGTGTGGCCAAATGTGTCACAGATCTCGTTGCCATGGCTAGACTATTGAAGGGTTCCGATTGGATAGATCCCGAAGATCCCACTGTAATAGCTGAGAATGAACTATTGGGTGCAGCTGCATCGATTGATGCGGCAGCCAAAAAGTTGGCTTCATTGCGACCCCGACGTCAAGCCGATGTTAAGGTAATCGCACTGCACCTCACTCATTCATTTGCTTTTAACATTAGTCCATAATGGTGTATGATTAACTCAAAATATAACTCGAATGACATGATCGGTACTCATCCTAGTGTTTAAGCTGTGCTTGATATCTATATCTAACTAGCCCTCTCATCTGCCCACCAAATCGAACTAATTGATGGTCCCAGTGAGATATGTTTGATATTCTTGGTTGTTACATTCAAAAGTTCACCCAGGAATCAAACATATTATTACTGTGATCGTTGGAATCTACTAATAAAAATCAATTCTCAACATAAACTAAAACAATAAATGGTGATTGCCGAAATGTTGTGTAACCTTTTAAAGATTTAATACTAATTATTTATTTGTTTTTTCCATTTACATCCTCCCTCCCCCACATTCAGATCGAACTAGACGAGAATATGAAGTTTGATGAAATGATTTTGGAAGCGGCTAAGGGCATTATGGCAGCATCTGCTGCTTTGGTACGCGCTGCGAATGCTGCCCAACGTGAGCTTATTGACCAAGGCAAAGTGGCTCGCCGTCCTCTGACCAGCTCTGATGACGGTCAATGGTCTGAGGGTCTCATTTCAGCTGCTCGTCTTGTTGCTGCAGCTACACACAGTTTGGTGGAGGCTGCCCAAAATTTGGTGCGAGGCGTAGGCACCGAAGAGATGCTAATATCCACTGCCAAACAGGTGGCTGCATCCACTGCCCAGCTTTTAATTGCCTGCAAAGTGAAATCCAATCCAAATTCAGAAGCCGGACGTCGTTTGCAAGCTGCAGGCAATGCAGTGATCAAATCCACCGACAATCTGGTGCATGCTGCCCAACAGGGATTAGAAGCGGAAGAGGAGCACTCGCTAAAGATTAACACATCGATGGTAGATGGCATGGCACAGGAGATCAATGCCCGTTCCGCCGTTCTTCGCAAGGAAAAAGAACTTGAAGAAGCGCGTCAACGTCTGAAACATGTGCGACAAGCCCAACGTTATGCCAAGAATGCCCAGGGCTTTACAACTGATGAGAGCGATACGGAATATGCCTATGGAACTCTTAACAAGAGCCAGAACAATGTATGAACATTTTTGCTTTTCTTAAATTCATAGATTAGATCCTTTTTTTTAGTTTTTTGACTGCACCAGCAATTGGCATTGAGATGGATAGCAAATTTTGGTCACCAGTTGTGTCACAGTAGTTTTTGATTTTAACCTGGTGTAGGGATTTAGCAACTCTAACACGTAATCTCTCTAACCAACCGAATCTCTTTATCTTTTCTAACCCTTAACTCTAACAGACTTTGGGTCGTAGCGGTTACTACGCTTCCAGTGAGATGCCAAGCTCACCCAGCTACTATACTGGCAGCCAGCAGCAGAAGCATCATTATAATTATGCGAGTCCCCAACCTCAGCACTTCCATCATCCTGGAGCAGTGTCTCCTCCACCAGCCAATTACCCACCAATGGAGGACACAAATGGAGATTTTCCACCACCACCACCGCCATTGTCCACGACCATATCTAACATGCAAACCGCCACCACGGGTCACAGTTTTCGTCCTAACCCCAAGCTAACAGCCAATGCAGTGCCACGACCCTATCCGGGTAGTCCAGGCGGTAGCAATGGCCTAACTAGCACAACAACCGGCGGCAGATTGTCGCAGCCAAGCACCCCCACTAATGCAAACTACCAGCATAGCTTTGAATCGTCCAGCATTAAAACGCAAAACTCATCCCCATCCGCTGTGCCGCCTCCACCACCACAGAAGCCCAATGTGAATCGCAATCTAGAGGCATGCGTCAAAGATCTCCATGACAAGACCTTTGGTCAGGGCGGTGTAGTACAGCTAACAGGCGGAAATTCCTATCCTGGTCAAAACTACGAGGGTTATACGTCCAGGTGAGTTTCAAAAGCGATATCTTAAATGATTTTTTTTGTTTATTAATATTAATCTTTTTGGATCAGATATGAAACGCGCAACTTTGACAAGTCAGCGAATAATACCAGCAGCAGCAGCAGTGAGTTGGTTAAGCCATTGGAATCAAGCTTTTCCCAAATGACCGTCAATACGGATGGCGGCAAGATTAGCGTTATCGATCAGCAGGGATCAGAGAGGCTAACCTCAATGACACAGCGGGTAATGGAACGTAAATCCTATACAACAACAACAGAATCCCGCTCGGAAACCAAAACGGAAAAGCATAGTTTTCGATTGGAATAATGACTAATGGCCATTATGATGATTATCTTGTTGATTTTGGGACGGGGAATGATGACCATGTTGATGTTGCCAAAAGTGCTTTTAACATTTACGAACACACATACATACTAATAGAAATAATTTAATATTAATTATAATTAGCCACTAGCGAAACTACATCTATATACCTATATCTATCTATACCAGCATAATCGGCTTAATAATATTAACCTTATAATCCCAATTCGGCAGTTCTATGCAAGTTTCTTTGTTTTCGTAAATCTGTTGTATACGTGTTTATCCGCCAATTTATTGCCAATCTATGACCTACCAACATATATCTATCTATTTATCTCTTTCTTACAATCTATATCTTATAAAACAGAAAAGAAAAAATCACAATCTAACACTAATCAAATGTGCATACCTTAAAAGATGCAAAAAAAAGATTTGTCTTAACTAATGTCCCATATTAATACTACCATTTACAATTTTGGTTCTTCAATTTGTTGTTATTTCAATGCAATTCATTATTGTGCACTAAACACTAAAAACAAGATATATGTTTTATTTTTATTTTAACTTAATTTAAGTTATTTCAGCACATGTTTTGCCCGATAGCAAACAATTTGTTCTTTACTAAGCATTATGATAGGTTTCAAATGTGAAAGGAATTATCATTTATGCAAACTTCTTTGTATCTACGATTTATACAATACAATATTTGTGACTTCTTTTCGTTATAATCATAATGTTTGCTTTCTGTTTGTATATACATACGTACATATGCGAGTCGTGTATGCATATTGTATAATTCAATTGTGTACTTTTTTGTAAATTAATAAAAATCAATATAACAATCACGTAAAACATGAAAGTAAATCTTCCTAATATTTATCTAATTAGGTTAAGCTTCTGAGCTGGGAACATTAATAAAGGCTACTTCTAATCAAAAACATTTTGATAGTCTTAACGACAATGGACAACTCCATCAAGAAAAGAAATTCAAATTTTCGTGGCATACTTTAGCAGGCTCCAAAATCTTCAGCTACAAGCCACTATGGGGAATTTGACCGTTTTTTGTGCACGTAATTCAAAAATAGATTTCTAGGCATTGGTTCCAATATTTTCAGTAATGATTACATTTTTTATAGTTTTCGAGCAAAATGGGCGTGACACTAAGCGCCCACGGCCATTAAACAGAATTTTCGCCAAAAAAGTATACTATATAATCTGTAACAAAGAAAACTGGTTATATTTTAGAATAATACACATTGAATTCATGCAAACCTTGCGTTATTCAATATTTTCCTCGGTTTCAAGTTCAAAAGTCATTGAAAAATCGGGGAAATCTTTATCATTTTCGTCTATGTTTCCATCCAGCCACCAAAATGTCTTCTAAATATGCTTAAATTCATTTCTGAAATAATTTTTTGCAAAATAGTCGACACTTTTCTCTTAGTGCAATATCAGACTGCATTCTTTCATCGCCACGGACTTGCTCATGCAACCAGGTCAAAATTTTATCGACAGTTGCTGATTTTCCTTTCTCTCCATATGGTGGCCATTTGTGGCTATTGGGACTAACTGGATTTGATTAACAATTACGGACACCACAAAATTCTACAAGTTTTGGAATGGACACTGGTGGACATTTTTTTAAACTCTTCCCAAAGTCAAAATTTTTATTTAGAATTTGCCTTTGAGAGAAGTTTAAACTTAAACAAATATTACCACACTCACATTCAATTTCTACAACACAGATCTACTAACACATAGTCCTAGATAGAAATCCTCATTAATTGAATATAAATTTTACTTATATTACATAATATTTTCTTCATATTAAATGAATTTTCTTATATTTAAATAAGTTTTCCAGATTTTTATGCTAATTAAAGACGGCGATCCTAAAAATCAAATAAAGACATAGTTTATCAAAATCAGACGAGATTTGACAGAATTGGAGCCCTCTGAAGTAGAGGTTCCTTCGAAGGATTTGTCCTTCTTTTGAAGGATTTTACCAATGGTTTATAGGCTCTAAGTTAATAAGAGATATGTTAAAACTGAAACTTCATCCAAATCCCCATTAATTGAATATAAATTATTTTATAAAATTCGCCTAGCAAGCCCAAACACCAAATGCGTGCTTTCTCTCTCACTCATAACAGTTAACGAAACTAATCCATCATTCGGTACAAAGCAACATGCGCATGCTATCTCGCTCACACATTTCAGCTGCTGCTGCACATAGAATTTCAGTACAAAACATATAGGCGTATATCTCCGATATTTATTCTTCTTCTGTTTTTTTGACTGAAAGCTTTCATTGCATACTTCTAAGGGAAATTAAAGAGATATGAAAAATAAATGCTTTTTATTAATGGATAAATACACAATTTGTTTTACAAAAAGGCACAAAGTTTAGGTACGTTTGATAAAATTCTTTAAAAATATATAAATGCAACAATTAGTCTGTTCTGTTCCAGATATTCCGTAATTTCTCTGCAATCCTTATCTCATGAAAAAGGGATTTTGCCAGTAAAATCTATCGTCATTCTATTTGTACTCTTGATTTAGTTGCCTTCCAATAAGCCAACGCCTGATCTCGGAGGTACCAGCTCCAATCTCATATAACTTTGCATCACGTAATATACGACCAGTGGGATTTTCGTTAATGTAGCCATTGCCACCGAGTATCTGGATGGCATCTAGGGCCAACTTTGTGGCATTTTCCGCGCAATACAATATAACACCGGCGCAGTCTTTGGAACTGCGAACTCCGCTATCACAGGATCTGGCCACAGCATACAAGTAACTGCGAGAAGCACTCAACAACGTATACATGTCCGCCATTTTTCCTTGAAGTAACTGAAACTCTCCAATTAGTTTATTCATTTGCTTTCGTTGATGTGCATAGTCAAATGCCACATCACAGGAGGCCTGCATAAGACCGACAGGTCCAGCAGCAAGCACTAAACGCTCATAATCCAGGCCAGACATCAGCACATAGACTCCCTTATTTTCCTGACCCAATATATTTTTGGCTGGAACTTTTAAATCTTGGAAAACCAACTCACAAGTACTGCTGCCACGCATGCCCATCTTGTCCAGCTTTTGGGCCACACTGAACCCCTCCCAGGCTGTCTCCACAATAAAGGCCGTAATTCCATGCTTGGCTGCGACACCACTGGCTCCCGTTTTGGCATACACAATCAATGTATCAGCATCAGAACCATTTGTAATCCAAAACTTTGATCCATTCAACACATAATAATCTCCTTTGCGATCGGCACGCAATTTCATGGATACCACATCGGAACCAGCTCCGGGCTCAGACATTGCTAGGCCACCTATATGCTCCCCACTGCATAATTTGGGCAGATATTTTGCCTTTTGTTCGGGAGTGCCATTTTTGGTCAATTGATTGATGCAGAGATTTGAGTGAGCACCATACGATAGAGCTACACCGCCAGCAGCACTAAAATAGAAAAAAACTACTTAATATACATATCACGTTTAGGAACTAGTCATGTAAACTAGTTACCGCGAAAACTCTTCCATTATGATGCAGTGATCCAAATAGGTGCCACCTGTTCCACCATAATCAGGCTCCGCTGTAATACCCAGGAAACCCAGCTCACCGAGTTTTTGCCAAAATGGACGCATATCCCTAGGATACCAAAGTGATTACACAAAAGTGATATTTTGCCTTTATTTAACATACTTGAAATTATCCAGTTTATCTATCTCCTTCGCTTGTGGAGCCAGCTCCTTCTGAAAGAAATTAAAAGCGATTTCGCGGAGTTTCTGGCGCTCCTCATCCAATCCGAACATGGCATCGTTTACGGGATAGTGAGAAAGTCTGCGGCTCCAGGCTAATGAATGAGGGCGATGTGTGGCAAGCTGCAGCAGGGAGTTGCAGGATCTGGCCACAAGTTTAAATGCCATATTGATTTTATTATCTAACCGTCGTCTGTCTATGTGCGGATGTGGGTATAGCAACAGGTCAGCTGTCCGATATGTTGTCGTATGACTTGCTAATCTCTTGCTCTTATCGATATTATTGTGTATCGATATACATCGCAGGTGCAAGCGATCGCCGTTACATTTTAAATTCAGGGAATAAATGTCGTCAGCATTTAAACAACCCATTTTTTTACGGTTCGGTAATATCGGGATCTGGTTATCCCAGTTACAAGTTTTGATCGTTTTAATTTATTACGGGCTTCTTATATGGTGTATATATGTTATAATTTTATAATATATTAAATAATAATATTTATAATAATATTAAAAAACATTTTATTTCACATCTCTCGGTTTTATCTTTTATATATTAATGCAAATCTTTGGATAACGTAATGGTTTGTAGAATTAAAATGATCATAAAATATTATTGAGTAGATGGTAAACTTTGTATACAAATTTAAATCCACGCTACCGTCACTTATGGTAACTCACTGCGCAGGTCTCTACAATCCTTGCATCCTGGGAAACGAAAAATGCCGACATCAACAATAACAACAACTGCAAACGCAGCTATAAACAAAACAGCGTAGCGTCAGCATTAGTCCTTCTGCTCCTTGTAATTGGAATAATAAAAAACGAAATTGAGGAAAAAAGGCCACCGAGACAAGAGCCATCCAATCAGTTCTATAGTTGGCGCCCGTCGAGCGTGTTGTCCGTGCGTCCAATAGTCGATTTTAACCGTGTGCCAAGGCGAAATGTTTAAATGGTTGTAAATTGAGACTTTGTGGTTGTTGGCCACTGAGCGAAAGGCGTAGGAAATGCTATCAATGTGCAGCAATTGGTTAAACGAATTGAACAAGTGAGCGTTACCCCCAAATCGGTTTTACAATTCGGCAAGCAAATCGATAAATGTCCCTAACTGTCGCTACTGGCAGGTGGAGCAGCTCACGTGTGTGCGTTTGATTATTATTAATGGCCTACGCCGACTGCCATTTAGCCACCTGCCACCCTACCACCTAACACCGCCCATCAACCGTCCCCAATTCTAAGAGCCATTGTCGTCTATATCCTGTCAATCAACTTTACTTGTACCTCGCAATGAGGACACAGTTGATACTGGTACTGGTATTGGTATTGGTATTGATATTGGTATCGTAGGTACAACGTACACGCGCTAACAATGCGGCATTATGTTTTTGTGTCACGTTCATTCCTTTGGTTCCAGCGAAAGCTTTTGTGTTATGTTGATATCCTTTCTGTCTATCTATGCACGCTTTCGATGTGGTTGTTTGTTTGCCATGTTACCATAATTACGAACTCAGTCTGCCATTCATCCATTCATCCAACCATCCATCTATCCATCCCAACAATTAATCCATTCATTCACTCACCTCATTAAAGGTCAAATATCAAAATAACCAGCCCCAGAATACCAAAAGAAACTTTTTTGGTAAATTGACCAGGCTAATGCTAAATTAATGAATGCTTTGGCTTATTAATTATACGTAAGTGGAGCCATCTAAAAATAGCCAAAGGACTAACCTTGACATGGCAAATGTTTTGCAATTGTTGGGGGTGGCCCACAGTAAATAGGATTGTCTATGAAAATTTAATTATGTATGCCATGATATAAACGAACATGGCTCCAACCTATCAACCAAAAGTATATCTTTCTTACTGCCCAAGTAATTAAGTATAGTAAATGTTGTAGTCGTTGTACTTAGATGAGTCTATAAACAGATCTCACTGTCAGTGTCTGTCTGTCTGATGCAGCATTCTTGAGATGTTTTCTTGGCGCTGCTTTTTAATGCCAAGTGGAATGAACTTGATGAGCAGTCGCCGGCTCATGTAACTTGCTACTACAATGCTACAGATGTGAATGTGGATGCAGATGAGATAAGATGAAATGGAATGGGATATGATGAGATGAGAGGGGATGTAGCGGCAATTGAACTTTCTTGTTGTTGTCATAGTTGTTGTTGCTGTTGCTTTTGCTGTAAGTGCTGTACAGCTGCTGCCACTGGTAATACCGGCCTTTTGTATAGGTCACATCCTCCCCCTATAAACTATGTTTGAAATGCAAAACATGCAACAACTTGAACTTGTCTTGTCCACATCGTCATCATCATCATCATTTTTATCACCATCATCCCCAAGAGCGAACAACTTTTGATGAACTTTTGTTTTATGATCCAACTTTAACACAATCCAAGGTTCATTCCCGTTGGTTGCCATACGCAAATCCGCTGCTAGTTTGCTTAGTCATCGTGGCATTTAGTTTGTGCCATGGCTTAAAGTTTCAATGGGAGAAAATTACATTTATCTACTAATCAATAATTCTATGAACAAAATACAATTGTTTTGTAATCAGTCTGCAACCATAAAAGAGTCCATACTATGTATTTACATTAATATTTATAAATAGAATGCATAACGGTATAAATTTCGGTATTCGAAAATTCCTTCGTTTTTCCCTCTATTGATTCACATTTCGATCTATAATGCACATACATTTGTATGTATGTATGTATGTATGTACATATTTCAGTTATGTATGTATGTATGTGTGTGTGTTCAACGCGCTCCTTAATGATGAACTCGTAATTGGTTATACATATTATAGGCAATGTAATCGCATTGAAATCTAATTGGGTTAAGTTAGTCTAGGATGTAAAAGTTACCAATAAACATTTATATACACTTTTCTTTTATATGATTAACGCCAAATGGTTCTGCTTAGTCCAATAAGTTAATCTATATATGTACATATGAACATACATATATTGATTGAAGCAATAATCCAATGTCGTTCAAATTAAAGCTGAGGTAGAATAGAAGAGAAATAAATGCTATAGTTAGCAAAAGGACAAAAAATATTAATAGACAAAAAACTAATTATTTTATTACACTCATTTTAATGACTGTTACAAATATCGTTGGAAAGTGGAGAAATATTAAGGATAATTTGAAAGATGATCCTTACCAAAAAGACACACAGAGAGAGAGAGAGAGAGAGAGAAAGAGAGATAGAGAGAGAGAGGGAGAATTGCTAAATATGTATGTGGCCTGTTGAAGGATTTATGTAATTTGTCATATTTTTCCTATTGTAAGAGAGAAATGGAATTTAATAAGAAATTAGTGAGTGAGTTTTATATTGATGAATATATGTACATATGTATGTACATATATACATACATAGTTTTATAGCGCTAGGACTAAATAAAGAATTAGATTTCAATATAAATTTTTATTAGGCGTCAATATTAATTGTATCATATTGTATGGGTTTTGAGTGTTTTAATCGATTTCAAGTAAATTTCCAAATCAATTTACATTTGTGTGCCAGGCCAGGGCACTTTGCTGTCTATCCTCTGGCATTTAACCAACTCGAAATCAATGAATATAAATACATATACATACATACATACATATATGTATGTACATATGTACATACATGCATATGTATCTTAAAAGATACTAAAAATACACTTGAAAATACAAAATGCTGTGATAAGCAAATGCATTCGATGAGAGAATTCGCATTACGGATTTCAACGACGAAATGTCTTATAGATAGATCGACGTTCGATTAATAAAAGTCAGTTACACGTTAAATTGCGTGAGTGTGCATGTGCGTGTGTACGACTGCGTGTATGTGTGTGTGTTGAGTGTGGAGAGAGCGATGCGGCTTCGCGTCTACGAAAATAGTTTATTTCCAACATCAGCGTGTGACCAGTGACAAAAAAAAACCAAAATTCAAATAAAAAAAAACAGTCCAAAAAGTAAAAGCTTTTTCGGACTGTCAGACCGCTCACGGCAACGATCGACGACACATCGACGACAACAACGACGACGCATGGACGACGCGGACTCCGTGCGCGATTTTTCATTCAGTTTTCTCACAAACAGAAACTGAGGTTCTAACACCAACACTATAATAACAACAACAATAACGACGACAACGAGACATCGTCAACGGCAATTTCCAAATAACAACAACAGTTGATGAACAGCAGCAACAGCAGCAGCAACAACAGCAGCAGCAGCAGCAGCAGCGGTAGCGGTAGCACCGGCGGCCCCTCAGTCTCTGGTACCCAACGTGTGGTAGGGAGGGACACTACTAAATGTTGGTTCATAACTCTGGCCTAAAACTAAATAATTTAATAAATAATTAAAATTGAAGTCAACGAGGAGTTGCAACGTCGCGTGATCACGTAATGAAAATTCAATGTAATATCATTATTATAATACTTACAAAATTATTGTTTTAAACAAAACAAAAGTTGTAACGACAAAGAAAGAAAGAAACAAAAAAAAAGTGCCGCAAGTGTCAATTGTATGTGAATGTGTGTTTGCGTCTGCGTGTGTTTGTGTGTGCGTTTGTATGAGTGTGCGAGAGTTAAATTAAATCACCGCATTAAAAATAACTTGAGAAATTTTTAAATTTTCAAATATATGTTTATTTTATTTTATATACTTTTTTTTTTGTGCTGCCGCCTGTGCAGATATGTATATATATTGAGATATATGCATATATACGAATATATATCTATGTATCTATCTACATTTTCTTCATCAACACGCCAAGTAATCAAAGTGACACAAGAAGAAGCTAAATCTGAAGAAAAAAAAAAAACGAGAGTGTGCGAGTGTGTGTGATTGTTGTGTTGGCTTTGCCAAAATGTCACTTGTGCGTCACTAAAGATAAAACACATACACAACTACCAACATACATATATATCAACTATATATACATATATGTATGTATGTATGGATATAAATACATACATCCACATACATACATACATACATACATACATCCATACATACATACATAATATTCTATTTACGCGTGTGTCTCCTCTTGTAGCCAAAAAGTAACAAAATTAAAAAACAAAAAGAAAATAAAACGCAACAAGAGAAAAAAAAAACAGAAGAAGGAATCTTGGCCAAGCAGCTGCCATCAACGTAATGGAGTCGTCGACTAACAGTGGCAAACGTGGCAAGAAAGGACGCCGACCCAGACCAATATCCGGCACAAATCAACATCAACATCATCATCAGCAACAGCAGCAGCATCAACATCATCCATGGGATGAAGGTAGGATCAAAGCGAATGGGAATTGCATTCCTCTTTAAAAAACGACTTCATACTATGTATAAGTAATCTTTAAATGAGACAGCATTACGCATACGCCGTGTGGGCGACTCTTGCTCTTGTAATGACCAATATACTTATATTGTACATTTGCCAGCATATATATATACAGTATACTGCTGCTATATATCTATAGATATGAAAAGCATACACATATATATTTATATATAACATATGTATGTATATACATATACATATATATATATAAATATGGAACGACTTGTGTATACTAGAACATTACTTATAATTGTCTGCCAATTTGAATAGGAGCCAAAAAAAAAAAAAAGAAATCCATGACATATGTATGTATGTATGTATACAAGTTATTTTACACACCACCCGCTCCCCAACCCAGATCAACATTACCCCCCTCCCTCCCTTTATCTATTCTGTGTCAACTATTTGGCGCCGCAGGTATTCATACTCGTTAAATTAAAGTTTTTAAATCACAGACGACATCAAAAACTAACGGAAATTGACAATCAAATGCAATGCCCCGTTACTAATATGAGGCAATTGTCTCATTTAGGTCTAGATAATTAAAGGGTATATCCACTTGTCGCGGACTATGCAAAAAAAAATGCCAACTATAAAAGAATTTTTATTAATTGAACTAAAAATCCATGGTACATAAAACACATATGTATATGCAATCACATATGTATATGTACTACATATGTACATGTTTTCAATTGTTATTTTATTCTACAATATTAATCTGACTTAATCCGTTTATATTTTCGACTTATCCAAGTATAGAAAAGTAAGAGCCAACTTAAACTATCGTTCTTATACTGATCGTTGCATTTTGTATTAAAAAGAGTATCTGAATAATGGATTAGATTGAAAATGGATTTTCTTTTCAACCTTTTCGTTTTCTTTTTCATATTTATTTCATTTGATTGTAATTTTTTTTGAATGGATCTTGACATTTAGATAGATTGTTCGGAGGGAAGGGGGAGATGGGCATTTTTTTGAAAGCCAAGAGCTATGGTGGTCTCTCTCCCTCTTTCTCGTCTCGTTCTCTTTGCATTTGGGCTCTGTGTGAATTAATAAAACAGGTTTAAAACTGTGTGAAATCTTCCCATTGCCGTTACATCAATCAAATAAAAATTTAAATTAGCTGAAAACTGTATGTGATTTATAGTAAAATAAAAAAAAACATACAAAAACTATAGATAGTTTGTTTGTGCTTCCCTCCAGTCTGCTCCCCCCTTTTCCACTATCAATCTCTAGTAGTAACTACTCATACCTTCGTTCCATGTATTTGATCGAAAGTGAAAATCAAGCACAACAAATTTGTGCTACATTCGAACAATAAATTCAAATTAAACGATTCCCATTACGGTTTCATTTAACTTTTCACATCGCTCGTAAACGAAACTAAGCTGGACACATTTGAAAATGCCTAGATCTCTGATTGCCACTTGAAAAACATTTGCACACGAGTTATTAAAATGCTAAATACTATATGTATATATACGTATATATACGTGCTAATAGTGTATCATAAATGGCTGAAAGTCCAAGTCTAAATTGTCCATTGCAGTAAGCGACCTGCTGCACACTGGGATGAAAGCACGTAGTCCGCTCTGCTCTCAAACGTCACAGTCATATGAGCAGCATATGGAATGCTATCTTATCAAGACATATATATGTACGAATATATATAAATAAATAAATTCAACCATCTACCTACCTATCTACATACATACATACATTGGGACTAAATGAGAAAGTGGCAAGGGCGGGTAGACCTTACTTTATCTATTTACTATGCCTAGACTCAACTAGAGATAAGAAATGCCGCAGTTTCTTTCCAAAAAGAACCTATTGAAATTTTATGGATTCGGTTGCGTAATTCAACATAAACAACAACAAAAAAAAAGGAAAAGAAAAATAAAAACAACAAATAATAATAATAATTTACGAGGGCACACCACTGTAAGGTAATCAAACGATCTACCCGAGAAGGGAACCAATGAATTTTCTTTTAAACCCATTAACCTAGCGCTTCTTTTATTTATTGAGGCCAAAAGTGTCGCAATGACCTTGTTGGCAAGCAGACCACCCCGCTCTCCCTCACACTTCTCCCCTCCTCCCTCTCTCTCTCTCTCCCTATATTCAATCCGTCCGTTTTCTCATACGGAAACTATTAATTTAAATATTCCCTAGTTGTGTCAATATATTAAAAGTATTCTTTTTGACTAAGAAGTGTACCCTATAATTATTATCTGATAAATATGAGTTAATTCAGATTCTAAGTTGTAATACAACATATAATTTTCAACATCTTGCTTTGGCCATTATTGTTAACTTGGCCATGTTCTTACTATTCAGTCTGCCCTTGCATAATAATCGAGGAGAGGGAGGGCGGAAAGTCCTATAAACTATTTGGCAATGCCATTTAAATGTTGGAACAAGCATAATGAATGATTACTTAATAATGTCTCATACTTATTTATACAAAAAGAACAAAAAATAAAAAACATTATTGAAATTCAAAGCAATATACATATATATGTACTTATATGTATATACTTAGTCGGTTATCTGGCCATGCTCATTTGTATAAATATTTCATTAGCACAAGCTATTAATTTGAGAAGTTAGTAACTTTGGCTTAAATGGGAAATTCAGAGTTTTTTTTATAGGAATGAACCATAATACTATTCGAATGATATCATAGAAACGATAAAAGGGGTCGTCGTTTTGGTCGTCGTCGTCGAGTCCCAAGTCCAGACAAAACCCCGATCATTCCTATCATGCATATAACACTTAACTTATAACTTTTAGGTTAACTTTCCGCTAACAATATGTGCTAAAATATTCAACCTGAAATCTCGGGGCAATATACATAGCAAAAATAAAATGCTTCCTTATATGTATGGATGGGCCATCTCTCAATGATTAGTATAGTGAAAATAAGTGTATAATAAGTACGTGAATATGACTCAGTTAAGATGAAAATTAGCCGCAAATTGGTCAAGCAACAAAGTATTTCAATGCGCACGTACCACAAAATCAGCAGAAATACAATTCAATAAAACGAGAAGCCGGCCATCAAAAATTGGATCTAGCTAATGGAGATTTGATTGATTTGCAATTAGCAGTAGACCAACCAACAGACATCACATGAGCCACCCACGACTAAAAAAAAAGAAAAACAAGAAAAACAAAACAAGAAAGCTAATAAAAAACCGAAAATCGAAAAGAAAAAAACTATGAAAAAACTAACACAAATTTTGACCTAATTGCAGGCACAAAACAAAGTAATAGAGCATTTGCGAGCACGGGCACAGCACTGACACGTTTCCTGACCTGTATGGCGCCAGTAATTGGTAAAAGAATATACATATATATATATACATATATAAATATATATGTGTATAATCGTAATTGTGATGCTCATTGGTGAATTTGTTAATTCATCTTTCCATTGAAAAGTTCATTCATAAAATTTCAATTGACCTAGCAGATCGCAGAACATGTTTAGCAACATCATGTTGCGAATGAATGTTGTTGCAGCAACATGAATCATTCTCTCTCATACAAGTTTAGTATATCATATAAAAAGTTACATTCTATGTATGTACTCGTATGTGATTCGTTCGTTGGGAATACATTAAAATAGAAAAACTCTTTAATTAAAGTTCCATTTATTCATTTTTAATGTGTATTTAATATATGTATATGTGTGTGTTTGTTTATGAATGTGAATGTGAGTGTCTGTGTGTGCGTATGTCGTGGTGGCTAAAGGTTCCTTTTATTCTATTCCGAGTGATTTTTCATCCACTCTACACACACACACTCATATAAATTTATCGTATAGTTGAAGAATATTTGCTTTTACGTATGTCGAACACACACACACTGCGTATACGTTATATTCGTTTGATTATTTTGCTTTTCTTGTCTATTTTATTTTCATTTCCATTCTCATTTTTTCTTTTTCTTTGTCGCGTGTTGCTGTAGTTGTTCGTGTTGATTTTCTCTTCATTTCATTTTTTCAGTTTGGAACTAATCGTCAAAATGTATGTGTAAGTTCGCCCTGAACTATATTTATAGGCACATAAACATAAATATTCAAAATGCTGGCCAACAGTCTATACTCAAGGTCATACCAAATATTCATTATAGGAATTCTTTTTTTTTTTCTATTGAAAATTATCCATAAATAAATACACTTGGGCATTATGGGTTTAAAGATCTAAACTTGAAGTTATTTTCACCATATCAAATATATTATACTTATGTATGATATAAAAAGGTTTTAAGATTTGATATATCTTGCAATATTTTCAGCACAATGAACTCGCTTTTTTTCTATGTTTTTTGCAATTTGTGTCACAAATTTATTTTGAAAACAAGCTAATATTTACAAAGAACTAAATTAGCGGGCAATGAGAAAGTTTTGATGCTCTTCGGTGGAAATATGTACATATATAAATAAATAGAAATGTAAAAACTGATTTTTATAAAAATAAGAGAAGAATTTCTTTATTCCAACCTAAGGAAAACAATGAATTTTCATACACAAAATGTGTTTCTGATTTTGTTCTTATTAAATTTTAAAGGATGAAAATATATTCCTTATTAAAGTTATTTATGTACATATGTGTGTATATGATAAGTCATATATGTGTGTACATATAAATGAATGAACAATACATATTTATATTAGTTTCTGCAAACTGCGTATTTAGCTTGATAAACTTTTTTGCAAGAGTATAGAAACGATAGGAGACGTCTTCTATTTAGCTTAGAAATTGTTGCATACGAAATGTGTGCCACGTCTGCATATACAAGTTAGATATGTATATGTAAGTACATAATATATAGATATATTTCGTACTTATGTATGTATTACTCATTCTCATATAGAATATCTATTGGCAATCTAAAAAGAATTTAATAACAAGCTAGACGAACATTTGAGTTTCATGCGTCTATAATATTTGAAAATTATTAAATCAAACAATAGAATGGGAAGAGGCAAATTAAGCCAACCAACTAACCACCCAACCACCACCGACCACCCACCTCATTCTTCTTCTACGCTATTCGCAATACGGAGGCGGAGACGTTACGCTTAAATGATTCTAAATATACATAGTAGAGAGTGCCTAGGCTGATGGCGATGACGACCTTGGCTGATTGACGTGCACATGCAACCAGTGGCGAAAGTGCAACACGTTGACCGGCCTCAGCCCGGCTCTGCCCTAATGATGATATTACTCGTAATGGTAATGGAAGTGAATGTCGATGTGAATGTGAAAATTGAGATGGCGGGAAAGGAAATGGAGGTGGAGAAGAAGGAACTTCTCTCGGTCTCTCCTCATCGCATTCGCATGCTTGCTTTTACCAATCTCGTTCTCCCTTTTCCTCTCTCGCATTTTAATAGACAATTTTGAGAGAAACATTGTCAACTCGTACTACGTCAACTGCTACGTCAACTTCGCTGTCAGCTTCGCAGTTGGCATCGTTTTCTATAGCTTATAGTAGGTACCTATGTGTGTGTGTGTGTGTTTTTCGCTTTTTTTTTTGTTTTTCTTCTGTTTTGTTTTTTTTTTTTTTGCTGCTGCTGCTGCTAGTATTCAAAACGCGATTAGACGTCGAACATGTGAAGCTCAAGAGACTCTTGGAAATATTTCCTTTATTTTCGGTTAAATTTTCAGTTATTTATTTATGAATATTTTTAGTTTTTTTTTTCATTTTATTTGTCTTAAATTCTCTATTATATTTTGATTTCTGTTTTCTATAATACATAATGGTTTATATTTTTCTCAGTGTTCTGGGCAATTATGGTGAGTGCCGCCGGTCATTTAATTGATTTGCATGTTACGCAATTTTAGAAGTGTTCCGTATTCGGCGCTATCATCCGAGAGTAAACTATTAAGAAGCTTCATCAAGTTGCGAAACTGTGTTACGTATACGACACGTTGTGTAGCTTCTGTCTATGAGAAGTTCAACTATAATATACATATGTGCATACATACATATACATACATATATATAAAATGTTCTTGAACTTGTCCATGAATACTTTATGGGAGGATTATAGATGAGATGACATCGTGTCAAAGTGTTGAGTGTTTTAGGTAAAAATGCGAAATTCAGTCATCTGAAAAACTTTATGTATGCATGTAGTATGAATGTGTGTGTGTGTGTGTGTCAGCATATGTATTTGAAAGTGGGAAACCATGTACGCCAAAACGAAAGCCAGGCAGACAGTCAGTCATGCTCGACTTGAGATGGGAACACGCGTACATATGTTCATAATGTTTATTATTTGTTTGTAAAAGCGATCACAGTGAAAACTGCTTAATTAGGACATAGAGGAGATATACGAAAACTCTTTATCTCAAATTAATCTAAGCCGATTACATTAATCAATTGAAATTTGTCCTCATTTTGCCACTTTTAAGTATTTCTATATGAAAAATATAGGTAAATATTTTTTATATAATGGAAAATACATATACATTTAAAATTATTATTATATTGTTATTTCTGTACTTTGTAAGTGATAGCTAATGGCTTTAGCTTCTTATGATTTGCAAAAATGATGCAACAATTGCAGTTAGATCATGTTTTATTCTCGATAGAATCAATATGAATAGATAGAATTTGCATAAGGCGGAGCAAATAATTATCATAAGATTTTACAATATGAAGTCATAGACATACATACATAAGTATTGATTACCCATGGAAGAATTGGATAAGATTCAAACTGGGAAATATAGTTAATGAATAAAGATTGCAGATTTAAGCATTATTAAACTGAATAGCTCAATGAGATATGATTAATAAGATAATGGATAAAAAACATAATGTATAAGTTCATTTGAATATGAGAAGAAAAATATTTTCATTCACAAATCAACCGATTCGCCGAACCAATAGCACTCATCTGTATAGCTAAATGGCTCGTCATTCAGTCACTGGCAAAAATTGAAAGGCGTAACAATATTTAATTTATGATTTTTCTTGCTTTTTGATTTTGTACAAACAAATTAATTTCGTGGGCCTGTAATTTTATGTGATTACGTTAGCCACAAGTACATACATACATACGTACACAAATAGATATACGTATATATATGTATGTATGTATATATATATGTATATACGTATGCACATTTGTATACTTAGTGTATGCCAAATGTAAAGCATATAGAAAAAGTAGATGAAGAGAACAACTAAAAGATTGGTGAGCTGAATTGGGCACATCAAAGTCGAAACTAACTAGATATGTTCAAATGTACATATATATGTATGTATGTACATATGTACATCTATATAGAGTAGATCGCTCGTTTTGCTCTTGTTTATCAGAGAGATATGTGTACTAAATTAACGATAATATGTGTGTAACAAACTAAAACTAAAATCAGTTTGTTTACGATTCTGCCTGTAATTGCTGCCGCTGTCCGTTCTCCTGCTGCAAGTTCTTTAACGTGGCCAAAACAAAAAGTTGAAACAGCACAAAGCAAAAGCAATAAGAAAAAATAAATGAGCACAGAGACGTAAAGAGCAACAAATTTTAATAGAAAAATTGTTAAAAACAAAACAAAAAAAAATAACAGCAGCAGCAGCAGCAGCAGCATAGAAAAAAAATTGTTGGGGGTCTCTCAGTGCTGCCTTTTGGCGAAAAATTCATTTGGTCGGGCAGTTGGCCCCGGACAATTTCAATGCACAGCTCGGTGTATACGCGATTGCGCTGAAATATTTGTTAGCAAAAAAATAATAAAGGAAAGGAAAAAGAACAAAACACAGCTAAAACTAAAAAAAAAAAAAAAATACAAAAAAAAAAACGAAAGAAACATAAAGAAAAGAAACTACAGCATTCGATCAATTTCATTGAAATTGAATGAGGACAAAACGAAAAACGATTTAATTAACGAATAGCTATTATCTTTGTAATAGCAATAATTAGTTATTACAGTTGATTCATTGTGGTAAGGAAGGAAGTTGATTCAATTTCGTATTTCGTACTTCGTAATTGCAGTTAAAGTGATTCGAAAAATATTCGATGTCGAAATTTATTGTACTAAACGAACGATAGATCGCCGCTGTGGTGTTCTTTTTGTGCGTCCAACATGTTGTGATTATTCCATCTCATTCACTCCTTTGTCTCATTCCATTATTGTGCTGTCAGTGTATGTACGTACTCGTATGTACATATGTATATTTTGGGCGGTGTACGGGGAGAGTGACTGTTTCGAAGCTTTGGATATACTGTGACGCGTCTTATGTAATTTCGATATGTTTGTTGCAATTTGTTGTTGTCTCTGTCTCGTCTGTGGCAGCCTTTGAAAAAAAAAATTGTTAGCTACGTTGTTGTTTGTATTTATTTTTAGCACCTGTTGTTGGCACTTGTCTCATCCCTCACTATTTTTCCTTCTTTCTTTAACGTTCATGGCAATTTTTATAGTGTCGCTACCTGGAGCTGGAACTGGCCCCACTGAGCAGCCGACCATACTATTGATCAACGGCATAGCCGACGATTCCCAGTTGCAAGACAAACAGAGCAAGGCAGCAGCTTTGAAGCTCGCCCTTAACAGCAATAGCAACAGCAACGAACCATCACCGCTAAATCCCCCACCAGGCCTGGTGCCCACCACACCAGGTGGTTCACATTTATTGGACTTCGAGTCACATTTGATCGAAGACGTCAACGCTGAGGGCAGTGGCGTGGGCATTAATGAACTACCCCCCATTGAGCAGGAGCTGCAACAAGGCACTTCGAAAGTTGAATCAGACGATGCTTCGCATGTAATCGAAGTGGAACCAGCTGGTGCCAAAACCAAGCAGGCCATATCCACTCCAGCACCCCCGCATCTTATAGCTGAGGTAGACGAAACGGCCACGTCATCAGAGGTAGTGCGTCAAACCGCGGAGCAGCTGGTTGATGAAATCGAACGCGAGCTAATCGAAACGCTCAGCAAAAATGTAGATGAGGTCAAGACTGATCACGACAATCAGGTCAAACGTGAGTTGAACGAGTTGAACTCACTCACTCAACAGGTGGATGCTCAACTAAATGAGCTCACCAGCATATTAAAGGTCAAACCTCAACCGGATATTGTATTAGAGATACCGGATACAGCGAAACTATCATCCTCACCACCACCATCATTTTTATCGATACCCTCTACCCAGGAGTTGAAAGTGGTGGAAATACCAACGCCCAAGACAGAGGCGGAGGAACAACAACGCAAGGAGTTTATTGATTCCCTGCCTCAAATTCAAGAAAATCGCCTGGATACAGAAACGGATGCCCAACGACTCTCAGCGGACTGCAAAAGAGAGTATTATCAGTCGCTGAAGAAGTATTTATTGCACAACAGCCAAGAGAGGCCTCCTGTGCCGCTGCAAACCTATCGCTGGGAAGATCTCCGCAGAGCAAGGGAACGGGTAAGTCAAACAAATTTACAGTTAAAATGACTGTCTCACAAATTTAATGAAAATGAATTTTGGTCATGCAGGGTGGCTATCCTTGGACTCATTTATATAAACGTCCCTTGGGACCTGACGAACAGCCAGAAATTGTTCTTCTTCTGCGCAAATCTCAAGAGCTACGCTTTAAGTCCGAATCACCCAAGTCTTTAAAGAAAGTACGCTACGACGAGCAGGTTTTGGTCAAGGAGACCGAACGGTACATTCAGGATCTTTCTGAGGACGAGGCTCTTGGTAATACCTCCGAAGACAGTAGTGAGGAATCCGATTCGGAGAGTGAATCGGAACGGGAAGCACACAACGAAGACGCCCTCAGTGAGTGTATTTCTTGTGTTTCCGATTCGGTTTTGGCGGTTGGTGGCCACGCGAAGCCCAGAAAGACAAACCGCCTTGCCCAGATACGAGACATTATCAAACGCAGGCGTAGCGGACGAACGCAAGAGGACGCCCAATCGCTGCCAAGCAGACAGAGCAGCCTGCACGAACTAGCGCCACCTCCTGGTCCTTTAGTTCCAAACACAGAAAAGCCTCCTTCAACAAATCGTAAATCTAAGCAGAGCTTTGACATTATGAAGAAGTTAAAGAGCTTGGCCGAACGCCAAAAAAAACGTTTGAATATCAAACGTGTCACGCTCAAAAAGGACGAGAAGATTGTCCTTGGCGAGCAGCAAAAAATAATGAAATTGAAAGCCTCACCGAAATCAGATCGTGGGGAAATTCCCCATTTCATTGAAAAGCAGGACTCAGACGATGTCCTGGAGCTGGTCGAATATGATGAGTCGCCGTGTCGCAAACGCAACAAAGAAGAGCAAGATCTGGATGAATTACCTAGTACAAGTGGATCCAGTGTGCCACAGCCCGAGGAGATAATAGAGCTGCCTGTGGAAAAACATGAGCCCAATGTTGAGGCAGAAGTAGAGTCACCAATGGAGGAATCATTGGAGGCTGAAGCTCCACCTACCAAAACGCCACGGCTGCGACGTGAACATGTCTACGAAGAGATCGGGCAGACTGAAATAGCAGAGCAACCCATTGTTGAGTTGGATGCTATAAAGAAATCACTAACACGTCAAGATAATCTAGCTCTTGACGATATTGAGGCCACCAAAGCTCTACCGCTTGATCGCATGGGCAGCAGTGAAGAAGATCAAGTTACTGCCGAGAAGTCTGGGGCACTTCTAGCACCTCTATCGTCTATTGATTCCACATCGTCGGATGAAGCGGAACGAGCCCGCCTAGCACAGTTGTCTCCTGTGGCTGAAGAAAGCGATGAGCCAATTGAAAGTGGCGATTTGCGTCCCTCTCTCAAAAAGGAAGCTTCACCAGCGCCGTCTGATAAAAAGGTCACCTTTTCCCATGTGGAAGACGAGGCTGAACCTCATCGCGAGGATATTGAACTGCCAGAAGATATTTTGGAAGCAGCCAGCAATGCGGCCAAATGGAAAAATGAAAGGTAAGCAAAGTGCCATAACCTGTCACCCAAGCACCTATACACTAACACACAGCACACACAACACACAATGCCGCTGATTTGGCTCGGCTGCTGTTGTACTTGTACTCTAACCATTTTCCAGAAACTCTAACTTTTTTGACTTGCTTATGAAATTGTTACTAACCCTCCTGCCGGGAGGTGGCGGCGGCAGCAAGCGGCGTCGTCTGCTCAGCTACCGTTACACGAACCATGCACCACAATATCAAGATTACCACTACACAAACCACAACCACAACCACAAAAGGCACACTAAACCGGCGCGAATTAAGCGATCATCCACATGGACGCTTTGCTGTTGCTGCACCAGCAGCGGTAATAATAACAAATTTTGGTAGCAGGGGTTTTTTTTTTATAATATCGCAAAGATCCCTGTGACATGATATAGAACTAAGGTAAGACCTGACTAAAATATCGCATCAATGTGCTGTCCCTTCGCCCCCAAAATCCCATCCCTTTTACCATTATAATAAACTGGTGTTGGTTTTGAAGTAGATACGAATGCAAATGCGGTAAAAGTTAATATCCGTTTAAAAAGGCAACATGTCACTTACATACATACATATGTACATATGTATGTATGTATGTATATATTTATAAACCTTCACAAATTGTGCGTTAAAATATCAAATAGTAAATATTTGGCATTAAAGGTCAACGAATGACAAGAAGATTTCCGGCAGCCAGGCTAACGAATGCGTTAAACGACCAACGAACGCATTGCCCAAAATAGAATGAAGATAAAGTGCAGGCCGAAAGACAAAAAAAAAGAACCATCTAATTGTTACTCCTCCTTGTGTTCGGCCAAATCGCAATTATGAACATCGCCAAATAGTCAACGAGGAATATCACACACAAGTACACAACTAATTCGAGTCTTTATATACCAGTCTATATGTATGTATGTATATATAAATATATATGTACATATATGCATTCATGTATGTATATACATATGTATCTATGTGTCTATGGGTGTATGTTGCTAATTTTAAAGAAAAAAACATTTTCATCTTTCGAGAAAAATTTGTGTCGCGCAAAAAACAAAAAAAAAAACACACATCGAAAAGCTCTCAGTCCTGGTCGAAAATCGCAACGATGTAGACACGGTCGCGCACATCACACGGGCAACGGGCAACGACAAAGCTAATACCAACAGTTAAAACAGACGAATATAGCCAATAGTTATATAGGACCGATTGATAACCCGAGTTCAAACAAGCAATAATTCCCCCAAAAAAAGCAAGACATAGACTTAGCCCTGAGAAGTAAAGTTCGTCGTCCACTGGCTGACCCCAAACCCCAAAATTTGTTTTTTTTTTTTTTTCTTTGGGTTGGCAAGAATTTTGTACGGGGCAGAAAATAAATTCAATGTCCGGCTGCGGTGATGCTTAAAAATAGCCAAAACGACGACCACGAACAACCACAAGACGACAACGAAACAAAACCGAAGACAAAGGCGAAAATACTAACAATCACAACAACTACCGGACAACAGCAACAACAGTGGTAATAGTAGGTAATAGAGAGAAGACGGATTACCACCAGGGCCAAGTAAATAAGAGGAACAGCTGTTGACTCTCATCATGCTTAATTCTCGTCGCTCGGCCTCGGTGGGTGCTCTGCCCGCGGAGAAGAAACATTTTGTGTCGCGTGTTGAGAGCGCCAGCGGCGCCTCCTTGGATGTTCGATGTGCTTGTCAGTACTTTCAGTGTGAGTCATTACTGCCAGAGCGTGTAAATCCCGTGGACTCACGACCAGGCTCACGCCAGGGTCAGCATACCGATGAAAATTGCCCGCATCTAAATTTTCATCGTGACGATTTGTCTACTCAAAGTTTTGAAATAGTAAGTCATGCGGATGTAGCGGCTCCTTCCGTGGATTTGAGCTTCATGGAACGCTATCCGGAGTTAGAGCAAACGGCTCGTTCGCGTGGTTTAGTTGTACGAAGTATTTCTGATGCCACCGAACCGGAATTCCCACCCACTGGCGGCTTATCAATGACCGGAAATCGTCGCCGTCAGTTGTCCATGGGTGGCCTATCCTCTAGCAGCGTGGGACGATTTGGCGATACGCTGTCCATGCGCAGCGGTACATCTTTGAGACGGATTTCGGCTGCAAACTCCAAAGCAGACTTGTATTGTGCGGACATAAATATCCCCATTGGTCGTCCTGGTGGACAAAGATCTGCTAGTGCCAGCCGACGAACATCCAATGCAGACCTTTTTCAGGCCAGCATTATGCCACCTCAGCTGAATCTTATTGCAGCCACTCCTATTCCGGGTATAACAGATCAGCAACCACAGTTTCCCTCGCATCAAGCTTCTCCAGCTCCCTCGCAGCAAGATTTTCGCAATGCCAAGCCGCCGCTTTCTCCGGACTATATGCGTCCCAGCGAT
Source organism: Drosophila sturtevanti (assembly GCA_018150375.1). NCBI lineage: Eukaryota > Metazoa > Arthropoda > Insecta > Diptera > Drosophilidae > Drosophila > Drosophila sturtevanti. Next base: position 2,185,785 of record JAECWJ010000696.1, on the reverse strand, counting down.
GCAAATAAAGAGAATCAATATGCTGGCGCTATATTGCCTCAAAATAGACCCATTGATGTATCACGCTTTGGTTGCGATGCAGTACGTCCCTCCTTCCTGCTAGAATCCGATATAAAGCAGTTGCAAAATCCCTATCAACCCACTGTAACGCCTAATGATCCATTAGCTGAAACTGTGGCTGAGCTCGAACAGATTGCACAAGAACATAATATTGTTAACATAAGGGACAATATACAGACAGAAACTAGGCGGCCACCGTCAATTGGTGGGGATCTCAGTGCCAAGTCTCTTAAACTAGACGAACTGACCAAGATTGAGATTTTCAATGACATCCCCGTGGTGGATATCGATGAACTGGTTCGAAATGAAGAGCAGAAGGCTGCAGAGCATCGTAGTCGTAGTCCAAGACCTTCGCCAAGACGACCCAAATCGCCGCCCATCATGTCCACGCTACAACTGCCATCAAGTCGACCTGCGAGTCCAACGCCAACCGATCCAATGGGACAACTTTCTTCAGCCACCATTGCTCAACCCCTCAAACGACAACATACACCTGAACGACAACTTTCACCGGACCGTCCCACCAAGTTCGCGCCAGTCCTTTCCCAGCCAGCCATGATAACGGGTACAATAAATTTGCAGGAAGCCTCGCCTGAAGTTAAAAGTTCCTACACATCACGATTTAAATCAATGTTTAGCTCGAAGGAAGCACGACAAAAGTCACCGACTCCGCAACGTTCTCGGACACCCAGTCCCCAGATGGAAAGATCCCCATCGCCGTACAGAGAAAAATCTCCCTCACCCGTTAAATTACTTTCAGTTTTCTCCAGGAGCAAACCGCAAGCCATGTCTATAGTGACCACTTCAGCTGCCATCGTAAAGGGCAAAGAAGCAGAACCACTTGCAGTCCGCGTAACAGAGACATTTTCTCTAAAAGTAGATGATATGGATCAGTACTGTGCGCGCCCAACGAAGCCATTAGCCCCACCTCCACATGCTCAGACTATGTATAGCAGTCGCGAAGATTTCGCTGCATCTGAGCACGCCTCGGTGGACATTAGCGAAGCCTTTGCTCCAGTTGTTGTGTCGGCAGTACCTCGCGGAGGTCCCAGCTTTATAGCCGGAAATAGGAATCTTTACTCTAGTGAAATTGAGATGCCGGGAGCAACAACTTGGCCCCACAGCGAGTCTGAGTTTCGTGGTTCAGTGAGCAAGGATCCCTCAATTGTCAGCCATGGGAGCAGTCGTCCGCTAATATCCGTTCCCATACAAATTTCTCATGGTCGTACTCCATCCGAGCAACGGTTTGGATTGCAGCGCAAATCCTCTTTCAAAGAGCCGCGTACCCAGTCGCACGATCGGAGCTCTCGTTTAGCCGGCTCACATGACCAACTCTATGGGCCGGCACGCATGACAAAGACGGTTAGTTTCAATTTTGACGAACGCAAATCGCGCCTTGCGGATTTTGAGTCCAATTCGCCCCTAACCCAAAAGCAAATAGAACACAGAGACTTCCTCGAACGGACCTATTTCTCTCGGTAAGCTATCGCTACCCTATATTTCGGTCTAGACCCCAGCCCTCGAACACACAGCAGCAGCCTGCCGGGTGATGGCTTTTCTAACCTCTGCTTGTAACAAAACGACACTTGATCCATGTGATTAATCCGTGTTGGGTTAAGAACAAAACTAATATTAAATTTTAATTAATCTCTTTTCAGTGATCATGAATACGAGCCTGTGGGCGGCGAATCATTGCCAACATCAGCGCCGCCCTCTCATAATGGCACAAGCCCCTCGCTACAGATACCCATGGACATCGATTTGCAACTTAGTTCTGCCGCTACAACGCCACGCACTGAATCTCGCACTGATTATGAAATACACACAAGCCAAGTCGACTCAAGCGCCTTAGAGGAATTACCCCTGCAGCCGGAAAATCGGAAAAAGGGTTTTATGGCATCAGCCCAGGATCGTACCAAGAAAATGCAGGATGGTCTACGCCAGCAGGCGGGTAAGCTTCGCACAAAATTACGCACAGCTCAACAGCCCAAGCCCAAGCCCAAGCCCATATCGGACAGTCCAAAAGCCAAGGCGAAGGAACGAAGACGTTTTAAGGCTCCCGAATTTTCGAAAATTAAAATGCCTGAAATCAAACGTCCTGATATGTCTAAATTGAAGGAGCTCAAAAGGCCCGAATTCACAAAATTCAATAAGCCGGATATGTCCAAATTCAAACTGCCCGAAAAATTCTCAACGCTAAAATTGCGACGCAGCAAAAGTTTTAAGGAGAATGAAACCGAGATACCAACTGATGAATCGCGTGCTACCGGTGAAGTAACAGCACAGCCTGCGGCGCCTAAGAAAAAGTTCGAATTCAATTTTGGCACCTACCCGCGAGCCTTTCGTAAGAAAAAGGTAGAGGAACCTGCTCCGCCTCCAATCGAGTCTTCGCTGGGCACTGAAGGACTCAGTCTTAGTGTCATACCAAGCACAGAGACCCAACCTTCGCAAACATCGACTAGCTCCCCGCAAGGTGATCGTGGTCCTGGACCAGTGCGTTCACGATGGGCCGATAAATTCTCAGATGTTAGCTACAATGATAGCGAAGGTTCCCGGTATAGACGATATGGAAGCGAATTGGAGAGTTTTGATCGAGAATCCTCACTAGAACGGCGAATGAAAGAAGATCTCGAAGGAGTTGAGGAAGATACCGCAAGCGAAGCTCAACCGCAAACAGAAATGGGCATCCTGGGAGGAGTCGCAGACAGCAAGCAATTTGCCGAGTTCGACGAAGAGAATCGAGCCATTCATGAGATTTCTAGCCAACGATCCAGAGAATTCAAACGACGTCCTATAGTACACCAGGACTCAGATTTACGCTCTGAAGATAGTAGAGATGCCGAAGGCTGGACTGAGAAGGATATACAAAAGAACAAACTTCTACGCAAAGCCGAAATGGAGGCGGAAGTAGGTTATTATAAATACCATGATCGACAGGATGCCCAGTCGACGGCTAGCTCTGGTAAAAAGGTTGTTATGGAGCCAATTGACGATGATGAGTTCTTTTTGAGAAAGCGCGGCATTTCTGAGGATAATATTCAGTTACGTCAGTATATAAGCGCCGCTATTCGGGAGGGTTACGATATGCCAAATGCCCTTCAGCATGTGGGTCACTCCGAAGAGCAGGTGCGAACAGAAGAATATGGTGATTACGATGTTCCACCACCCAAGCCACGCCGTTTGCATCGAAATTATCGTCCAGATTATGAAGACTCACAAGAGTTCCAACGCAGCGATTATGGCGACGATTTATCAATGTCTCAGAACGGCAGCGACTTTTTCCCCAAACGTCCGCTAAGGAAGGCTCGTAGTCGCAGCAAATATTCAGTGGACGGCAGCCAAGATATACCAATGGCTGATGGCGGTAGTAGCATTCAGTACTTTGACGATGATGAAGAATATCTGAGACCTCCTATTCGTGATGAGCCTATAACCGAATCTGAGCAAGCTCTCAATAACCTTAACTATAGTGAAAAGGGAGCCGCAGCTATGGAGGAAACGGACGCAGTGGCAGTGGTGCCACAGACTCGCCCTCAGGCGCCAAGACGCCAAAAGAGACGCACACGGGATGGTGCATCTGTTGAAAAGGATACAGATTCGTTTATCAATGGCTTTGGTGGTAGATCAGTTTCGAATACCTTTTTGCAGCCACAGGAAGATGTAAGTAGAGAAACAAATGTTAATATACCCACAGGAAATACATATATGTACATATGTACATATAAATTTTAGATATAACCAAGCTATACATATGTATATACTTTAGTTAGAAAAATAGAAAAACTATTATATTTATGCGTTTGTATGTACTTGCCCTTAGGTAATTGTTTATCGCACTGAGCATGAATATCATCACGTACCGCTAGCCACTCCTGACAATTTTACGGACGGTGCCTCAGCGCGCACCCAACGTTCCGAAGATGATCGCACCTCACGCGGTGCCGACTCACTAATCTTGGACATGCACACAAAAATGAAGCCTGAGCAACAGGATAACGACGATGTGCCAAGAACTGAAGATGATGAAAAGTTTGTTATCGATATGCTGGAAAGTGATGGGTGAGTTAGCTGATATTGATAATACATATTCCTATAGAATATAGGAATCGCTGTGTGGCTTTTTTGCTCGCTTTCAGCTATGCGGTGGTGCGTAAAGAACCATTGCCTAAACCCACACCCCCGGCCCGGCGAAAGAAGTTTACACGTTCACCAGGCGAACGTTTTGCAACATTGCCCAGCATTCGTGGCTCCAGAGGGTCACCTCCGCCGGCTCGTCCACCACCACCACAGCAGTATGTCCCTAGCGTGGACTCACCACTGGTGATGCGCAGAAGATCGGCTACCAGTTTGGAAGAAATTCAAAATCCGCCGCTGCTCAAATCGAAGTAAGAAAAAGCCGTCGTGTCGCTTTGTTGCCTTTTGAGTTGCGACCCTTGACATTTTTTGGCTCTTCTCTTTTTTTTTGTTTCGAATGCATTTTTGTTAAGTTTGTTTTTTCCTTTTCTTTTTCTTTTTTTTTTTTTGTTATCCTTGTTAAGTTTTAGGCTTAAGTGAGCTAGGCTATTATTTTTAATCCTTCACCCAGAGATACGTACACCAAAATAAAACCAAAACAAGAAAAATACACAAAAACAACGCACAAGTTTGTCCACCATTTTGTTTGCCTTATATGCTTCGCTTGCCCAGACCTAGACCAAGCCCATGATTATCTAATTTTTGTCACTACCCTATTTCTTAGCTACGAAACACAGCATAAGCAAGAGGTTAAAGAGGAAGGTGACTACGAAGAGCCTGGAGCTCTAGACCGCCCTGAATCACCACGGTCAAATCTCCAATCTGGTGAAGTCATTAACAAGATGAAATTCCGACCGCTGCCGCCACCGCCGCGACCACCAAGAGAGAAACGTTCAGCAAGAGGCGGTAGCGGAACTATGGATAGCTATGAAGACAGCGAACGTGTGGCTAGTTCTAGCACAGCTGATAGCTATGATCAAGGCGAGTTTGAGGTGGAGGTATCCACGCAGACCGATCCATTGCCCGAAGATTTTGTATGTGAAGAATTTGAGATTACCGAGGATATGAAAATTATTGAACCGCGACGCTCAACGGGCTCCAGCAATAAAACGTTGGAAGATATATTGCGCAGTGTTCAGAGCCAAGATCATGACGAGGTCGATAGCAGTCGGATTCTCACCGAGGATGAGCAATTGGCGAAAGGTTTGCAACGTTTCCGCGATGCCAATCAACGCTCGCTATCGGAACGCTCGCGCGCCTCTTCTCAGGCAGACCGCTCAAAGTCACTGAGCCGTCCGCAAACACCGTCGTCAGCAGTGGTTATCGAGCGTCGCATTCCAACGCCAAGTCTGACGACAGGGGAGGATGATGCCACTGTACAGGCTTCACTTATTGTGCGACCCATAAGTGCTGCAGATTTAGAAGACGACGAACTGCGCCGCGAAGAGGAAGAACTACGTCGTGAGGGTTTGCTTTCAGACAGTTCGGTGCAAAGCAAATCAGATGTGGAAACCGCCGGTGAAGAGGAGGATCGCGGTGAATTAGTCCTTAGTGATTATGCAGCTAGTTCAACTGATTTAAATGCGGCAGTGGAGCAATTGCAACAAGCTCATCTTGAAAGTGACTACGAAAGCAAGTTAGAGGATGACGAGGTCGAGCGCACACTAAGGGAGAGCGAGTATGAGGAGGATGATCTAGGGGAAAAATACTCAGATCAATATGAGGAAGATGAAGAGGAACCTTTGTTGGAAAAACAACTCACTGAACGAGAGCTGGACGAAGCTCTTGAAAAACAACTGCAGGAGGAAATGGAAAAAGAACTGGCAGCGTACAGACAAAAAGAAAAGGAATTGGCATTGGCTGATGAGGGGCATCCACTTTCTGAGGAAGAGCAGAATATTTCTGAAGAGGAACAAATTCTATCTGAATCGGAAATCGAACCACTTGCAGTGCATATAGAGGAACCTGTCTTAAAGACCATCGCTAGCGAACCCACCGAGGCCGAAGTAGAGCTTAAATTTGTGGCCACCTTACCTACTGAACCCGCGTATAGCCAAGACAATATTGCTGAGGAAGAAGAATCTGAATCAATTCCTCTCCCACCACCACGTCGCAAATCGACAACACTCCTAGATTCTATAGGAGCAGCTGGCTTGACTGTTGCTGAGCAATCTAGCCGCGAACTAACACCAGTTCAATCGCTACAAACCCCTCCGGAGGCACAACTCCCTAGTCGACTAGCTGAACTGGAAGTAGAACGATTGCGCGTACATGCTATACAGGCTGGCCAAATTCAAGTTTCGCAGTTACATGGAGGCCAAATCAGAGCCGATGATTTGGAATGTAAATCGGGTCAGCTGGTGGTGCAGAACATTGAACTTCCACCGGGTTTCATTCAAGACATAGTCGAGCGAGTGCGCGAGCAACGTCCCTCACTATTGACATCCGAGACGCAGACTAGCCGCCAGGCAAGCAGTGAACCCGCCACTAGTGATGTAGAACCTCCAACCAAGCCACCACGTCAAAGCAAGGTCACTGACTCGGCTCCCCCGAATCTCGATGAACAGACACAAACCGATGCTGGCATATTGCCACTTCCACCGCCACCTACCGCATATCCCAGTGTGGAGTACTTGCAATCTCTAGCTCCGCTGGCCTTTTATAATTTGCAACGCAGTGCAGAGAATGAACAGGCTGAAGCGGCCTCAGAACGCAAAGCACCCCACAAATGTCGCCGTCGCCATGTCCATGAACCACTCGATATTGAATCTGGTTCCGATCTGGAGGAACAGCTTGTGGAACGACCACGCTCACGTTCACGTTCACGCCGCTCCCGCACTAGGAGTGCAACACAACCATTAGAGGACTACGATGACGATCAGCCAAAGACTGTAATACAGGCAGGACGCCAATTTATCTCTGCCTGCAGCCTGGAACTGGTGAATATAATCAACCAACTAACGAACTACGTTCGCGGAGAAGCAATGGAGCCACAACAGCAACCCAGAAACATATCCGCACTCATGGTACTCTTTATATTGATTACATTTGGTGTCCTAGTCTTTTTGCTCACTGGCCGACAGGTGCACACACATCACTGGGACTATTTCAATCCGCCTGGCAACGAAGGCAGACAAACGTGAGGGGATGATGACATTCTCTAATACATATATGCTTTGTGGGGCGGGGCTTTTGCATTTTGGGTAAACAAAAAAAAAAAAACAAATAAACAACAAAAAGAAATCGAATTTAAAAGCGGACACGAGACCGCTCGAAACTAAAGGGCCTTAACATGATATATTAACCAAACACACAAAAAAAAAAACAAAAGAAAAACCAAATACAAGAACATTTACTTTAGGAGAGATGCGAAGATATATATATATAAATGGGCGGTGAGGGGCGTTGCCTTTGCTACTAGTCAGATATCAATCGAATACAATACCAAAATCCCAGTCAATCAATCAATCATAGATACATCAACATAGATATATCAATCAATCAACTATACTAACCACACATAAAACATAAACGGAGAAATAGTTACTTATCTTTTTTTCTTCTTCATCATCATTGTCTACCAACAGAACAACGATTATGTATTAACTAATGTACTTAACAAACTTTATTCATTATTGACTTCATTTTTTTTTTTTTTTTTTTTGGTAGCTGCTCAAGTTTGTTTTGTGTGAGAGAACACTGATGTACTATTATTATTAATAATAATTAATTTTGTTTGCTCATTTTCCTACCAAAAAAGAAAATATATTAAAAGAAAAAAAAAACAGGAATGAAATTGAGGAATTGAAGAGAGATTCAGTTGTTGAACAAATTTGTTGTTTAATTTAGACCAACGTAGGAATAAAACTTCATTTGTCAAAAGAGACGTTTTAATATGAAACGCGAGTACTTATCAAGAAGGTGAATATATAAAATATATATAAATATATATACACATTATTATATAGAAAGCGTATTTTCAATAAAGCAAAAAAAAAAAAGAAAGTATAAAAATGTTTAAAAAATATATGAATATTTGTGCTTTTTTTATAACTCTGACATCGTGCTTCATTACTCTTCGGGCTTTAGCGATAGAAATGCATATTTGCAACGATATAGAAACTACAACATAGCCGTAGTTGTCAAGCGCCTTTTCACAGATCGAATGGAATGTTATATAATTGATACACGTTGAATATGTATATAAATTTATCAAGGAATAGAAAAATGATTATATTTCGTATGCCTCGTTAAACGAATCCAATGAAATCAAAGAATGACGCGATCAACGTCGGAATCAATGCTAGAACCATTGCTAATAAAAACATTTTAAGTGTACTTCCAGTCTTAAGTTGGAATCCTTAGACAAATATAACTTGCAGCATAGTTTTATGATTTAGATTGTTATTAGCTTCCTTCATGGTACATTACGGATTAATATTCTTAATTTCATAAATTCCAGACGAACTTTAGAAAAGAATGAAAATATGCAAGAAAATGTACATACAAAACAGCTGATGACTTAAAGCAAGAAATCCTCATTGTATGACACCATTTCACGGTGATCCTTGTGGCTGCCCTTTTGCGATTTGCTCGCAGCTATGGGTATAAAATTAAATATAATTAAAAATGAAATCAGGTAAGCGTATAATGACAGAGTACTTACCTATTGATGACCACACAGCCGATGATGAGGCATCATTAATAGGTTCAATTTGTGGCTGACGACGAGCAAGCTGCACCTGCAAATTGATTCCATTTACACTCTTGCCATGCATTTCGGCTATAGCACGATCCGCCGACTCCGGCTTGGCAAACGAAACAAAGCCGCGACTAATATAAATACGAAATTAGTTTATCCTATTTTAATGTCATTTATGAAAAACTCTCACCTCTTTTCAATTTCCATAGACACATTTACAATTGTGCCATAGTCATTGAATGTTTTCTTTAGGAATTCTTCCGTGACCTTATTGCCGGATACAAATATTGTGTTGCCAGCTCGCGGTTTCTCTGGTTGTGCAGTATCCAGCGTAGTCTTCTCAGTAAGACCTCGCTCTTCACGATCTCGTTCTGTGGCAAAGTGTTGATATAAATTCTGACGACGTGGTTCCTCCTTGATGATCTCGTTTATCTCCTGAGCGACATCGTTTTGTGTGGATGAGAATGGCTGATATGCAGCTACACTTGTCTCGGATGTAGATCGTTTGGCACGCTCCTGGCCCTTGGGACGCTTAAACGAAGTCTGATCCTGTTTTGTCTGTTGTTTTTGTATTGCTGGAATAGCTCCACTTTTAATCAATTTGCGTGCCACCTCACGTGCATCTCGAGCATCGGTTGGCCGTTTGAGAGTGAGAGCGCTCTCCGGCTCTTGCTTGGGAGCCTTATGGGCCTGCAAAGCCTTTTTCTGGAATACAAGCAATTAAATAATTGAACTTAGCATATGCCTTGAATTATTAACCTTCTTCTTAAGCTTTTGATATTTGGCTTGCAGCATCTGTTCCTCCTCCGTTAAATTAGAGGGAAAGTGTATATAGACCATGTTTTCCAATGTTTAAGCTATTTTATGTTTACTGTAAATATTTCCACAACAATACCACATTCGATATTATCGATCATTTTTATCGATACCCGAAATAATATAAATTTTTTTACAACACTAGTTATTGTTTAATTACTTTCTATCGATTTTTTCGATGACAAAAACGAACATTTGAAACATCCAGTTCTTAGGGAATACATAAAACACCAATGAACCTTAAATTCTAGAAACAAACTGTGAGAAACTCAAGAAAGAAACTAATGAAATCGAAAGCCTCAAACAAATACGGCTGAAATCGTCGCCAATTTAAAAACGCTTAAATTCAGTAGGTTCATGACGATTTTCGATATTTGTTTCCATCCCATCTCTAAATGTTACTTTATAAAGAAGGTTGGTAAACTAAAAGGATAAAGAATGTCACGTCGTAGCCAGGATATACCCATACGACCCCGCTATGGGTACACAGAAGATGGGCAAACGGGAGAAGGAGGTACTCAACCTCCAGCCTCCTCTTATACAGAAATACCGTTTTTGGCCCAGTATCCAGGTCCTGTGCCTGAGCATGTACTGCAAGACATCACCCCTACAGCCAATAGAGAGCCACCTCATAACCAGGAGAGCTATACAAATCTGGATTCTGGAGAGGAAGAGGAGAGTAACAGCAATTCGAAAGACAGCTCAGAGGATCATGCTCATGCCCATAAAACACGCCCAAAGACACATAGCAGTAATCTAAACTTGCTCCTCCTTTTGATGCCTACAAATTTCTCACCTTTTCCTTTTTGTAGGCTTACCCTACGAAGTAGAAAGCGACTCAGATCCTGGACAGATGCATCACTTTGTGTCCCATAATCTCGAAGCCAAGTTAAGGGAGAGTGCTATAAGTTCCGCCCCCACGGATTCGGAACAGACCACTCCTTCGGGCGCCTCTCTGCCTCCCGGCAATTTGACGCAACGGTTCCTTCAATGCCGCAGTGTCCCAGAGATTGACGGCAATGTATTAAGCGATATTGAACTAGAGGCTCAGTATTTGGCCAGTTCAGTTGACAATCTTTTAGAGAATTTGGGTAATCTCCTGCATTCCATATCATCCATTACCGCCGACAATGTGGAGGTACATAAAAATGCTGTAAATAAACTAACTGATGCACTGGATGCCAATATCAAGTGCCAATATCAATTGCTAGCAAAGGCTGAAGAGATAACCAAGTCCATGAAGCCCTCAGAACAACTGGGACAAAGGATGTGAGTAATATTAATAAATTATCAATGTTTCTCAGTTCCGAAATCAATCTCGCAGACTCTAAAAACTTAAGGAACTAAGCGATTAACGAAAACCCAAAAACGTTTATTTCGAATTATTTTCGAATTTCATTATTAATTCATAATTTCAATTTGAAAAATTATTTCTTTCTAAAGAGATTTCAGAAATGATATGAATTTATCGTGGAAATTATTTATACTCAAGTCATTTGCTTTTTTTGTGAGGTGCGAGAGCGAAAAAGCCTTTCTTCCAGCTCTTTCTAAATCGTGAAAGGGATGCAAAAACAACATTGCAGCATTTCTACGCATTTTTACAATTGACTTCATTCAAATGTTTTCAACATTATAATTTTTGAAACTAACCTGTGCTTTACCGCTATCTTTTGCATTCCATGCTTTTTTCGAATTAGGAACCGGATTTCAGAATTTTCTTAAAATATCCTTCTTCTTTTTCTAAATCTGCTCACAATTTTTATAATTTTAGTCGCGAAATCAAACGTCTGGTGGATATGCTGGACAGCACAATGTAGGAGCAATTTTTTTACGGTGGCCTTTTTGCAGCACTGAACCAGGATTCATCGCCAACTCGAACATCAGCCATGACTATTGCAGATACGGCGTGTAATTTTATTTAAGTTTTATATTTATTTATCTAGTCATTCCTTAATTAAAGTTTTTCCACTTTGGCCTTGACTATGCGCAAAGGATAAACTGGGCGATCGTTCTCCGTCTCAACCATACCTATTCGTTTGACCACCTCCATGCCCGTGTAAACGCGACCGAAGATTGTGTGCTTCCCGTCCAACCACTGGGTTGGGGCTAAAGTTATAAAGAATTGCGAACCATTTGTATCAGGCCCTGAGTTGGCCATTGATAGAATTCCCGCTCCGGTATGCTTTAAATCACTGTTGATCTCGTCCCCAAAATCAGTACCATAAATGGAAGTGCCGCCGCGTCCAGTGCCTGTTGGATCGCCGCCTTGGATCATGAAATCCCGAATTATTCGATGAAATATCACGTTATTGTAATAACCACGACGCGAGAGTTCGGCAAAATTACGACAGGTGTTTGGGGCATGCTTCCAATATAATTCCACTGTGATTTCACCCATGCTGGACATAGCAAAAATACAAGAAAATAAAAGTTGTCAAACTTTACTTTTTTTTTTACCTGGTCTCCAGTGTCACAAAGTGCGGCTGCCAAGCTTTGTCTGGTATGCCGGCTGCTGGATCTGCAATGGCCAACATTTTTTTATGTTTTTACTCTTACTTTTTAGCAAACTTAAATTTTTAAGATATATAAGCCTAGCTCTCCAAGATTTGTTTACATGCGGCTAAAGTAATGTAACCGAATCTAATTAAAGTAAAAATGACAAAGGATATTTTTCGATGCAAATCAGTCAGCTGAAAGTAAATCGAATAACCAATCGATTATTATCGATGCTATAGCTCGGTATCGGCGGTAAAATGAGAGAAAGCGTCGCAGATGTTTAAGATTTTTTTTTGTTAAAATTACATATTTGTTTTTGCGCCATGTCCAATTACCGTGTTCAGTGCAGCTATAAGAACCTTAGCAGTCAATATCTGGTTAAAGCTTATGATTACCAGAAGCAGTTCTGTCACCTTTATGCCCACCGCCTGGCACAGATGACTCGCCTGCTGACACCGCTGGTCATAAAGAAATGGGGCACCAAGGAGCCGATAAAGAAGCTATGCGAACTGCATACTGAGCAGGATGTCCACTGCATTCTTATTGGTACGCTCTATAAACATCAGGCCCATAAGCCAAGCATTCTGCGTGATATATCTGAGGAGAACCAACTGGCCCCACAGCCTCCACGTCAAAATTACTCCGAGCCTGAGGATAAAGTTATCCTGGAAGATGAGCTACAACGTGTGCGGCTGCAAGGCGATCTCTTACAGGGTCAGCTAATGGCCACAGGAATTGTGTGTGCCGTTCTGGGCACCACAGATAACAACGGCTTCTTCAATGTAGAAGACGTGCTCTACTTCGAAAGTGGACCACAAAGACCGTTGTCTATTCGTGAGTCCCGTGGTCGCCTTCTAGTACTTGCCTCTGGACTGGATCAACTTCAGGCCCACAATTTTGCGGACTCTCTAAACCTTTTTCAGTATTGGCTAAGTGGAAGTTTGGATAATGCCAAGGAAGTCCAGTCTGCACATCGCCTCATAATAGCAGGTAACTCGGTGCGCAGCAGCGCTGTGGCTCATGTGCCTACACTACAAGTAGCCCGCACACAGGCAAATGCAAATGAGACGGTTCAGGCTGTCCAGCAGTTGGACGCTTTGTTTGCCGCTTGGGCCCGTGCCCTACATGTGGATGTGATGCCTGGAGCTTTTGATCCGGCTAATTTCATGTTGCCGCAGCAACCGTTCCATAAATGTATGTTCCCACAAGCCTCCCAACTGTCTTCCTTTCAGTCAGTATCTAATCCGTACACCTGTCGCTTGGACGATGTTCTCGTTGTGGGTACTGCGGGACAAAATGTGACTGATCTGAAGCGTAGTACTTCGCTGGAATCTTCATTGGATGCTCTGCGCTGTACTCTTACCTGGGGGCACATTGCTCCAACAGCCCCAGATACGCTTGCCTGTTATCCATACATAGATAGTGATCCCTTCATCATTAACGAATGCCCGCACATTTATTTTGCCGGCAACTGTGAGACCTTTGCTACGGATCTCCATGTGGGATCTGAGGGCAAGCGGACACGTCTTGTCTGTGTACCGAGTTTCAGCTTAACACAAAGCATTGCTGTGGTGGATCTGGATACTCTCGACTGTCGACAAATAAACTTCAGCCTACCATCGGAATAGAAATCGAAAATAAAAGAAACTAAATTTTACTTCATTATATTTCTAAGTATTTATTGGGAACTGCATTAATGGACAACGGGTCCGAGGGGCTCTCCCCGTATATTAGGCAGATCTAGGCGAGCGTCTATAGCCTCATCAATTAGTCCAATTACAGCAATATTGTCGCCGCGGATAATATGCAAGCCAAGGACGATTTGTTCAGTTCCCGCCGTTGTGGAAAAGACGCGTTCATGGCACTCATCGATAATAATATTGATAGTCTGGTCGAATCCCTTGAGTGTTCCAATAAAGTTCCGTCCATCTGCCGTGATAATGGAGACTGTGTGATTAATATAAGACTCCAGGCCAGACATTTTTATGCTTTATTTTGACACTTTCTCAGAGTGAAACAAAAACAAGTTGAATGTAAAACCAGTGCTGCCAAATACAAAAAAGGTCTTTTACAACAACGATTTAAATTTTCGATAATTGATGCTCGATATGTCATTCATTAACAGCTGTTTGTAGGACTTTTGCTCATGTAATCGTAGCTTTGTCGGTTTTCGCTTTGATTTTTGTTAAATATTTAATTAAAAGTTGATAATGCTGCGCCGCCTTGTACAGATCAGCTACCGGCCACTGATGCGCCCACAAAGCACCGCTGTCGCCAAGGAAAAATGGGACCTATATGCCGGGGTGTTAGTGGAACGGCTGCCTGTTGTCTCGAAACCCTTAAATCCCCTAGAACAACAGTTCCAAGACCTCCTTTGGCGGGTGGAGTACGAAAACAGTCTGAAATCCAACCACGAGATTAGGCACGAACGAGACTTAGTCCAAGCCGAGCTCCTTAAGCAAGGGAAATCACAAGTTGACTTGGATGATAGTGCGGTTAAACAGACGGCACAGGATCTGAAAGATGCATACACCGAAGAGCTTAAGAAATTTAAATTTGCTGAACGTAAAACACCGGACGATACTAGCAATAAGACAGAGTCGATAGATCGCTGTCTTGAAGAGACTCTCTTTTTACTCGTTCAGCAAAAGCTTGGACAGCAGCAACATTTCCTACTGCCCCAGGGCAAGCGTTTAGAGGGTGAATCCATGCGCCAAACAGCTGAGCGTGTTTTACGGGAACAATGTGGCCAAGATCTGCAGGTTCTGTTTTATGGCAATGCTCCGGTTGGCTTCCACAAGTACAAATATCCTCGCAATGAGCGCAGTGAAAGCGTTGGAGCCAAAGTCTTCTTCTATCGGGCGTCCCTGCGTAGTGGCAATGTGGATACAAAACAACAGCCATCCATTAAATATGAATGGCTGGCCAAGGATGCTCTGAGTGGGAAACTGAAAAACAACGCCTATGTGGAAAGCATAAACAAGTTTCTGTTTTAATTATTATGTATTTTCGCCTATTGTTTATGAGTAAATAAAAGAAGCTTTATTCTAATTATTGTTGAATTCGCAAAAGTAAAACCCTTCTGAAGTTCGAACTCTGCTATTAATCTGATCATGAAACTTGGAAATTGATAGATCTGGTCTCACTGACATTGGTCAATTACGTTGCGTTGCTGCTGATGGTCGACCCATTTTAATACTTACCGTTAAAGCATTTATTTTATTGAATAAATAAAAATATTTAACTTTGTTTAGACATGCAGCAATATATTTTTTTATTTGCAATTCTTGAGGTGTAAATATATGTATGTATGTTGAATACATAGGCAAATATTGATTGTTTTATAAAAATGTTGAATTTTTTGCAAAATTTTACTACGATTTCGTATAATGGATAGGTCGGTATATTAGGAAGGAAACGGGAGAAATAACACCAAGTAGTTTTGTATTGTGGATTTAGCATTGTATGTAGCATACGTATCTTAAACTTTTTCATTACAAATTACAAACATTGAACAAGTTACAATTTGTATTCATTCGGTATATGCGTACATAGTTTTCATAGTTGTATATTATATATTGTTTATTTGGAAGCAAAGCTTTTCAAATGTAACAGTTTGCGTGGGGCATCGATTAGTTTGCACTGCATTGCATATGTAATTGCTATATTATTGATTCATAGTCCCTCAACAAACAAAATATCATCGAAATGTCCAAATTTAAGATACATATTTTACGGGGCAGTTGTTCGTTCGATAACTACTACGACAAAAAAAATATAAATAGAAAAAAAAAACAAAAAAAAAGAAACTAAGACAAAAGTTGATAAATATATATGTATGCAAAGTTCTTTCTTCTTTTTTTGTTGTATATGTATTGCAAAAAGGTGCTAAGATTATTGTTGATTTTGAATTTTAGGTTCCATGTGGCATAATTTGAAAATCTTAAATAAGCATAAAACTGTTGGACTTAAATACTAAAATTATCGAAAATAATTGTGTAAATATATATATATATATATATTTGTTGTATTGTTTTTTTCTTTCATTTTTCTTTTATCTTTTTTCTCATTGTTTGAAGATTGTAAGACATATTCTCAGGCGCCATTAAAACAACACTATCGCTGATTCTATTCGATTTAGTTCTGGAATAGCGTTCGCGTGAAATCTATGTAGTCTAGAGCATCCTTAATGGGCTGGCCAGAGCGGGGTTCTGAGTAAGGCTTCATGCGTTGCACACAATAGTCCGCCATGTCCTTGGTGAGGTTCTGCAGTGAGGAAGTGGAAAAGATGAATATTATGTGCAAAAATAAAACAAAAATATGACTCATTTGTCTGTGTACGGGTACTTACGCAATAGAGCTCCTCTTTGGTAACGTAGGGACGATCGGCGGCAGTGATAGCGCGGAAGGCATTCTCAATTTCTTCGTAGGATTGCACATTCTCGGTTTCCTTGGATATCATGAAGGCAATATATTCCTGGAGCGAGACATAACCATCCCGATTTGGATCAACCACATCCAATATGGCTTCAAACTCTGGATCGGGTTGTCCCTCCTCAACCATAGGCAGATCATAGCCAAGGGCGCGGAGGCATGATTTGAATTCTTGGTGATTTAGCTTGCCACTCTTATCCTTATCAAAGTGCTTGAACATCATGGAGAATTCCTTAAGTGAATCCTCAGAGACGCCTGAATGATTGCGTGCCTGTATCTGTTGTTCCAAATTATGCTGCATACGCATTGACAATTGATCCAATTGATCCCATTGCTGGGCCAGACCCACAGTTGAGTGTTCTGTATAGCGATTGTCGAGAATTAAATGCTCCTCAAGCAATGCGCCCAATTCTTCAATCTTCTTTAGATCCACACGACGAGCTCGCACCTCAGTGGCCTTGACGCGAAGTGCCTCCAGTTGCTGTTCCAATGAACCAGAGCCTTCCATCATCGAAGTTCTATGCGATCCGAAGATGCGTGATTTGAGTTTCATTTTCGATTTTAGATAGAAAATTGCAAATAGTTAGTATTAGAAGCTTAATAGCAGCATAAGTTAATAAATTAACTTTCCTTCATTTTTTTTTTTTTTTTTTTTTTACGTGTGAAAGTAAATCAGAACGTTACAATATATATAGTATATATGATTTAATATATATATGTATATATATATATATTTAATGGAATATTAATGCATAAGAAAAGCAAATCTTGTTAGAGGTCTGTCTGTTGTTGTTGTTGTTGTTATACGGGCAGCGGAATAAATTGATTTGTTTTGTTGGGTCGGGCTTTCAACTAATTTGTTATCCCTTCGTGTCTACTAATTTATTTATATATATATATATACAGGTAATTAATTGTCTGTCTGTGGGGGTGGGGGCGGCGGCGGGATAAGGGAATTTTAAGTTGTGTGTGCGCGCGTGAGTGTGTATGTGTGTGTGTGTTTTGTTTGTTTTATTTTCAGCATTTGATTTGTAGTTGAAAGATTAATTGTTGATTTTCAATATTGAATTCCAGCAACTAATAAAAGACAAGAACAATTCGACTAATATGGCTAAGAAGCGATTTGAAAGTATAAAAGCCAAATAAAAGCTACTAAAAAGTTGTAAGATTTGATTTAATTTTTTTTTTTTTTTTGTCTTAAGTAAATTATTAATGCAAATTGCTCAGATTTGTTTGTAGTTTTGTTGTTGATCTACTTATACCTCTTTATGCTACATTATTTATTTATTATGCACTGTTTTTTTTTTTTTGTACATGCTGATTTTTGAATAGTAGAAATTTGGTAGAAAAAAATGATTTGCCATATATGCATGATCGAAAAAGAAAATTAATTACACGAGGGCAGGCGGAAAAGTAATCGGATATAGCCAAGAAACAACTAACTATTAATGACAATTTTAAGGTAAACATAAGATATATGTATATCTTATAAGTCTTTTTCGAGAATGGGAGTCCAAATTGTTAATTGAACCAGATTTGTTTTGGTTATAAGATGGATGACTTCAAATGGAAATGGTTAACTCTTATCTTGTATCTCAATATTTCTCCTATTCCTCAACAGGAACATTCCACATTGGGTAAAGAAAATAATTGAAGTTCTCATTTTCAACGTTTATTAATTCGTGTGAATTTAAATAAATTTGAAATATTATTTTTTGCCTATGATGATTACTTTTCAGCCTAACCTTGTATTTTTGTATTTTTGAGATTTGAGATTAAATCATCTTGAATCGATTGAGAAAAAGACTCGAGAAAACGACACAGTGCACACGCTACAATCTAAAACAAATAAATTAAATGGAAACAATTGATTAAACAAACTAAACTCTCAAAGTTAATTATCATTAGACCCTTGCTCGATCTAAGAATATAATTGAAGATATATATATATATATATACAAAGCGGCGATCGGCAAAAGCAAAAGAGTTTCAAAAGAAGATACTCTCGATTAGTGGATTATGTATACACACACACCCACCTACATATATTATATAAATATATATATATCTATATCGATATCCATATATACATATATGTATATATATATATAGTTGTAGATGCTAATGTGTGCATGTATATGGCGGGCGAGCCACTTGCGAATACACAAAAATAATATAAAAAACACAAAAGTTATAAATGAAACACAAAATCACAACAAAATTAGGAATAATAAGTAAAAAAAATATAAACGCAGAGAGCGGCGAGAATTTTTTTTTTTACCCTTGACGATTATAACCCAGCATATAATATCTAGAAAAATATAGAATTGGAACGTTTTTCAGTTACGTTTTTTACGTTTTTTTTTTTGTTGTTTTTTTGGAGATTTCAATTTGTGGTTCAGGTAGTAAAGAATATTTGACACTGAGAGCCGAGCCGAGCATCGGAAGTCGTCTCGAAACCACAAGAATTCTTTTCAGTCAATATGAATTTGTGTATGTGTGTGTGTGTGTGTATGGATGTATGTATGTATGTGCGTGTGTGTGTGCTTGTATGGATGTGTGTGTGTATGTGTATGTAGACCAATTTACCCCATAACACTCACCTCGTTTCGGTTAGCCATTGATGGAAGAGATTAGCATGCTTGGCAAACTCTTTGCGTAATTTATCATTCTCCTCCTGTCGTTTGGCCTCCTTGGCAAGTTCGCCATCGCGTTCCTCTATGATCTTTTGCAGATTACGCCAGGTCTCCTCAAGAGCTTCCATGGTGAACCATGTGTATGGATTCGGTCCAACATTAAAGCTCTTGATCTTCTGGTCGAGTGCTGCCAATGCCTTAAAGTCAGCTTCGGCCGATGAAAGAGACGCTTGGAATTGTGAATGGGCGTCGCGCAGGGCGCGTATTTCTTCGATCGAATTGCAGCGAACAGGATCTGTAAGATCCTCTTCGGCATTTTCGAACCAAGAATTGAAGGCCGAAGCTTTCTTGGCAAATGTCAAGTAGAGTTCCTCGATTTGGCGGAATTGCTCCTGCATGGCCAACAATCGTTGCTTGCGGGTATCAGAAGCATCACGTAACTTCTGCCAACGGGCAATCACATCACCATGACGCTTCAGAATTGCCGGCGATTGGGCATGATTTGCATTAATCAATTGATCCTTCAGAGCGGTAATATTATGAATGCCCTCCTGTTCAAAGGCATTGAGACCTATAAAACCACAAAACAATTAAAAGTAATCAATTAAATTTTGCTACCAAATTACCAAATCACAAACGAACCTGCATCAAATGTCTCTTGCTTGGTTAAGAGCGTTTGGACAGTGGACAAATCCCGTCCGTACTCATCAGATCGCACATAATTCTCCTTATCATCGATCCAGCTCTCTACCACATCGGCCTTCCACATGAATTGTAAATAGGCTGAGTTGTCCAATAAGAAGCCCTTGCGACGGGCAGCCAAAGCATTTAGGTTATCCAATTTATTACGCAATTGTTGGCAACGCTGGGCAATGGAATCGCCATGATGATTCTTAGCCTCGACAAGTTCGCTTCCCTGGTCACAGATTAGTGAGCAGCGATCCTTATGGGCGGCAAAGTCCGTTTCGAAGGCATCATGCTTCTTAAGTAGACCCTGAATGGCGGCCATCGAATCGCCATAATCTTCAACGGAAAGCAATTGCTGTTTCTCAGTTATCCAGGCTTCTTCCTCTTCAACCTGAGCCAAGAATTGCTGGTATGTCAATGACTCATCCAATTTCTGGCCACGTGTGGCAGCCAAATTCTTTAGCTCAGCCCAGGCTTGATTGAGTGCCTTTAGACGTTGCTCAATTTCGGGTACACCCAAATTGGATACATCCATGAGTTTCTCGCCAGCCTCTTGGACAGCCTGAATAGCTGGCTCATGGCTAGCTAATTCAGCTTCGAGACGCTTATGTTTCTTCTTTAGATTTTGTACACCAGTTAGATCGCGACCATAATCATCGGAACCAACAAGAAGTTTCTTCTCTTTGATCCAACTCTCCTCATCGGCAATATCGCGGAAGAACTGGTGCAGAGTGAGGGCCTCATTAAGGCGCGCCTGACGATGGGCGGCCAGATTGCAGATGCGTTCATAACGTTCATTAATACTCTGTCGCTTCTCTTGGATGCCAGCAGTGTCAAACTGACCGCTCTCGACCAAGGAATCGGCCTGGTTGTTCATGTCTTTAATTCGGTCTTCGTGCGCCACGATATCCGCCTCGACCAACTGATGCTTCTTCATGAGGTTTTGGACAGATGCCAAATCCTTGCCAGAATCCTCAGTGGTCAATAGGCTTTCGACCTCGCCCAACCAGAAGTCCAAATCCTTGACAGCAGCGATATAAGTGCGCTGCTTATTGGCCTCCTTTAGCTTGAGTGACTTTTCAGTTGTCTTATGGGTCAAATATTCCCATTGATCGGCAATCTGAGTCAACCTCTTCTGCACCGCATCCTCTGAACCGCTACATTGCTTCTTATCAATTAGATTACCACCCATGGCCAGAACACTCTGGATGCGATCAGCATTTGCCGCCAGTTCGGCCTCGAATGCCTGATGCTTCTGATGTTTCGATTGTATATTGGCCGGATCCTTATAGCTCTCTTCGGTAGCCAATTGCAGTTTCTCAGCAATCCAGTTTTCAATCTCATCGGCATCACGCGAAAATTGCTGCAATGTCTGCTCATCGCCCAGACGTGAACGTTTCTCGATTAGACCCTCCTTAAGATGACGCCACCGTTCAAGCACTTGCTTACGCTTATCATCCACCAAATTGGAGGCATAATGATTTTGGGCAATCAATTGATCGGCCACTGTCTGCAAGGCAGCAATCTTTTGCTCATGCCCATTAATGGCCTTATCGAAATCTTCATGCTTTTTAATCAGTGCCTCAACATTGCCACCAGCCGCATCATTAGCATCATCATCAGCATTGAGGAAGGCCTCGCGGGCTGACATCCATGATTCGGCCAACTCGCAATCGCGCATATACAGCTGCAGGTCAAGATTCTGCTCTAGCTGCAAACGTCGCTCGGTCCAGGCCTTCTCTAAGTCCTCACGTGCCTTTGCCAAATCTTCGATTTTCTCCTTGATTTCAGGCGAGGCATAATGATTAGCCTGCAATAGCTCATTGCCAAATTGTTCAAAGGCACCAAAAGTGCCCGCTCTGGCATCGATTTCAGTGCGATGTTCCTAAGATAGTTCAAACAAAGGCGATTAAATAAGTTAATGATTAAAAAATATATATATACACTAAAAAGAAGTATGTTAAATAATTGCCAGGTTAGAGAACGAACAACAATGCAGCTCGATTTGATTTCTTGGCCGGAATAAGGTGATGATTCTTGTTTCTTTGACAAAAAAAATTTGAATTAGTCAAAAGCAAAAAACGTGAAACAAAATAAATCCAATAATAGTATAACAACAAAAAAAACGAAATGATTGAGGAGGAGAATGAGAAGGATGAACAGAATGAAGAGGATGAAGAGGAGGAGGAGGATGGAACACAATTAGATTGTGGTCGATAAACGAGGCAAATGAAAGTAAATATATAAATAAATTTGGAAAATTATAAAGAGATTTCAATAAATTTTTTATATATTTTATAGTTAAAAAGAGTGAAGTAATGTCTTGAGGATTACTTTTTCCGATTTTATTTTTGGAATCCTTTAGATATTCCACTTTACAAAGAGGGAAAAAATTAGTTTTAAAAGATCCAAAGGAATATAATTTTGTTATTTATATCCTTCTATAAAAGTGTACGCAGATACCATTATATTTTTTATATTGATTGATTAAGATCGAACCTATATACATATATCGAACGAATTCCGTTTGTATGTTGGAAGATACATATTCCTCCTTATATGTAGAAATTTCATCATAGTCAAACAATTTTTAAGAATTGAAAACTTTATTTAGAGAATTCAAAACTTAACAGATGAATTGTACATGACCTATACATATATACATATATAAATATATGAGTATATGTAATGTATATGAAATCGTTGCCCTATCCTATACTTATGTGGATTCACAGAACGATCAAAATGACTTTGTCACAGATGGAAGGATGAGGAGGGATGAACGAGATGTATGACTGAAAAATTATGGTAATTGGATAATATGTTGTTTGATCTTTATGTTATTTATTCAGTATGATGAATGTGTATATGTGTGTGTGTGTGTGTGTGTGTACGAGTGAAAAGCAGAGATTAAAGATCATCAATTAACAAATATCTGAGGGTTATTTATGATATTTGAATAGTAGATACATACATACATACATACATAGAAAATAAAAGTCGAAGATGTATAAACATATAACATAGAGTTGTATGTATATAGATACTAAATATATATGTATATGTATATATAGGCAGCATTTGTTTTTTGCATGTATTTGTATTTGCATTTGTATTTGTATTTGTATTTGCATTTGTATTTGTATTGGAATGAAATGTATAAACAAACATAATTTTGCCAACATTAAAAACACAACAAAGCGAACACAGAAAACGATCTGAATGAGATATATGGATATGTTATGGGGGGCTACCTCGTCATCGGATGTTGATGCAGTTGTTGCCGATGCTGTTGCTGGTGATGGAACGGCTGAGCTGCTGCCCAGAGTGAACTCAATTTCAGCACGTCGTGCCTGAGTCGTTAAATGTTTTTTGTTTTTGTTTTTTTTTTTGGTTTTTTGTGTATTTTTTGTTTAATGCAGAAACATTATCATGATCAAGAAGGGGGAGGAAGAGATGTTGTCATGAACCATGAACCATTTGTAGTTGGAGTCGAAAGCCAACCAAAAGAAAACAAAAATAAAATGATGCACAGAGAGAGAAAAAAGACAAAAACGAAAAAAGAATATTGTTTAAATGAAGATGTCATAATACATAAATATATATATATATATATATGTATACAGATATGTATGTATATATATAAATATATTTATGTATATGGTATATGTAGTATATATCTCAAATTCGTCCATGGGCTAGAAAGGATTCATGTGATTTATGTTAAAGATTAAGTTAACGGCAATAATATGGCCATTCGCTGTGCCTTACCTGATGACGTTCAATTAGAGCTTCGGCTCCTGTCACATCATTTGCTAGCTCATCGGATGTCACCAAACTCATCATCGAATTAATCCAGGCCAACAGATCGCGATAGTCGCTGAGGAAACGCTGCAGATCGTAAGAATCGAGTAGCTTCTCCTTGCGTGCCGTCGACTTGGTAATAATCTGATCCCACATTTCGTTAATCTCCTTCTGCTTGGCATAGGTCTGTTCGGCTGTATCCGGATGCGATTGCATTAGACGATTGGCTGTCTCATCCAGCTGGCGTATCTTGTCACGAAGGGCAGCCAGATCGCGTTCAACACCCTCGTGTTTGCGCTGCAGAGTTTGTACGCTGCGCAAATCCTTGCCTAGATCGTCATTATTAAGAGCATTGGCCTTTTCGGCAATCCAATCCTTGGTCTCATCGATATCACGATGGAAACGTTGCACTTCATGGGCTGATCCCAATTGATTGGCCTTTTCGGTTGTAAGAGTTTGCAAATTGTTCCACTTCTCATTTAGATCCTGCATCTGGGTCTGAATCTTAAGTGCTGCCTCTGTCTGGCCCAAGGATGTTAACTGTACGGCAATCTCATTCATATTGGCCAGACGCACCTCATTGGCCTTGAGGTCATCGTTGAAATCATCGAATTTCTTCTGCAGAACCTCAACCTCCTCGAGATCTTCACCAACAACATCGGCAATCTGGGCATGGTTTTCCTTATCGCGTATCCATTGTGCCAAATCGGCAGCCTCACGCACCAGGACATAGGCCTTAACAGTTTCATTCAATTTATTTTGACGCTCGCGAGCTAAAGCCAGAAGATTATCGTATTGAGAGTTAATTTGGTTCTGACGCTTGGCAATCGAATGGTTGTCCACAAGATTTTGTTGTGAGGCACTTAAACCTGCTTCAATCTTTTTGATATAAGCAGCCGGAACGAATCCTTGACGATCATTCACCTCCACCTTCCACCAATCCTTGTTGTTGGAGTTCAGGAGAGTGAGTACATCGCCCTTCTTCATGGACACCTCTCGCGGTGATTTCTCCGTGTAGTCATAAAGGGCCACAACGCACTCCTTGCCGGTAATATCAACCACTGGAGTCTCCTGCTGGCGACAGTTCTTGGCCTGCTCCTGCAATCCCTGGATGGTATTGCCAAAGGCCTCAAGATCCGAAACGAGAGCCTCGTGTTTCTTTAGCAGAGCTTCTGAGGAATCCTCATCTTTGCCATAGTCACTGCCAGTGGCAATTGGTTCTTTCTCACGCATCCAGGACTCAGCCTCATTGGCATCGGCAAAGTATTGATGGGCCTGCAAAGAGTCATCCAAATCTTGTTTTCGCTGATTCGATTTATCCTTTAAGGTGTTCCACTGCTCCTGCAGAGCTTCTAAACGCTGACGTATATCGTCGCTGGCAAAGGGCTGATCTTTCAACATATTCTCACCCGAACTGATAACATTCAGAAGTCTAGCCTCATGATTGTTGATCTCAGCTAAAACGGCCTGATGTTTCTTGATAAGATTCTGAACACCAATCAAATCGCGTCCACGGTTGGTAGATGCAGCAATTGGCTCTTTTTCACGTATCCAGGCAGCCTCATCTTCCAAATCACGGAACAATTGCTGCACCTGCAAGGAGTCAAGCAAATGTTGCTTACGCTCTCCCATGGGAGCAGCCAAGGCGGCATATCGAGCTGAAAGGTTACCCTCCTTGTTGCGAATATTGTCGGCATCAAAGTGACCGGACTCGATAAACTTATTGGCAGCCACCTTAATGCTCTCAATGCGATCCTGATGTGCCATCACATCGGCCTCCAGCAAAGCATGCTTCTTTTGCAGATTCTGCACCGAAGTTAAATCCTTGCCATGATCCTCCGATAACAACTGACCCTCAATTTCGCTAAGCCACAACTCAATATCTTCGATAGTCCGATTGAATTGCTGCTGCTGGCAGGCTTCGTTTAGTTTGCAACCCTTCTTATCGGATGCCTGGACGAGTGTCTCCCACAAGACAACAATTTCTTGCATTCGCGTATTGATCTGATCGGCAGCATAATGCTGCTTCTCGATTAGCTCCGTACCCACATTGGTGATATCCTCAATGCGCGATTTGTTGGCATTTAATTCGTGCTCAAAGTTCTGATGCTTCTGCATTTTACCATTCAGATTGGTTGGATCCAAGTAGCTGTCATCAGTGGCGAACTTTAGTTTCTCACTGATCCATCCTTTGGTTTCGTCGCAGTCCCGCTCAAATTGCTGATAGCGATTCGAATCTTCAAGCAATTGACGACGCTTGGCGGATTTCTCCTGCAGGGCGGCACGCCGTGCCAACAGCATCTGTCGACGCTGGGCCACATCATCGGCAGCATAGTGTTGTCCATCGATTAGTTTCGTGGCAAAGATATCCAAAGCCTTGATTTTCTCCTCCTGGGCAGCGAGACTTTTTTCAAAGTCTTCATGCTTCTTGATTAACGCCTCCACCGAGTCAAGTGAATCACCCAGATCTTCATTGGCGAGGAAGGCCTCCTGTTTAGCCATCCATGTGTCTGCCTGTTCGGTATCGCGGTAAAACAATTGCAAATCCATGCACTGCTCGTAAAGAATGCGGCGATCCTCCCACAAGGATAATAGCGAACTCTTGTCATTTTCAAGAGCTGCCAATTTCTCTTGGATCTCGGCAGCAGCATAATGTTCGCGCTCCAATAGCTTTTGTCCTGATTCAGTGGTCAATTTGAAGCTATCTTCGCGGGCATCGATCTCACCCTTATGCTCTTGATGACGCTCAAGAAGAGCCTCGGCACCAGCTACATCCTTGGCCAACTCGTCGGCGGAAATGATTGCCTTCATTCCATTGATCCAAGACACTAGATCACGGAAATCAGCTAGGAAACGATGCAAATAGTAGGATTCATCCAGTTTCTGTTTACGCTCGCGAGCTTTAGCTGTCAGACTCTGCCAATAGTTGGCAATTTCCGCCTGTTTGTCCCGAATCTGATCGCTGTGATCGGCATGAATGGAGCAAAGACGTTGAGCCTCAGCACCCAATGTGGAGACCTTGTCCTCTAAAGCAGCCAAGTCACGTTCCACGCCTTCGTGCTTCCTTTGCAATGCCTGAACACTGGCCAAATCACGACCATAGTCATCGGAGGAGAGTACCACATCCTTCTCGGCAATCCAGGCCACAGTCTCATCGGCATCCCGATTAAATCGTTGAATCTCATGGGCCCCAAATAGTTTCTCTTGTCGGACAATAGCCAACTGCTTGAGACGCTGCCAGGCTTCGTTAAGCTCCTCCTTGCGTTTGGTGATAGTGTCGCGCTCTGGATGACCATCCTGAATCAATTTGTCGGCCAATTGATTGACCTCGGTAACACGATACTCCTGAGAGGCCATATCCTTTTGAAATTCATCGAATTTGCGTTGCAACACTTCCACATGCTCCAGATCCTGACCAAACTCATCAGCGGTGACGAAAGTCTCTTTATCCTTGATCCAAAACATAACTTCCTCGCATTGACGAAGGAATTGGACAAGAACCAAAGCTTGCTGTAGCTTTAGACCCTTCTCGGCCAGACGGCTAAGCAAAAGTTCCCAAAGCTGATGCAGCTCATCCAAACGACGCTGAATGGTCTCAGAGGCAAAATGCTGCTGATTGATCATCTCCTGACCAGTATTATCTAGCGAAACGATCGCATTACTATGAGCCGACACTTCAGCCTCAAAGGCCTGATGCTTTTGTATCTTGGCTTGCAGATTTGTTGGATCCCTATAGCTCTCCTCGCTGGCTGCTTGCAATTTTTCATGTATCCATGACTCCAATTCATCGGCATCACGCTTAAAATATTGAAAGCGGCGAGAATCCTCCAATTTTTCACGCTTCTGCCTCGTCTCAATTTTGAATTCATTATAACGCGAAAGAACCTGCTCACGACGCTCCTGTATGTCCTCGACAGTCTCGAGGATTTTCACCTCCTTCGGTGTAAAGTTCTCCATGTCACTACTGGTCGTTTAGTTTGAAATATTCGTTCGTTCTTAATGGTTTTCTAAAACTAAACACGCATAAAACATAAATTAAAGTAAGAAAAAAAAACCAATACGAGTTATATATGTATAAATATACATATATATACATATGTATAAATATATATATATGTATATATATGTATAAATATATATATATGTATATATATCTACATATGTATATAATACTTACTCTGTAATGCTCTATTATTAATAATACTGCTTCCACTTCATTAAAATTTTGCCCGTGCACAACTGCAAATAGAAAGAGAGCGAAAGAGAGACAAGAGAGAGAGAGAGAAAATAGTGTTAGCTTCAATTAACTTTAATTAGGAAACTTTAGTATATGTATTACATAATCGCCGAGAATTAAAATATTGTGAAAAGAAATTCTTTATTATATATGTGTGTATGTATGTACATATGTACATATATGTTCCGCTTGATCAATCTTTCTGTTTAATAAACGCACTCCAATAGAGGATAGTGAGGGAGAGGGAAAGAGAGAGAGAGAGTTCATCCAATGAACGAATTACGTCACTCAACTTAATTCTCTAACTCGACTCAAAAGTTGGAAAACATTCTCTTAATGCACCTTTGAAATACATGAGTTTACCTATATATATATATGTATGGTCGGGTCGGGGATTGATCTACTATGGTGGTTAACTGCATTGAAATATATAATCAGAATGATCGTTTGCTAATATTTGTTCTCTGGCCTTGCCTCATTTTATGTCATCGGCACTGTGACGCATCCAATATGTATGTATGTATGTGTGTATGTATGTATGTATGTATGTATGTATAAAAATGCTGATTGGAACTCATATGTTGTAGTGGTGGTAGTGATAACACTTCGCTTATCGTAATCTTATCGACAGCATACAAAAAAAAAAAAAAAAAAATAAAAAAAAAAGTAATTTCCAAGTTATTTTCAAGTTTTTTTTTTTTTTTTTTTTTTGAATCATTTTATTCACAAATAGTAAAAATGAAAATGACATAATCAATGACATTCCATCAATTGTTTAGGTTAAAAGCTATCCAAATCACGAGACAAATCGGAGAGCATTTCCATAAAGAGATTAGATGTCGCAATATCGTCAGAGCAATCGGCTGATGGATTACTATTAAGCGAGAGCTGTTGCAACATTTGAGAGAGCTCTGCCCATATGGAGAGTGACCAATTCTCTTTAAATAATGGCATAACCAAAACGTTTAACTGATTCGTACTGATTACACCCCTTTCCAGCATGGCAAGTAAAAGCTTTTGAAGCAGCTGATAACGATCTGGACTATCATCTAGTTCCAGAATAAAATTAACACTGAGTAATGAATCAAAAATGCCAGGTGAGGCTTTGCTCTCGATCATTTGTGGTGATTGCCAAACCTCACAGGTAACGGACAGAATTTCCTTGTTTATTAGCTGAGGCTGTTGACAGATTAGAAGCTGATGAAGTCGAACCAATCCGGAGCCAATCAACTGATAGAATACAGTTGGCAATTGTGGCAAAAGGGAACCTTGTCGTAAACGTTGAAGTAACAAAATTAAGTCCAAACAATAACGTAAATTCTCTGGCTTTAAACTGATGCAGTGCAGCCATTGCTGTAGATCATATAACATATCGGAAAGACATGTACCGGGATCTGGAGTTAAACACATCTCACTGGTCGATCCCCCGCCGCTACCAGATGCTACGTCGCAAGTCTGACTTTTGTTCTTATTGGAGCGACATATTTTGGTAGCAAGTTCATGAAGATCTCCATGATAGAAATTGGATTGCAAGACACTGTTCTGTAGCCATTGTTGAAGTTGGGAGTTAGCATGAACCCCTATTATATGTGCATAGGAATGATGCACCACCTCATTGGTGTTGGCGGGTAGAAGGGCCTGAAGTGACTGCTCTATACGCTGATTTAACATCTGTGGCACTTCCTCCGCCCATTGCTCGCATGCCAGCAATCTGGCTGATTTATAGATTGCCTGTAAATTCTGGAAAACCTCTTGATATTGAGACGAACTAATCTCATTGATCTGAGCATCAGCTGATGCTTTAGACGGTAACAATATATTCTGTTGGGCATCCTTGACCACACATTTAAAACTGCGTTCGGTAACGAATTCAATAAGACGCCGCATGGACGCATTTTGTGATTGCAAAAATGCATCTTGTAATTGAAGTTGCTGCATATCGTTAACACTTAGAATGCGCTGACCCTGATGGTTTGTAGTGGCAGAAGTGGAGGAGGAGGTGGTGGAGGAGGAGGAGGGGGAAGTTGTACCCGCCGTGCATGGACCTGCGCTACTCTGATTAAGCTGCTCAAGACGCGTTGTTATATAACGATATCGTCCACTGCGAGATGTGCTTTGGATTGGTTTGCATGTCGAAATGGTTACTCTGAAAACATTTAAAGATGGACAGGCGACTGTCAAAAGTTGTTCCATCAATGATAATCCTTTGTTTTTAGATTGATTTAACGATCGTAGGTCACGGATACAATTATCCACAAGAGGTACAGATGAACCATTCGATCGATATGTATAGTAAGAGCTAACCAAATGTGGTTGGGCCTCCATTAGCCAACCGATACAGCTACGGGTAATAAATATAGCTTCTGAATGGACATTCTCCATGGGAGTCGCTTTGGCATAAAGAGCATATAACAGATCAAGAGTTGCCAAAGTATCGGGCAATTGCAAAGTCACAAGATCCAGCATAACCAAATACTGTACTAACCAGGGTAATGTGATTAACAATTTACCCTGACCCATGGAGCGCTCTATAATCTTGAATAGATTAAAATTGGGTTGAAAATGACTGCGCAATTGAAGCTGCTGCGGGCACACAAACACTGACTGGCTGCTTTGATTAAATGGCATAGCTATGACATAGCCCAAGAATTTTGCCAGTATGAGCATATTGGCAAGAATTGGTGGGCGGACAATGAAGGGACCCTGCTGAGATGGTGGTTGGTCCTCTTCCTGATTTTGTGCCATCTGAACCATCTCAAAGGTGGAGTCATTGTAACGCAACAATTGGGCATATAATGCCAATTTAAGCTGCTCGATAAATGCCAGCGAAGCACACTCGTTAATGAAATCACGATAGAAACTTTGCGATCGAGGAAATTGATCCTCCACGCTGGAATTTGATGTAACTAATCTTTGGGCAAGACGATTAAGTCTCAATTGATCGAGTTTTAGGCCCAATTCTTCTGGAGATTCTGTGGCCTCACTAGCCGATATTAATAGCTGGCTAACAAATAGTTTAGCTAAATGTGCCATATTTACTGCATGCTCAGATTGACTAAAAATCACATGAATTCCATGAGCCATTTCGGTTTTAAAATTGAATACCCTATTAAGATGAATCAGTTCCCAATGCTTTAAACATTTATAAAATAGATCGCGTTGTGCCTTGAAGGCGCCAAATTCATTTTGTGAGGGGAAATTATCGCGCGAATCCCTTTCCTGATGATAGTAAACATTTTGCTGGAGATTTGATATTTTCGCAATCGATTCTGTATCATTCTTAAATCGCTCTTGCTTCTGTTGGCAGGTTAGTTCTAGTCTAATAAGCAATTCTTTAGGTAACATACTTAAACGATCATTTTGCAATAAAGCACTGAGAGATTTTCTATCCAATTGTTTAAGTAATTTCTCCTGATGCTCAATCAATTGAAGGACAAAATATGCGCAGTCCTTGTATTGACTCAATCTGGCCATAGGAGAGACAGAATTTGGGGCTTTCTCTTTTAAATGCTCATTTGATGCATCGTGTATATTGTTTAATAATTGCAATAAGAATCCAAGTTCGCCCAACACATTGGGCACCAAATTTCGATTAATTAATTGCTCATAAATGGCAGCCAATAGTTCCAATTGTTTTGTATTGGTTAGACCGTTCAAATCAATAATTTCATTTGATGCCTCTTTGTTGATCCCATCAATATCATTTTGGTCTTGGGGTCTTTCTTGAATGACTGGCGCCTCACTTTTGATTTCATGCCTATTTAAAATCAATGCCTGGCGGGCCTCTAGCTCTAAGGCAGCTCCCTGACTGCGATCTAGGAGTTCGCTATTTTGGGATAAACGCCACAGATTGTTGTCATTGCTAAAGGAACTGGTATCACCAAAAGATGAATTTGCCGAAACGCTCTTGCTTATGGTCATGGGTAAGACGCGACGTCGAGGTTTCAATTTGTTTTGTTGCGCCTGGGATGATGATGATGATGATGACGTTCCCTGCTGATATTGTTGTTGTTGTGGAGTAATTTTTTTCTTGGAACGCTGCTGCTGCTGCTGCTGTTGACTTTGGTTCGGTGTATTAACCAAAAAATCGCCCAAACACAAACTAATATTGCCACCTCCGCTACCTCCCCCTCCTCCGCCACTACGATTATTGTTTTGAGGTGTACTAGAAAATGTTGATCGTCTAGCATGCTGTTGACGCCCAGGAGTGCTGATTGATGATGAACTGCTATTAATACTATGCTGGCTTAGAGATTCATCTGGATCGATTATAGTTGTTGTTGTTGCCGTTGTTGTTGTTGTGGCCGTTGTTGTTGATGTGTTGCTCCTCGGTTGTTTCATTGGAGTCAAAGATTTTGGTGTGTTCGCCTCATTGATGCGAAAATAAAACTCGGTGTGCTGACGCAGTGCAGCCAGGAAATATACTGCAAAATCCTCCATAGTGCATTTTTGTTGGACCTTATTATTCCCCTTGAAGAAACTATTAAATTTATGTGAAAATTGGTTTCGTGGTATCTTTTTCAGTTGGTCCAGCAGTTGCTCCAGTGCTTGTTCTTCCATTTTGTGCATTGTTTCGAGCTCTTTGCTTCCTTTTCCAATTAATTTATTATTAATTTTGCTTATTTTTAGAACTTTCCATTCTCTGACTCTCTCTTTATTTCTTTTTTCTCTGTGACTCAGACTCTTTTAGCCTTAGCAAATAATTATCTCTTTCGCTCTGCTTTCCTGTAATGACAGAAAATGAGAGAAGAGAAATGTTGCTTGTACGCTCTTTGGCTGTTTGTTTAATTTGATTGATTTTGTTTTACTTTGTTTTTGTTTTTTTTTTTTTTTTTGTGACAGTTGCTTTTTTTTTTTTTTTTGTAGTTTGACATTTATATTATTTTTGTTTTTTGTTTTTCATGACATCACTTTTTCGATTCACAACACTAAATTTAATTAAAATACTTGAGAAATTACAGGAAGATTTGTCAAGATCAAAGTGACAGATAATGTCAGTCTATTGTAAATATTAGTGGAAAAGGTAAGTAAGTAAAAGATATAGACAGGTTCTTATTCTAATTGGAAAACTAAGACACACATACATACATGCATAGTTACACATACATATACATACATACATAAGTGTATACACATGTAAAGTTTGCAGTAGTATTGTTTATCCCCCACTCCCTTTACTGATAAAGTAGGTCTATCAGCAATTTGAGAAATTTGTACAATTTTATTACTTAATACTTGGGGCGAGAACGAAAGAGGTCAAACCAACAGAGAAAGAGTTGTTGTTGTTGTTGTTAGTGTGACATCATAGCCCAGCCCAAGGGGAAGAGAATATATAGAAGTGGAACAAATCTTGGACAAAAGGGTGGGTCCAAGCATAAACAAATACC
Organism: Drosophila sturtevanti; assembly: GCA_018150375.1. Classification (NCBI taxonomy): domain Eukaryota; kingdom Metazoa; phylum Arthropoda; class Insecta; order Diptera; family Drosophilidae; genus Drosophila; species Drosophila sturtevanti. Next base: position 2,152,512 of record JAECWJ010000696.1, on the reverse strand, counting down.
ACACAAATATATGCATATATGTACATATATGTACATGCATTTGTATATGTGTACCTTTATACAAACCCATTCATACACATAATGCTATCGCACAAGCAGAACGAACGTTGAAAATTGAAAAAACTTTTGATAAAAATTTGTAAAATAAACTGAAAAACCTTTAGAACGGTGTTTCCGGTTACATATGTACCATATGTTTATCTTTCTTTCTTCAACTTTAAGAACAGGATATTTATTTTTAGAAACTAAATCTAAATACACATTTTTACCTATTAGGGTATAAAGCAATAAGCCGTACTTACTTTACCCTCTGACTCTCTTCGTGTTATTCTAGTAATCTTTTTCCTTTGAGATTGGAGGGGTGTTTTTTAACTTCGGATTGTGTGTGGACGCACGGAAAATTTAATTGAACTTGCATGAAATTTGTAATTAAATTATTTAATATTTGCGCAAGAACGAGGAAAATAAAGCTACGACAACAACAACAAGGACGAGTGTTTAGTACAAGTTAGAGCTGGAAGTCCATCGATAGAGCGATCGATAGATAGAATCGATTATTTTGATGTTAAAAACATCAAATACATCCATAAACTAACGATGTTTCTCCATTTTTGACTCTTTTTTTCTTTAGTTTTTCCGGTTTGCGTTAGGAAAATAAGATTTATTGGATAAAGTAAAATCAATGTTGATAGCGAAAACTATGACGTCAACTGTATTTGTAGATCTAAGGTTAGTTAAAAAGGTATTTAATTTATGAGACCGGGAAAAAAGAATTAGCAAATTGTTTTCCTTTAATATATTGTTGTGTTTATAGTCATTAATTTAGTGAGATCTTAAATTTGGTTTTTAGCCCATGGACATCGAACAGGGCTTGGAAGCGAGCACTGCCAAAGTCTGTTGTTAACTGTTAACAAACAGCAAGGAAAAACAACAGCAGCAGGAACTAACATGAGATATTAATGTATCTTGGATAGCAACAGGGATTTTCATACAATCTTCTAATAGCAAACACGCAATGAATTGGATTTGATTTTTCAAAAACATTTTTGAATTTTTTTATGGAGTGGGTGGGATCGGATATAGGCTTGTTAATATCCGAAAATGTGGAATGTATTCAGTAATATTCAGAGAATGGTCGGCCTTTAAGAATGCAATAATAATTATAAATGAAAACAAAAAGAAATTAATATATGAAGTTTTTAAAACAATACAAACATTCGGAAATTGGGCGGATATGACAAAAATATGTATGTATACCTATATACAAATAAACACATTCACACAAATATATACATACATACACACATTGTATATAATTCTATCACGCAAGCAGAACGACCACAGGAAAAAGAAAATCAAAGGGGAGATGGCTGCGAAGAGTAGCTTTTATACCCTAACCACAAATAAAATAAAGTTGTGTCATCTCCCTAAAAAAAAAAGACACCAGCTATGGAGCTGGTGAATCTATTGATCTATTGCTTTTTGCATTCGACTATGAATGCATTAAAAATAAAATTTAAAGCCGTTATATTCATTTTCCTGTGCCATTGTAACTCCTAATGAAATGTGTGCATGTAGTTTCACCTATTAGGGTATCAAGCAATAAGCCATATACCCAATGCTGGAAGCAGCCATACAAAGTTGACACAAACAAATACACACACACACGCGTCCATTCATATTGAATTTAACAATTTAACTGTTTATCGCGTACAAAACAAAAACAACAACACGAAATGGCAAGTGTGAGAGCAACCGCCCCCAACCCCATGCCAGACAACCAACCAAAGAGAACGAGAGTCAACGAGGAGAGAAGAAATGAAATTTTGTTTGGAATGCGTGTTCTGTCTCACTCTATCTAACGCACACACACTAACACATGGAAAGCCAACATTAATTGAAGTGTCTATCAGTAAATAGCGCTGGCACTGGGGGATGACGTAATGCAGACGGTTTGGAATTATGAGCAATAAACCTGGGCGAAAATAAATGTTAGCGAAATCAAAAATGTAAGTCGCCGACAAAGTCAAGGACTTTTGCCTTGCAAAATCAATTTTGGACCTTCACTCTCTTCGTAAACATTTCATCATGCCCGGCAGCCTATACGCTTTCTCTCGATTTGAAGTTGCCGACGCACCACCGATGACGTACACATACACATTCAAACACACATACACACACAAATTCACATCTTAATTGAAGCTACAAAATACTTTTTTCAGGTATATGTATGTGGCTGCAGAGGGTGTGGTTTGACCCGAAAAAAATTGAAATCGGCTTTTAAGATATATAAACGTAGTCAGTTATACAAATTGCAATACAACTTACAATTTAGTAATTATTCAAACGCTGCGCAATCAAATTTGTCAATTAATTTAAAACTACTTGGAATTTATTTCGATTTCAACGAGAGCTACAGTTTGCTTTCTTCTTTCAACGAACTTGCACGGATAAGAAACTCAAATTGAGCAAAAATAAGTCTCCAATTGAGCTCATCGATTTTCGATATATATGAAACAATCGATAGGCGACGCTGCGCTTAAAAAGGGCTACCATACTTTTTACAGACATACCGAAACCAATCGGTCGTCGGTGTTATCGTAGCTCGATATGTTTAAAGAACCCATTACTAATTAACGGAACGAAATGCGTCCTAACAGAACGGAATGAGTCTTAACAGAGCCAAAATAGTTAACAGAGTCAAAATTAACTTGCAAAACAAAAGATTAAATTAAAATTAAACTGTCGCTTCTTAAACAAAAAAAGTAATTTAGTATATCAACGACGTAAACTGGTGCAATTATTGGTGGGTAGTACAAATACCTAAATGTTTTGTCTTGTTAGCAAAGTTAACATTGTTACTCACAATGGGTGCATGAATGTGTGTACATGTGATAAGTGAAGATTTTTCAATTTTGTTATTCAGCGTAAATTACGTCGAAATTGATATCAGTTTACCGATCGATGGGTGTAGTAGCTCTGTGTTAAAACAAACAATGGACAAGGAAAAGCAAATTGTTGCCAATCAGATTGGGTACTTGGTTCTTTTAGACGGAGCTGTCCTGGAATCTGGAGGAGAGCTTAAGAATGACGAGCGTAGCGCAAACGTCATTACGGGACTGTTGAATCTAACTGAAAGGTACGGGTTTGCATATGATTTGAGTTGTGATTGCGCTTCATTTTTAAAATTATTATATTGCCCAATTCTAGCATTGATAAGGATTTTATGGACAATAGCGGCTGTGAAAGGATAACCATTGACTACGACAACTACTATTATAGCATTTGCATGTCGAATCGCAGAATTCTTGTGCTTAAATTAAGCAAAACACAAAATGGAACAAGTGGAGGCAACACCATGAGTGGTTCTTCCTCTGCGACAAATGTTTATAGTGAGGCCAGCAGCAACACCACCATCGATGGCAGCGGTTCTATAGCGATGGCTTGAAAACTACCAATCCCAGCCTCAGCATCCTGTCGTTTCTGCTGGCAATCATCGCAAACGGTTGGGCCAAGGCCTTATAATTGGCGTACACCATTCATTTATCTCATACTCCTGTTTATTTGTCAAAGAATACATCATCTCTGAGCTCTTGTTCAAATATACGCTTAGCTTCCTGCGTTACATCCAAAAGGGTTGCCTTACTATTACATAGAATCACATAATATTGCCGCCAATCGCAACGCCTTTTCACAATCCAATAATCATTTGTAGTCTTCACCTGTAGCTCCTCAGTGGCAGCGACAGATGTGTTAGTCAAACTCTCGCTGGGATTCGCCAGGTCTGCTATAATGCTCATCACATTGTTGGGAATCGATTTGCTGTGTCGATATATATTCGTATGATGTTGCAGACTCTGCTCATTGATAAATAGATATTTAGGTGTGGACGAGTCGGCCACAGTAGAGGCACTTTCCGTTCCAGTGGTTGAAGATATAACGTTTTCCTTAAGAATCTCATTGGCTATATCACGGGCTAAGCTAATGAGCTGAGCACCCAAACATCCACCCAAATGCAGCTCCTCATAGAAATCCGCATTGGGCATGGTTTGATCAACTAAATAGAAATAAAATTTATTGATTAAAATACAATTTATGGTTGCAGCCAGAAAATGCAACCGATCTTCTGTCTCATGAGACAAGTTTATAAAGTTGAATAAATAAATCTAGTGATATGAATAGGTATTGCTGTACTATGTATATTATTTTTCGGTTGAATATCCTGACTGGAAACTTATATTCTAATTAAAGCAATTGAGACTACTTACCATCCAAGAACAGACAAAGAGTTAAATTCAATGCACGGTAAACTAGCAAATAATGAGGACCAAGTGATAAATATACACGGACAGGTGACGGCGGCAAAGGGGAATCGGTATCCGCCGCGTTTTCCTCCTTGATGTGTACAAATCTTCCTTCTCCTCCTTCATGGGATAAAGTTGCAGACTCATTTGACAAAACATTTTCAACTATGTAGGCATACAGGCTGTACAAATCCTCTGCACTGAGCTTGCCCCCACACACAACCTGCTGGTTATAGAGCATTATGCACTCCTTGATGGCTGGAAATGTGGCGCACAACATGCTAAAGTTATGGGCACGGAGGAATAGACTTTTATCTAGAGGTAAATACTGGATGGAATGCAGCATATCCATTATATCACAGTTGCCCGAAAGTTCCTTAAACTTTACCAAGTACTTGTCATAAAAATTAAGAAGCTGTTCCTGTAACGCCTGGCGCTCCAACTCCAATTGCTCTCCATTTGCGATCGTCAACTTGTCGCTGAGTTTTCCATGTTGAAAACGATATCTATTGTAACATTGCCTAAGCACAGCTCTAAAAATCCGATCAGACACTTCACCACCACGATAGTCAGCCACCTCGACGCCATCCTTGAGCCTAATTTCCTTAGGAACATTTAAGACTAGGACTAACCAATAGGCCGGTTCCGGTTGGTAAAAAAGCTGAGTGGTCTTCTGAGTGTGGAGCGCCTTGCAATCATGATCAGTGGTAAAAGTTCTAAGGGAAACAAAATCAATTCGAGTACCCTGAAAGAATTCGTACAACGCAATTGATATGTATACTTACCCCGTAAACGCAATGATAGCTTCACTCAGGCCAACATCCTTAATTTTAGTGTTCAACTCTATGTCATTAGGGTGATAATACAATATCTTCTTCTGCTCCTGCATAGAGTATGAGAAAGTTACATTTTGTGGGCGTTTATTGTTATTTGTTTCAACTTACTTCTCCTTCTTTTTGGCCCAAGCTAGAATTGAATATGTAGAAGCTGCGCAGTGTGGCTTCCACACGTTGCAATAGTTTAGTCATGATGCAGTGGCCGCGATAATGTCAATTGCAAATTTTATAGTTTGTTTTTGCTGTCAACAATGTTCAGACGACATCTGTAGAGTGTTGGAAAACGTTTCTTTTATGCCTATCGAAATTTTTCCGTGTTGATAAATAAAGTAGGAATTAAATAAAGGAAGAGTATTTATTTTAACAATTAGCCTTATTACAATGCGTACCAGCTACAAAAAGAATCGTCCATTCGATTTTAAACTAATTGATCTCGTGCAGCCCAATCGGGTTCTTTATATGCGTACGGGTCTATCCAACTATGAGACAATGAAAGCTAAATCCGAAATTTGGGCTAAAATTGCTAGGATTATGGACTGCGAGGGTAAATTGATGGATTCTATAAGTCGTTTCTTCAAGTTGAAATAATCTTTTTTCCTAACCAACACAGTGGACTTTTGTCTAATGCGGTGGAATAATTTACATTATCAGTTTAGAAAGGAATTCCGTCGAGCAAATCACACGGGATCCACTTGGCCTTATTTGAAACGTTTGCAATTTCTGGCCGACTTTCAGTTGCGACCCCAGGCCAAGAACAAACAGGTGATGCAGGAAGTAGTTATAATGGATCAATCAGTGGAGCCTGCCCCGGGAAATTTAGTGTGGAATGAAGAACAACAGACCAACGTTATAATTGAGGAAATCATAGATGAGACCGGCGGCAGTGAACAAATCATTCAAGAACAGGTCATCTATGAGGAGCAAGAGGAGCAAGGAGAATACATTTACTCCTCAACAGATTTTCTGCAAATTGATGAAGCTTTAACCCAATTAAAAAATCCGCATCGCTCCAGAGCTGAACGTCGTATAACGGCCTATCTGCTAAAATGTCAGCTCCGTTCCCTAGTAAACGAATCTATAGACGATTTGAAAATCTAATTTATAGACTCCCTCTTTTTTAATGCAAAAAAAAAAAATTAACTACAATTATGTCTTGCACTTGTCCAGATCATGCCATGCCACCTTCGGCTTGGTAATAAACTGTTCTCGCGTTAAGCTATCTAACATTACGGCCTGTTTGCGAACATATTTGACCAGACGTTCAATCTGGGTGTAATCATTGCAGTTCATCTCAAAGAAGCGACGCCAAAGTGCGCAGGCTAGAACACGGTCATCAGACATGATGCCCTCGTCATAGGCAATGAGGGCGGCTTGAAATTGCTCCGATAAAGTTTCAATCTGTTGTCTTGTACGGGAGGGATTGTTGGCCTACATGAAATAATATGTTTTAATTGATATAAATATAAAAACTCTTTTCCGGTTACATTCTATACTTACACCCAACTTTTTGGCACGCGTATTTACATCCCCCCACATGGCCTCTACGATGCAGTTACGCAAAAAGCGTCCATCTTCGCCAGTTTCTGAACCCTCGGCCATCGCGCGCATTAGGAGTAGCCAAACATGCAGTTCAGTGACCAGAAACCAGGAGTTAAAAGTATTCGGCAGATTGAAATCACGAAAAAAGGCAACATAGTTAATTTTATCAGCCACACTTTCATACAGCAGATGACTGGTTACTTTGAGGCGCTGTAAATAAGTACATTAATTTAAGGAACCATTCCGACTAGTTAATGATTAAATGATCACTCACAGATTTTGCGTTGGGCCCAAATCCCACTTTGGTTAGTACCCTTTTGAGAATGCCGTCATCTGTGGTTGAGGGTTTAGTCTTATCCGCACTGTCCACGACGCGTGTTTGGGTGGAGGAAGAGTAGTATTGAGTCTGTAACAAAAATCCAACAGATGCCTGTTTGTATATATGCTGTGCAACCTGAATCAAATTAGTACGAAAGAACAAGTTTATATAAGAGTTGCGGTGGATATAAACACAATCATATGAGACACAAGGATATTCTCTAAGAGTTTACAAACCAATGGTGCTCTGCCAATACTGCTGGCTAGTCTGCTAACAGCCCGCGTGCACAGCATATTTTTTTAATTAATTCAATTTGTTTCAAATAATAATTGTTAAAAAAAATACAAATTACACACGACAAAACAGCTGATTGCTAACAGAGAAATGTGGGGATAAGAGTGCCAGGGATGAATGTATGTGACTGCAACTGATTTCGCACAAGTGACTAGAATACATATATTTATTGTTGATTTTCTATCAACAAAACAATTTTGCAAAAGTGGTTGATCAAATTGGCTTTGTTATCACTATTTCAGAATTGAGATAATTTGAAATGCTTTTTGTCCGATTTTATTATATAATCCCTTCTAATAAAGTTTACACAGAACTTGTCACGGGACACTAATTTCAAACTGTAGCCCTGGTCACCAGTGACTTAACATCTGTTAGAGACCTGAACAATCCACAGTATACTTGCAACTTGACCAAAAACAATTGAATAATGTTACGATTGTGCCGGCAAGTGAATTGTCTAGTGTCTCGCCCACTCAAACAAAGCTATGGCCCATCAACAGTGCAATTAGTCACCAGGAAGATGGCACAGTCACCATTGAAGACGGGAACACAACCAAATTGGACCACAAGTATACATAAACCAAAAGATAACGAAAAGATCACTGCTCTGGGATGGTTTCTTCTGGTGAGAGCGGTGGCTAGCTTATTTTATAACACTAATCCACTTTTCGTATAGCTTATACCAGCCACAACATTTGGTCTTGGCTGCTGGCAGGTGAAACGAAAAATATGGAAAGAGAAACTCATCAAGGATCTGCATGAACAACTGAATGTGACGCCAGTGGAATTGCCTGACGAGTAATAAAAAATAATCTATTTATTGTTCCTGTCAATAATTCTCTGCGTTTGCAGTCTAAACGATCTTAACCAAATGGAATATCGGTTAGTGAAGGTTCGTGGTCATTTTCTTCACGACAAGGAGTTACGAATGGGTCCACGATCTCTCATACGACCTGATGGCGGTGAAACACAAGGTGGCCTTATATCTAAGAGAGATACAGGGAATGGCTACTTGATCATAACTCCGTTTCAATTGTCCGACAGAGAGTAATAGTATATCTTTATATCCATTCCTAACATCGCATCTTTCACATTCTTATTCCCTCCTGCAGTGACATAGTCCTTGTCAATCGTGGCTGGGTCTCTCGCAAACATGTTGAGCCATTGTCAAGACAGTTGGGTCAAAGCAAAGGCGAAATAGAGCTGACTGCCGTAGTCCGTAAGGGTGAAACCCGACCCCAGTTCACTCCCGATCATACCGGAGGCAACATCTATCTTTATCGCGATCTGCCGCGCATGTCGGCCCACTCAGGCGCTGCTCATGTATTTTTGGATGCCATTTATGATGCGCACGCTCCTGCCGATGCCCCAGTTGGGGGTCAGACTCGTGTCACACTACGCAATGATCACTTATCGTATTTGATTACCTGGTTCAGTTTATCTGCCGCCACATCGTATCTTTGGTATCGGCAAATCATTAAGAGAATACCTTTTTAAGTGATTTATAAAATGTACACTTTATTCATAATTATATTCTTTTACTTTTGAATTGGAGCCACACAGTACAGAAATATGCTTAATCCTGTTAAGGTTTTAATATTGCATTTGTTGATCCTTTTATTAAGGTATCGGTAATAGGAATACAATTGCTTAAGGTGTAGGATGCGCTCTCAATACGAAAACAAATGGCAAATATTTTTTAAAAACATTTTTACATTTTCAAAATGCAAATTACACACGAGCAAACTGAAACTTAGTCATTATTTATAGTAAATACATATGTATATTGGATATTCCCCAATTCAGATTTTGTTTATTTTCTTTTGATTATTCATTGAAACGAATGTCTATGCTGAATAATTATAAGTTACTCAAGCAGCTAATACTAACAAAAAAAAAAAATAGTTTCGGAATCTATAACTATTTTTAGATTACCTGATTTCATTTCATAATAATTTAAATATAGAAAATTTATACCTTTCTAACTTCTTGATATTTAAAAGCTCTAGAAAAATACACATCGGTTAGATCTGGAATAGCTTATACCCTATACCCACCCTATCAGAAATACTCAATTGAAGTTAATTGAACCCATTGATATAAACATATCCTTTGCAAGGAGTTTGTCATCGTTGTAGTATTAGCGTTGTTTAATAGGTAGTAACACAGCCATTTCGCCAATATATTTATATATTCGGCTCTCCACTCATTTCCTCATGGTTATCATCAAATGTGTATTTCTGACAAGGAATACGGGTATCTATGTTTTTTTCTTTCTTTTTCGTTATAAATTCATATAATACTTTTAAAGAATGTAGACCTTCTCGTGTCCTGATCGGTTAAATTATGGTACAAAAAATAATTATAGTATTGAAACGAGTATATAGAACTGATATTTCTGTAGACAAGGTTTTTTTTTGCCACCTTTTAGAGACACACCCACACCTTAAAGGCTTGTCTTAGCGGTAAACTTATCGAACAATCACACACACATCCACCTAAAATCATACGCACACACAGTCACACATTAAATATTTACAAAATTTCGTCTCGTAAATACTGAAAAATGGTTTGGGCTTTGCTTTGTGAACTTTTTAAGTCTAAATGCCATTGTCTATACACTTACATATGTATGTATACAGATCGAATTGCCTTATTTGCCCTACAGTTGAGGCACAATTCCCCAGGAGCGCAATAGTCCAGCACGCTGATATTTTTTGCCAATAGTCTGAACATGGAAACCGATTTGCTGTAAACGCTCATGGTCAAGAATTTTACGACCATCGAATATATAGGCTGGTTTCATCATGGACTGATAGATCCGTGTATAATCCAAATCGATAAATTCATCCCATTCGGTGCAAATAACTAGGGCGTGAGTAGATCGAACAGCACTATAGGGATCACTATGGATTTGGACAGCCTTCTTCACATTCTCCGGTGACTCGGTGACACTGGGATGCGTGAGATCATCGATAATTTGCTCGGGTTCCACTTTCGGATCATAGATATCCAATTTGGCGCCCTCCTCCAGTAGCGTTTGGCACACGGTTATCGCCGCCGTTTCTCGGGTATCGCCCGTATTCTTTTTAAATGCGAATCCAAGTATGGCAATTCTCTTATCCGACACAGTATTGAAAAGACTCTCGATTATCTTTTGGGAGAATCGTCGCTTCTGATAATCATTCATATCGATTACCTGCTGCCAATAGGCGGCCACTTCCGGCAAATTAAGATTCTCGCAAATGTAAATCAAATTAAGTATATCCTTTTGGAAACAACTGCCACCGAAACCCACCGATGCCTGCAGGAACTTGGACCCAATTCTCGAGTCCAGGCCAACGGCACGTGCCACTTCGGAGACATCTGCCCCAGTGGCTTCACACACAGCCGATAGCGAATTAATGCTGGATATACGTTGAGCTAGGAATGCATTTGCCGCCAATTTGGACAGCTCACTGCTCCAGGTATTTGTGGTTAGAATATGCTTTTTCGGTATCCAATGTTCATAGATCCAAGATAGTTTTTCAACGGCCTGATGTCCTTCAGGTGTCTCCTCGCCACCAATTAAGACACGATCTGCATTGAGCAAATCATTGATGGCAGTTCCCTCGGCCAGGAATTCAGGATTTGATAGAATATCATAATGGATTCCCGGTTTTTGATTTGCCCTCAAAATATGCATAATACTCTCAGCAGCCCGCACTGGCACTGTACTCTTCTCGACCACAATCTTATTGGATTGGGCAATTTCAGCAATCATGCGTGCCGCACTCTCTACATACTTGAGATCTGCAGCCCGACCTAGAAATCATATGTATACATACATACATTTATTGGATTATATGCGTATAAGTGAATATGTAATTCGGACTTACCCTTGCCATTCCCGCTTACTTTTGTGGGCGTATTCACTGATATAAAGATGAGATCTGCATCCTTAATTGCCGTCTCAATATCCGTTGAGAAAAATAGATTCACATTCCGGCACTTCTTAACAACCTCATCCAAACCAGGCTGCAAAAAAAATTGTATTTGCTCATTAAAATATTTTTGAAATTAGCCTGGTTTTGTATTAATATTTTTTTTTTGTTTTGGGTTTGCTATGCCAAACACGATCTCAGTTATTGGTTAGATGAAGTTGGTTAAATGGTGACGTTCCACTTTGATAAGATTATTCAGTTCACACACATATGTACATATATATGTATGTATGTATATCCATATATTTGTATATACATATGTATGTACATATGTATGTATGTATGTGTGTGTATAGAAGAATGTTTAGACAACACGTTTTACAATCTTTCCTTTTCTGGGAACTATTATCTGGGAACTTTATACAATTCTGCTGCTGTCATACTAAATGTCGTTATATGTACATATGTATGTATGTATATGATATACATACATATGTATGTATGTACATAGATATGTATGTATGTATCTAAAATATCTAACAATTAGAAATACCCATTAGTAATATAAACTGAATTTGTAGATGGATAATAAATAATAACTTTTGCAAACATTTTTTAAAAATATAAATACATACATATGTACATACATACATACATAGTTATGTTATACATAAATATTATATTATTGTATAAATATGCTATTATTTATATACATACATACATATGTACATACATACGTATGTACATAGTAAAATAAGCAAATACTCGTTCCGGTTGAAAATCGATAATACCCTAATGGTTTTCCATTAAAAAGAAAGCCATAATATAAATCTCTTAAGGGAGTTGTTGTTGTTGTCTGTGTGTGTCAGTTTATTTTAAATGTGTTTGCATGTTATTTACTCCACATACATATGTACATACATACATACATATGTATGTATTTATTGTCGCATTTCCGTCTTGATGATTTCTTTGCTTCCGTCTACCCATATACATACATATGTTTGTATGTATGTATCGATGTGCGGATTGCTGTGCGTGTGTTCCATCTTATCAGGCTTTCTGCTTCTATATAGTGTAATTTAAAGTCTTGTGAACGCGATAAGCACACTAACCAAAATATATGTACATATGTATGTATGATATTTTTTGTTTTGAGGGATAAGTTGAACATTTATTAGAAGAAAAGTTGCTAAATTGCCCACGTTCTGGTTTTTTTCTGTATTCTTCTTCTTTGCAAGCGACGAGCACTCCCTCAGTCAGTCGTAGAGACAGTGGTTTTTCTTATCGGATTTCTGGTAAAAAAAATATATATGTACATACATATGTACACATATATATATACATCCACGTAGAAATATGCAGACACATACATAGATACATATGTATGTACATACATAGATACATATGTATGTACATATATAGATACATATGTATGTACATAAATAGATACATATGTATGTACATACATACACACATACATACATATATTGACATTCGTCTTTGAGTAATGAGTAAATCCAAGTAATTGCTTTTGCCGATAAGTCCAAGGTTTACTTAAAATTCTAATTTTTTTTTATCTATGTCTTTATGGTTTTTTTTTGTTTCATTATCGTTGCATTAATGCAATGGTTAATGGTTTGGCTGTTTCTCTAAATTACCATTATTGTTTATTATTTGTAATGACATTTCTGTTAACGATATATGTATGTATGTATGTACGACATACTTACATATGCATGTACATATGTATGTTTGGGACCTTGTCCACATTATCTACATATTTCTTGACTAATGGTAGTAGAAGTAACCATTTTGCAAGCAATTTGTACAATTGACTTGTGGTCCATGTCTATTTTTATTAAACTTATTTCCTGTTAAATGTTTTTCTGTTACCTAATTACTAACTTTTATCAGTGGACGTGCAAGAGTGATCTTTTTTTTTAGAAAATAATACTAGTTATGCATACATATGTATGTGTGCATATACATATGTATGTATATGTATATTATCTGTATGTGTGTATATTTTTCTTCATTTTTTAATTAACACCTGCCTCCTAATAATAAAAATCCAATTTATTTGTCTGTATGCAAATCCGAGTTCAATGAACATTAAATCGAAATTTCAATGGAAATTATGTTGTAATTTTGTTCAGAGTGTGGGAAGCGATGAAAAGAAGCGAGAACAGATCATTAACCCACATCAACATAAGACAGTTTCATATTGGTTTATATTAATTTCTGTTAAAACATAACCAATATATATGTATAATAATTACAACTCGATTAGATTGTGACATTTACATATGATTGGTCTAAAATGTTGATGCACAATTACGGGAATTTTCTTTAGAAATTAATTTTAAGATATACATACAAATACATATGTACATAAGGTTACGCTAAAGCGGCAACTTTGAAGAATTTTTTAATGAATTTGAACACTCCTCTTAATAAGTGCTTAACGACAACTTTTAGGAATTTTGAAATGAATTTGAACACTCCTTAATAAGTTTTTAATTAAAATTAAAGAGAGATTGAATTAAACTTTTTTTTAACAAGTCTTTTAACGAATGTAATTACAAATTGGAATGCAAAAAAGCGTTCCAACTTATCATCGTATAATAGTCGAGGTAAAAATCGATTCGCACTCATACAGCATTTCAAATCGATGTTTTGCTGACCAGTGTAATGATTTGGTCACTTAATAGACATTTGCATAAGAGCGAGCACTGCTTGTCTGTGTGTGTTTGTTTGTTTGTATTTCAAATTTCCCATTGATATTGATAAATGACTAATTGTCGTCAAAAGACCACGACTATGATGGCCACGTACCGTTTCTCCACTTGACCTTGTTGCGGTGCTACTGCCAAGATGCCGCCAAGTGCCACCACCTGCAAGTCACTTCATTCACACAACATCGGACGACGAATCGTCCGTCAGTCGCTTCAAATTCAAAACTTTAAGAATAGGTGTGTGTGTGTGTTTTTGGACACTTGGTATACAAATCAGGAACTGGTTTCACCGGGAAGTGGTGCGCTTTCCAGATGTAGGGGAGAGGTGAGGTATGAGGGAAGTTGTGACATAGCCCCGTCGGTCAACGGCGTTTCATTTGCTTTTTCATTTTTGAATTGTCTGATTGATGTTTTGTTTATTTAGGATTCCAGTCATTGAAAGCGCAAGGCCCAATGGACACAGACAAAACTCACACACACACGCACACACACATACACACACAGACCCAGCCAGGGCAGGCACATGCATCTAATATGTACATAGATACAAAAGAAAAAAATAACAAAAATACAATACCAACTAACCTCATAAATAGGCAATTTATCCGAATTCCACTGTGCAATCCGTTCGGAACTTTTATCCACCAGGGTTATAACAATATCGGGGCATTTGAGTGCCATTACCGCACATGTTGGACCGCCCACATAACCAGCGCCAATACAACAAACCTTCATGGCTGTGATTTTCCTCCTTTTTTTTTTTGGTGTAGTGATTTTTCTCAATTTCTTATTGTTCGGTTGCACACCCCTTTCAAGTGTTGTTCAGCAATTGCAATTTTAGCTTATAAATTATGAATCCACGGCAGGCAGGTGCGTTTAATTAAAAGTTTTTAACGCGGCTACTCTGGAATGCTTCGGCTTATTCCGCACAATGCACAACCACCTCGCTTGAAAACAAAAACAACAATGGAAAAAAAATACCCGACTTTTTTGCTATATTTAATTTTTGCGCGCGTTCTTCTTTTTAAACGAAAATCCCGACAATCCACTATTTTAGCCCTGCTTTTTAACCAGTATTTTGTGTACTTGTCCACTGTTATTAACATTTCCAGTATTTGATTTTATTTGCCACTATTGAGGGCCAGGCTTGAATACTGGGAGAGCCGGCACTAAAGGGTATTAAATACTGGGAGCCGCCACCGAATAGGTTACCGACAATTATGGTACTCTAGCATATTTAATACAAAATATTTTAATTTAATTACAGCTGAATTGGTTATGTCCAGAACTACATATACAGCCACTTTATCCTCAATCGTACTCGTTTTGTTTCTTAATATATTTATTTTCCTTTGAGTAATTGCATAAAAAAAACTTTTCAACTAAAAATTATTTGGCGCCAAGTTTAAAAATGAAGATTGTAAGTAGAAGTCTGCTTTATTTTGTATATGGTTAAACTTATTAACTTAAAAACATTAACACTTCTTTACATCCGGAACTATTTTGCATTCCGCGAAGGGATCATCCTTTTTCTTCTTTTGGGCACACGGTGGACACTCCACACAACAGATATCGTCCTTGGGAGTGGCCTTCAGTAAGCCTCCAATGTTCTCAGTTTTCGGCGCTTGCACTTTATTACCACTGTCCACACGAGCCACTGCTTCGGCTTTACCCTTTGCTTCCGAAGCTTTCGTTATCGGTGAATAGTCTGTAGCATCGGGGGGATTTGGCCTGCCCCAATTTTCCCTTGGTACATCCCAAATAATTAGTGAACCATCTGTACTACCAGTAACAAACATCTGGCCGCATGGACTGTAAGCGGCGCTGATGACGGATGAGGCATGCTCGGAGCCAACTGCCACCACCTCGCCACTGTTGTAGTCCCAAAGCTTAACTTGCAAATCACTGCCCACGCTGACAAAGTAATCGCCTGTGTCATTGATGGAAACACAATTAACCGAAGACTTCTTGGAAGCGGTCAATTCGCGTATCAGAGCCCCATTATAGACCATCCAATAGATGATGCGCCCATCGGAGCCACAAGTGAGCACTTGGACTCCAGTGGGGAAATAGCATGCGGCCATGAACTGGGTATTGGCCGTTACTACCTGCTTGCGTGTCATGCGACTGGAAGATGAGGGGTTTGAGTTAGAAATCAGAAATCTATTATTGCATCAAGGTATTCTGACTAACGTGATATCCCAAATGACACAAGATCCATCAGTGCAGGCTGAAATCACCTCCGTGTCCAAGTGGTTAACATCCAACGTTGTGATAGGTCCTGAATGATCTTTAAGTACAGCCAACAGATCCTGACGAAATGGCTCAATTTTCCATACACGCACCTGACCCTCAATGCCACCAGTGACAATCAGTCGTCCGGAAGAGGCCACCGCCAAAGCGCTGCAGCCTATCATTAAAGGGAAATCGGGTAACCGGAGAGACGATTAAGATGATCAACTCTTACCCTTATTATGTGCATTGGGAATGGCAAAGATTAAACGCCCTGTAATGGGTGTAAAGGCACGAATTATACCATCATTCCAAACCGATACAATGCTGGTTCCATCATGGGTAAAACGCACAGCTGCGCAGTTGAAATTATAGACCATAATGCGGAGCAATTCCTGTTTCCGTCCCGAGGACCAGATACGTATGCACTCCTTGCCCGAGGTGGCAAAGACAGCAGAATATTTTCTGCAGTAAAAGGATTGGTACAAAAAAAAGGGTAAAGAAAATAATATAAACGACTCACTTGGGAAAGGTGATGCAATAAACGGACTTGGTATGACAAGTTCTTAGCAATTTCAAGACCCAAGTGGTGGTATTCAAACCATAAATCTCATTCGTGTCCGTGCAAATATAAAATCTATCTGGAGTGGACCGTACAAACGAAGAAATTCTACCCGAGACGCGCGTACGCTTAAGTGTGCGCAAATATGGCCAAGTAGGACCGGGATAATCGCGGAAGTTGACCAAAGGTACATCGGTGCGTTCTTCTACCAATTCCACCTCACCGTCGCCAGCTCCAATAAGAAGTCGATTCTGTTCCATAACATACAAAGCCCGGACACCATTCACATACCGATTGCAGTCCCTTCCCGTCGGCTTACGGGCATTGTGTGTGCCAAATGCACCAAGTATACAACTTGTAGTGCCAGGGTTAGTAACATTATCCCGATCGCAACAGTTAAGTACAATCTTAACGATGTCACCAGTTCCCGTGCCCAAATAGGCAAACTCATCATTCTTATCAATTCTAGAGCAATAAAAGGTGCGTGTTTTGTTGGCCAAATGAACATCCTGGACATAAAGCTTCTTTTGTTCACGCACAATGCTCCATAGACGGAGATGACGATCTCCGGCGGTGAGAAAAAAAAACGGATTATTATGGAGTGGACGCACAGTTAAGGCATTCCCGGAAATGGCTCTTGTGGCAGGCTGTCGGCAAATAGGAGTACTGCAAAAAGTTAAAAATATTCAGTAAAAAACAAAAATACGGATCGCGATATTTCCGTAACACATACAAGCTCTCCATATCAAACACTATGACAGATCCATCGTCTGTGCCGCCTATAGAAACAACGAATCTATCTTCGGCCGTAAAGCATATAGCCTGCACTTGCACTTTATGCAAATCGTGTCTAGCAATTTCTTTTCGTTGGTCATAGTTCCAGATTATTACATATCCACGAAATCCCATGTGGTTTATCTGTCCGGAGGCTAAATACTTGCCACTTTTGCTCACATCCAAGCATGCAATCGTATTTGTATGACCTGCAACAAACTCCTGAGTATTCTTCTTGTAATCAGCTATACCTATTTTATTGCCCAGGGCAAAGATGATGTCACCCGTGGTCGGATGCTGGCGTACTCCGTTCTCCACTTTGCCATTGATACCGAAAATGGCGCGAGGCCGAAGTTGCTTTCCATCCACTGGAGCATCCATTTTGCAAATTCAAAATATATGTTGTACAAATACGTGTTTTTTCGATCGTCAAAGCAGATTGTTTGATTTAAATTGAGAGTGAGATTTGCCGGCTTGTTTATTCTTAAAATTTGAACTGACAACCGTTGCTTAGAGCCCGTTGCTTGGACTATTTCCCTGCTTAACATGATAACTGTTAACTACAAATTCAAATGTTTACAAAAAGATAGAATGAAAACCGGAAGTAGAGAGGTGCAGCGCTGAGACGGAGGCCTTCGAGAAGAGTGTGTGGGGAATTTCTTTAAGGAGCCCCACTAAGGATTTGCCTACATGGAATTTACTCTGCAATAAAGATAAAATAAAATCTTAAGACCTTGCAGAAATGGTTAACTTTTGACCAGCTGTTACATTTCAAATTTATATAGGTTGTTGTAAATTTTTACCTGACGAAACTTTAACAGGTAATACGAGTGTTCCGTATTAAACACACCAGATGTTCATTTGGATAATAAAACCATAAAATGTTACCACTTTACAGGTACGTTGCCGGTTATGATCTGTCACTTGCTTATATCCTTTATTTTTCTTATATAAGTAACTTCGCGAATTGTAGAAGCAAGCTCAGTTTAAATTTGTTCTCTGTTCGAAATGCATCATTATCAGAATCTTGGAGATGCCGCAGCTTTATCCGGCATGCATCCGCCGCCTTATGAGTCGCCGATGGCCATGTACGAGCAACCGAAACCTTGCTTTATTTTCAAAATACCGCGTGTGGTGCCCCACCAGAAATCGAAATTTGAATCTGACGAACTCTTTCGACGTTTAAGTCGCGAAAGTGAGGTACGGTATACTGGTTATAGAGAACGCTCCATTGATGAGCGTAGAATGCGATTTGTCACCGATTGTCGCAAAGGTTATGCGGAGCTCTCTTTTGTGGCTTCAGGGACAAACCTACAACTCTATTTCAATGCCAATCATAATCCCTATACCCAGGAACAGGATTGTGACTTCGAGAGAGAACGCGGAAAAGTACATTTGCGTTCTAATTTTATTATGAACGGTGTTTGTGTAAGATTTCGTGGCTGGTTGGATCTGGAGCGCTTGGATGGTGTGGCCAGCCTGGAGTATGACGAGGAACGCGCGCTCCAGGAAAATGCCCAGCTATGTGAACAAGTAGCGAACTTCGACTCAAAACGCATTCATGCACCCCACGAAGGAGTAACTGGACGCGCTCCAATGGGTTGGTAGAAGAAATAATCTTAAGAATTTTGACTGCAAGTCCAATCTTTACAACAAATACTTAAATAAAATATACATACTATGTATGAACATACATACATACATACATATATAAAAGTACATACATACATACATATATAAAAATACAAAACTTTTTTATTGAAATGGAAATCGTGATGTTTGTACTTATAAAATGTAGCCCTGTTGCATTCGCTCAAAAGGTGGCTTCATTCGGCTTTTCGTCCTGATAGGGTGGCTTAATTATGCCAGCTGGAAAACAACCACCAAACTACCCGTAACTGCAGCTTTCTCTATCCACTCTTCGCTTTACTCTCACCATTATGTATATTCTCTAATCGGAAGGGCGCCTGCTCTTTTGCTCATGTCAGAAAGTGGCCAATGCTCGGTATATGTATGTATGTATGTACATATATTGATTTTCTTAATGTTTTGGGATGCTGCTGCCGAAATAAACTTTGTCAGTCTCTTTTCGAACGCCATAGCGTGCCGTGGCAAAAACGGAACAAAAACAGAACCCGTATTGCGAAATATACAAGTTTGTTTCTAATTGGTTGTTGTTTTCATACTTTTCCGTTCGGTGCGGTACGAAAAGCTGCGACGTCTTTCTAAATTTAGCAACCGGTGTATTTTTCTATAGTAGGGTGTTGTGTACTATAATATTTTCCCAAAACTCAATCCTAGCGAAGAACTACGCCCCAAGCCCCCAACCCCCTTAGATAGGCGCGCGCGCGCCCCACTAATAATTAGATATATTTGAGATACATAAATCCTCATACGAACGAACATCCGTATATCGACATTGAAAATACAAAAAGGAAAGGAAAAAATTAAAGCTCTTGAGATATAATCAACACTCAAAATTCACACAAAATGCCCACTTCGAACACAATTGTGCTGAAGAGCCTCTCCGTTTTATTGGGCCTGTTCTTCATCTTTGTGGGCGCCCTTAAATTAACCCCACACATTAGCAAGGATCTTTACAAGGATTTGGTAAGTGAAAAATCGATGCAACTTGAAATCGGCAGGTTCATTTATGTTGTATTAAATGTGTTTGTAGAATACATTCTTTTCTTCTTGTGTTATTTTCGTAAAATGATCCCAAAATATGACTTTAAGTGCACTTATATAACTAGGAGATTCTGAAGAATCATTTAAGTTCAAATGCAAAATACTTATGACTAATATTTTACATTGAACTCAACCTCGTCAATGCCAGACATTGGCATTCAAAAATATTTTGTTTTCGGAATGATCTTCAACCATACACACACACATACATAGATAGATAGAGAGTATGTATGTATGTATATAAAAATATGTATTAATATTAATTTTTATTATCTAAATACAACAAATTATATTATGGGAAATTAAACTAAATTATGTTTTACAAATTTTCACCATATACCGACACCAAGTACTTGATTTCGGAAAAATGCTCTTGATTGTTCGTTCACCTTGTTTTGCAATTTGTATCTCAAATATGTATAATATACAAAGATTAACATACATATGTATGTATGAATGTAATATAAACGAATAAACATACATATGTACATATAGACATACATACATACTTAAATATATTGTATACCTACGTATTTATCTATGATGTATGTATGTATGTAGATATATTTTGTTTGCATTCAACAGCTGTTTAATTTTAATGCCACCCAGACAATTTGTTGTTTACTTTTTGTAAATAGTTTGGGACGCTGAAAAAGGCAAAAAAGTGTATTTAAAATGTTCCCGAATATATATATATATATGTATGTTACATGCATACATAAAAGAATTTAGAAATAATGCAAGATCGTTCTGCAATTAGGTGTACTTTCCCCTTTCTACAAATTTTTCGAATTCGGATCTTGGGTTTTTCTTAATCTTTTTCTGTTTTTACTAAGTGCATAGTTTTTGTTTTCATTAACAAAATAGCGTCAAAGTGACGTATGCACATACATATGTATGGATGTACATATGCATGTAGTATTTAGTAGCTACAAATGTATTTTTGCATTGCATATACAGATTTATAAATACATATGTATGTACATATATGTACTTATATTTGCACATGTGCATCGATTTAGACTGACATCACATTGATTAGATGCCATTTTACTTTCATTTAATCTGCGGGTTTGCTGTCGTTCATTTATTGTCATATTAGCATAAAGTAATTTCTTTTTTGGTTATGACAAACACTCGGGGAAATGCCACAGAAATACACATATTTATAAATAAACATCTGCATTGCCTATCGCTCGGGGCTCGGGCTCTATGAATAATTATAAAATTCAAATTATAATCCCTCTACACTTGCAGCGCACCGAGTATGTAAAATATGCCAAAGTGTTCCCATTGACTGCCCTCTTTGGATTAAAAGTGCCATCGAAATGGTATCGACGCACCATTGGAATTTTGGAAATTCTATGCGGATTGGCAATGGCATTGGTTCCTTATCGTATGTATAATGAAAGAACAACAACTGAAAAAGAGAGAGAAAGAGAGTTAGTGTGACACTGAGCGTACTCGAAGCTCTATTTTTGTTAAAAGTGTTAATTTCTTAATAAGAAATCACAGTAATTTTAGAACCAATATTTTGTCTGTTCTCATAAGGATTACATTCTTGATGTTCAGTACAGGGTATCTGCGAGGTCAGTGCACCGACTTTCTTTTCCTTTTTCTGTGTTAAAAAAAAGAAAATAAAATCATGTGTAATTAAACTCAATTAATTTACAGATAAAGTCAAGAATGCCGCCAACATAACATTGCTGGTCCTGATGGTGTTGGGCATTTATCAACACTGGATGGTCAGTGATCCTTTTGAGCGTTCAGGACCTGCGCTGGTGTTCACCTTTATGTTAGGTGGTCGTTTGGTTGTATGGTATCAAACGGCTCGTCTTACTGAAGAACTGGAGGCGGCTACTCAAACGCAGGCAAATGGGGCCAAGCAGGACTAAAGGATACGTTCACACACATACACACATCCACACACACCAAAATGCATCATATAAATATATATATATTTATATATATTTATCAAGTCAGACATCACTATAATCTCATCTATTAGCTGAATTGACACATAATCTTCGAATTTGTCGTCGCTTGAGTGTCAAATCAAAATAATTCATATATGTATATATAATTCATATATGTATATATATATATGTATATATATATATGTATATATATATATATATATACATATATATTATTAGGGTCGTTCAAAATAAAGGTTTCTTGTATCGTTCCTTATGCAATTATTAAAAATACAAAATTTTCAAAATTTAAATTGAAAAATAAAAAAGCG
This sequence comes from Drosophila sturtevanti, assembly GCA_018150375.1. Taxonomy (NCBI): domain Eukaryota; kingdom Metazoa; phylum Arthropoda; class Insecta; order Diptera; family Drosophilidae; genus Drosophila; species Drosophila sturtevanti. Next base: position 2,130,055 of record JAECWJ010000696.1, on the reverse strand, counting down.
GCGCGCACAGAGCTTTTCAATTTTCGCCAATTGTACCACTAATAAATTTCGTAGTATTTTATTATTCTAAAATTAAATAATAACTTATTCAATCAGATCTGTGGGGAACTTCTCAATTTTCAATTATTCGTTCAAATTTGACAAAAGCGATTAAAAAACTGATTTTGCGATATTCTTACCTTTGCAAAGGTAAATTTGATTAATGTTTAGTACAGCAAAAATACAACTTGTATAAATAAATTTCTAAGGAATGAACAGAGTGAAACATTTTATATAATTCAATATACAATAAAAATACTTTTCCTTACATCGTTAGGAATAAAAATACTTGGAAAAGAAGTAGTCTCACTAGCTTAGCATTTGTCCAATGATTATTGCCGATTCAATACTAATCCTGAAGAGATCATTGCAAAATATGATAAATTTTGTAAAGTCCTTACGCGCCGCCTTATATTTTGATGTCTGATTAGTTATTTGGCACACAACTTAAAAATGTAATAAGGACGAAAATGAGCAATTTACAACAGAAAATCAAAATTTCTTTTTTTCCCTCCTACTATGGTGAACACCCCTAATTACATATATATACATATATTATAGAAATTAATATAACCTTTGACATAAAGACAGAATTCATAATTAAATGAAAACGACTTTAGCAAAGAGAAGCGTCTAAATTAGTGCGCTATCTGTGCGCACGCCTTTTAGTGACAATTTCTAATAAATTTCGAACAACTCATATGAACTTAATTTTTAAAATTGTGTTTTAATTATCAACTTGGAAAGCAATTAGTGCGCGAATATCAGTGTCTACTCTAAGGATTCGTGGTGTTAGCGATAACATTGAATATCTATTAAATATTTATTCCGATCCAGTGCTTAGCAATTTTAGAGCTTTCTGCAGATTAACAATAGCGGTCTTCACGTCGTCATAGTTAAGGGCACTGCCCGCATATTTGCAATACTTTTGGGCCGTAATCATTTGGTCCGGAGTGATTGTGACTCCAGCCACTGGTTCAATTGGCTGGTAAATGACAGCAGCAGCTGGATGTGGCTGTGCTGTAGGCACATATGGCTCAAAACCGCCAGGTTTCTCTTCTTCTACAGGAGGACTGGGTAATTTATTTGGATTATTTAGCACTTCATCGACCGTGGGAGGCGTTGTTTGTGGAGTTGGTGATGTTGGTTCTATTTCATTGGGACTCTGAGCTGCAGTTGGTTCTCCACCACCAGCACCACTAGCATCACCGGCAGCAACATTTCCACCGCCGGCAATATCTCCAGCAACTTCGTCCTCATCTTCGTCATCGGGTAAGGGACCAGGTATGGGAGTTTCGCCATTCTTCAAGCAATTGTGAATGTAAGCGGCCTTCCATTTAGCATATTTGCGATTGTGCAATGCTTCCTCACTTAGTTCCCCAAACGTTTGTAAAATGTCGTAGAGAACACCGCTGGAATAAAACGCCTTTACCACGTTCCTAAAATTACACATCTATAAGTTTAGAATCCAGGAGTAATTGGGAACATCTCATCCATACTTGTGGGTCACTCACTTGCCAAAATTCTCTTCTCGGTCCTGTTTGTCGGCGTACAAAAATAATTTCAATGCATAATTCTCAATGTGTGCCTGGGCAGCTACTTCATTAGTTATGGCATCATTATCGGCATGCTGTTTTTTCATTTGCTCTAGCCAGTCCATAATAGCTGAGTGTGAATGAGGGGGAGGCGGTAAACCAAAACAAACAATTTACATATAAGATGAGTCATAGTTTTGGTGCTGCGGTTTTTCTTTTTGGCTTACCCAACAAATGTGTCGTCTCCTCGGTAGTCTGGGTGGATGCTTTTAGACCCACCTGCAGAGCACTGAATATAATAACAAAATTTTAAACTAAAATGTTTTTAGATTACTGCTGTGTATACTTACTAGAGTCTTGCCCAATATGAAATGACTATGTCGCGGCTATCATGTTCCTGGGCCAATTTGAGGAAATGTTGTATCAATTTCAATGAGGGTGGACAAGGTGGAAACTCCATTTTATTCGTGGTCTTAAAGGCAATTAAACTTTGTATAAAAATTTGTTAAGTTGATGACACATTAAGGATGGCAAAATTCAAGTACATACTGAAAGTATCGATATCACTATAAATTCGATAATTCTTTGAACAAGTAGTATGAAATCTAGATCAGCCGTAAATATTTGTTTAAGAAGTAAACAAATTTTTTTCCGATTATATTATCTATTTTCATTAATTTACCTGGTTCGCCGCACTTAGTTGTTTCCAACGTCTATGATAAAAGATGACTCTTAGCCTCCATTACTCAGTACTAACTAGTTCCGAACCTTCGAACCGAATCAGAGCAAAGTGAGCTAGATGCGTTCTAATTGTTCTAAGGGATTGAAAAAAAAAACAAATACAAAGTTCAGAGTAAATAATGAATCCACAGGTGTAATTAGTCGCTTTTTAACATTCGGTCCACAACGTTTGATAGTTTTGGTTAGTGTTTCAAAAAACTTATTATTTTAGCCCAATTCAGCCGGCAACTATGTACTTTGAACTTTGACTCCAATGATTTTTTTCTAGAGTAACATTATGTCGATTTCCAAGCCTCTGTATTCGCTGTTCGGTACTTATCTGGAACAGCTTTTTAACCATCCAGTGCGTACGAAGTCCATAACGGCGTAAGTTTACTGTTATCATTTTGCCGGCCTTCCAGAAGCACCCACTTCATCTACTTGGGTCATTTCACTTTAGCTCAATTTTAGCTACGACAGCCAATGTAACCTCTCAGCGTCTTGCCGGGGCCAAAAAACTCAACCAGAGCAGTGTGTTTGCTTATGGACTTTATGGATTTCTCTTTGGTGGTAGTGTACCCCACTATTTTTACCAGACTGTTGAACGTCTCTTCGATCACGATGTGCGCTTTAGAAGATTCTTTTTGTTTTTGTCGGAGCGTTTAGTCTATGCTCCGATTTATCAAGCTCTTTCCCTGTACTTCCTCTCCCTGTTCGAGGACAACTCCCATGGCACAGCCGTGAAGAATGTCGAAAAACTTTATTGGCCACTACTTCGTGCCAACTGGCAATATTTGTCTTTCTTTGTATATCTGAACATGGCCTATGTCCCGCCTATGGTAAGTTTGAAAATAATCTAAAGTTAGCATGGAAACTTTATTTTGATCACACATATGTACATATTTATATCTATTTGTAGTTCCGATCCATATTTATGGGTATTATATCCTTTATTTGGGTGGTTTACATTGCCCAGAAACGTCGACGATTCCAGGAGAAACAGGCTGCTGAGAAATCTAAATAACCATGCTAGCGATGTGAGACGAATCCAGAGACTTTACCCCATATGCATTTGTTTTGTTAATGGGGCTGATAGCTAGCTGATTCCATTTGGACTCTTAGAAACGCTTTTATCTGCGTTGTGTTTAAATTGTTTAAAAAGTAATATTGTGCTTAGTAGATTAAGTTGATTGCAAGAAAAAAAATATATATATAGTTGCCAGTGTATTTGAATATGTATGTGTTGAACCGTGAGATAAGCATTAGTTTACCTATACGGCGTCTATTCGTCAATAAACTCTGTCCATTCCCTTTAACAACAAAGAATGAGAAATATATGTAATAAATATTATAATCCCACAAAAGCAGTTGTAGTAAATTACGCTGTTCCCCCTAGTTTCCATGGTTCCGCATTTACAATAAACAAAAACTTATTAATATTAAATTACATGTCTCTATAAATGGAAGTTATTTTTGGTACAGTATTATGCAATTCCAAATATGTTTTTTAAATGCATTCTGAAATTATTTGCTGATTTAATAAAAAAAAAAATGAAAAAAGGAGAGTGTTCAAAAAGTTCGCGAATTGAGAAATTTATATCGTTTGAAGGTTATTGTATACAACTTCGCTATTTTATCAAGAAAACGATTTAAGATAAATTTTCTTCATCATGCTTGTCAGTGTTTAATATTTAAATATTGGGTACACTTGTAAAATGGCTTACCGGTTTCGACAATATGTGAAAATAGGCGTATATTATAACAAATGTATATTAAGACAACGCATTAATAGTATTTGATTGTGCGTTAGTTCGAGTATTTTAATTGTCTAAATTATTTAGTGTTCTGTGACTAAGGATATCTGGAAAAACGATAACAATGCAGAGGTAATTGTATTCTATTAACGGGTCACGAATAAATTTTGAAAAAATGTACAATTTGTAACGTTGGGTTCCAACTGTTCAACACTGTCGGGGTTGCCGATAGTTTCGATAATTCCTTTGGTTGTGGCAATACTGGTAGTGACAAAAACAACAACAATTTTGCAACCCATAGCGAGAAAGTGGAATTAATATTAAATTTATGTAGATTTCTGAAAGAAAAAACACATAAAATGGGCTATGATGTGAATCGCTTTCAAGGCGATGTAGACGAAGAATTAACCTGTCCAATTTGCTCTGGAGTTCTGGAAGATCCACTGCAGGTAAGGCAATGAATGCACCCCCACCCACACACGATTGATGAACATGTTCTGGTTATTTTTCCAGGCGGTAATGTGCGAGCACGCCTTCTGTCGTGGATGCATTAACGAGTGGCTCACTCGTCAACCAACGTGCCCTGTTGATCGCAATTCCCTGACCACAGCCAACTTGCGCGCAGTTCCTCGAATCTTGCGCAACCTGCTGTCGCGTCTCTCTATTACCTGTGACAATGCGCCATATGGCTGCACAGCTGTGCTTAAGCTGGATGCATACAATTCTCATTTGGATGAGTGCATACACAATCCGAAGCGTCCATTTCCCTGCGAGAAAGGCTGCGGGTTTGATATACCTAAAGATGAGCTCAAGGATCACAATTGTGTAAGGGAACTGCGCACCCTGATTGTAAAGCAGACCGAGAAAATAAGTGAATTAAAATCCGAGCTCACTGATCAGCAGCTGACCATTAATGAGTTGAAAAGGGAATTGCAGTTATTTAAAGATTTTATGCGTGCCATGCGTGTATCGAATCCAGCCATGCGAGCTATTGCTGATCAAATGGAACGCGATGAAGTGATACGCTGGAGTTCGGCCTTGCCCCGTGCAAGAGTAACACGCTGGGGTGGCATGATCTCTACCCCAGATGATGCACTACAGTTAATGATAAAGCGTGCTCTCTCCGAATCCGGCTGTCCGCCCCATATTTTGGATAGTTTGATGGAATTCTGTCACGAAAGGCGCTGGCCACGAGGCTTAGCCTCATTGGAGACGCGTCAGAATAATCGTCGTATTTATGACAACTATGTGTGTCGCCGCATTCCTGGTAAAAGATACATACATCGAACACATCCATGTTCTTTTTTATTTTAATTTTATCTATTTTTACCCCTTTGGCAGGCAAACAAGCAGTACTTGTACTGAGCTGCGATAATTTGCACATGACGGAAGATGTTATGATCGATCCTGGCCTGGTCATGATCTTTGCCCATGGCATTGAATAACCAATTTATTGAATAACAACTACTTATGTATATGTACATATATATATATATATGTGTGTGTGTGTGTCCATACACACATATATATATACATGTATTTAAACCGTGCTCAGTTTTGTTGGTTTTGTGTTTCCTTATTTTAAGTTAATCTCAAAAATTAATCTCCCTTGTAGTCCTTAAGTAAAAATATGAAAGAAGAAATCTCATAGAAATATTTCAAAATCAAAAAACCATTAAAACGCTTCATCATGGCCCGTTCCCCCTGCTCAGTTGTAACATTTATTGCAACAAACACACACACGCACACACACATACATACATACATATAGCTAGAGCAAACTTCATCCAGGCAAATCTTTTTCCACAAATCGATTTGCCATAGCTTATGGGAATCAATGTTCAGAGACAGCTAAATTTCGTTTAATTTCCTTACATCGTTGAGAGGTTTTAAAAAATTTACATATCTTAGATTCGGAGATGGCCCAAATTATATTTGCAAATTCCAAGTTTCTGAATAATTCGAATTTCCTTTGCTTATAAATACATTTAAATGCATATTCCATATTCATAAAGCAAACGCGCATCCATACATATAGGTATATGTAAATACATATATACTTTATAGAACGATCTCAAGAAGAAAAAGAAAACAAAAAAAGAAAACAAAGAAAATGAATCTATCATTTCCCGTTTCGAAAAAAAGGAAAAGAAAATTTTTGTGTGTGTCCTTGTACTGTATTTTTATGTTTTACTTAAAAGCTAATCTTAAAAGAATGACTATTTTTATGAATGTAATTATATATATATTGTTGAAACTTTAAATTCGTATTTCAACATGCAACAGAAATGATATTAAAGAGAAAATCATAAATTGGAGTTCCATTTTCTAATAAGGTAAACTAAAAAGAAAACATACAATATGGAGTAAAGTTTCCTAAGGAAAAACTAGAATGGTTGAAAGCATTCCTGGGAAATCTATTAGTACTGCGGGATAAAGTCGTCTTAATTCGACATCTATGTGAGTTAAGTCGAGATACAGCATAGATGTAATTATATGTATTATTTCTTTATTTAATGTTTGTCCCAGGGACAACTATAAAATACTATGACATAAATGTATGAATTGTCTTTGGAATGTGTACAAATTGTACGTACTAAAGGAGCTAGTTTATTTTAATCCCTATAGATAAAGCTTCAAAAACTCGGATCAGATTTAGTTTCAGAATTATGTATATATCAAGTCGCCGCATGTATACATACATACATACATACATATGTATGAATACATATACTTTGTAAATGTTACTATTATTAGGTAAAGAAAATTGTTGCTGTAGCTTTCTTTTTTTGTTTTGATCGTTTTCGCATACGAATTTAAAATTTGAGTGTTAAAAGCTGATATAATGGGGTAGATTTAGAAAACAACACAGAATAAACAAAAATAAGATACATCTATTTTATTTCCACTTTGACTGATTTAATTATTGAATAATTACATACATATGTTGTTTGGGTTCAATTGCCAAGAAGCTCTTGCAAGTTGCTTCCATGTAAAGATCCGACAAACTAGTTTGATTGGAAATGTATGGGCGAGCAATTAAGCAAGCGTGGCTCGATCGGCATAACAATCGATGTTAATCGAGAATATATACATATGTATATACATATATATATATATATATATATACATATATATATGTATATATGGATATGTATATGAGAACCCAGATGTGTTATATATACATACATACATGTATATGGTCAAAACTACAACAAAGCTTGCAAATACAATGTATGTACATACATACATATATACAATATATACATACAGATATATACCAAATTTTGTCTAGGTTAATCACAGGAATATTGGAATAGTTGATACGCCACTGTTTATTATTCCGAATTACGGCATTTTTATTAATTTTTAACGTTTACTGGGTTGCCCTCTAAACAATCAATTCCGTTTCCTCCTCGACTCGACTCACCTCGCCTCGCCGTCCATGTAGACGCTCAGCATCATCTGTTCCCGAAAAGGAGATCCTAAACAAAAACCAGAAATCGGAAAGCAGACAAAAAAGACTAAAGACAAAGTTAAGATGAAAACTAGTTCTTCCGCTAGCTTTAAAACCGGTTTCGCATTTTTTTTTGTTTTTTTTTTGGGGTTTGTTTTTGCTTTTATAACCAATTTTTTTTGTCCACAAAAAATATTAAATAAAACGTTAATGTCTATCATAATAGTTACATATGCCAAAATGCCTCATTTTTTCCCTTCGCCCCGGTTGGCATCCCCCTCCCTGGTCTAAAAAGTAAGAGTTGGGTTTAGGCAAAAAAGTTTAGCGTAGAATTCATCCAAAATTAGTTGCTTGCCAAGCTCCTAAGCTAACGGACGGCTGTTTCTTTCTCTTAAAATGAATTTATATATTTCTTTGTTAATAGTCTCTACCATTTGCCTGGTAGCTGGCGCTCCGGCTCCGCAACAGTTGGGCAAACGTAACGAAAAACAAGTGGTGCAAACTGGCGAAGAAGACTTACGTAAGATAGCAATTCCGATTAATTTGTTACTTAATTCAGATTATTCAATCAAAATTTACAGCTTCAAAAGGTGCCACAATTGAGGAAGTTGTTGTAGAATCTGCGTTATATATCAAATCAAAGCCCAATCAGCAGCAAGTAAGGAGAGTACGCTCGGCGGACTTTGAGGATTCACTGCGTCGTGTTTATGAGACGCACAAGCGGGTGAAGCGTCAATTTGGCGAAGGATTTGGTGGTAATCCAGAATTTGGGGCTGATAAATTTGGTGGTCCCAACTTCGGTGGTGGATTTGGTGGCAATCAAGGATTTGGTGGTTATCAAGGATTTGGAGGTAATCAAGGATTCGGTGGAAATAGACGGCATGGTGGTGGACAAACTCAAGCTGGAACCTCAGCTGGTGTTGGTGGTACCAAAGCTGGTGTTGACGTTGGTGCCGGACCCGACGGTGGCACTGCCAATGCAAATGTCGAACTAAATCCTCTCGGTCCTCTTGGGCCAAATGGCTATAACCAGGAACAGGCTGCTTCCAACGGAGCTGCTCACAGTAATTACAACAACGGTTTCGATTCGGGCTCTTCTGCTTCTAATGCCCAGGCCCAGGGCTTCCAATCAGAAAGTGCTAATAGTTCATTTGGTGCTTCCTCCGCCAGCACAGCCACCCAAGCGCAGAATTCAAATCCATTTGGCAATAGCAATTCGGCCGGAGCTTCTCTAAGTCAAGTGTATCATTTGCCGAATGGACAAACGATAAACTTCAGCTCATCTAACAGTTTTGCCAATGGTGGTGCTGCTCATGGCAACAGTCATGGAGCAAGTGTTTCCGTAAGTCGCTAGATTTCAATTCGTGCCATAGAGTTATGCCGGACGTAATGTGATCCCGCATAATTCTAATAAACAATAAACTCTGGTATAAATAAATTTTTGTAAACAAAACAATGAAATAGATCATTTTCTAAATTTATTTAGAGTTTGGGATTCTAGATTATCTAATGGTCTAATGAGTATTCTAAATTTCCTTCCAAGATAATATATTTAAAAACATTTTAAAACCGACGTAGTATTCAGTAAATATAATACTCCTTTAAAGCAATTACAAATGAATAAGTTAAAAATCGAGTCGAAAAATGATTCAATCTATAAAACAAATCCACAAATAACTAAAAGAAACTTTCCTTCATATTTGTATACGTTATTGCTTTCTTTAACATTTTCTTACCTTCATTATTATCAAAAAATCCATGTAACTAGATGGTCTAACTTCGTCCGTGCCGAAGTTCGTATACTCTTGCAAATTGTCTCGATGTAATTTGGCAGAACCATTATTGTAAATTATTATTATTATAATATGCATAATTATTATTATTATGCAAATCAAATTTACAAGTTCGAAATTTTGTGTCCCCAGCTTAAAAAAATTTTTTCATTAAAAATTTTGTTTGCACCGACTGTTCATATGGCAGCTATATGATATAGTCAACCGATTCTGTTAAACTCAACCAATCTTAAATTTCGTGGCATTCGGTTAGAAAACAACAGAATTATTGAGAACAAACCTTATTCATGACCAATGGGAATTGATATAGTCAAACGATCGGGACGATATCGAGATATACAATGCCTGCAGCAAAAATAAGCCTATGTTGAAAATTTCAGCTCTGTAGCTATAAGGGTCTCGGAGGAGCTGTTGACTCCGACAGACTGACATACGGACAGGGCTAGAGCGACTTGTGTATTCATGCTGATCAAGAATATATATACCTACTTTATATAGTCGGATATAGATCCTTCCGTGTGGTTATAAAAACTGAGCTTCTGCTTAAATTATTTTCGCCTTTCTTTTTCGCAAAATGTTGTATGACGTAGATCAATTTAACTATATGAATTCTTTTTTAATTGATTTCTCATTCATTCAATTTGTTACTTTTTTTTATGTCTCATTTATGGTTTTGAATATTTAATGAACTAACTCGACTTGCCTATTACGATCCACAATTAGGTTGTGGAACGCATATTTACCAATCAGTTGATACAGGGTTGCCATATTTGATTATTGAAAATGAATGAATCAAAGATATGCTATAAAGAGAATTTCTTCTCCAAGACGACAAACGATTTTTTTTTTTTTCAAATTTACATAATTATATTTTGGTAAAGTTTTAAAAAATTGTTCTGCTTTATTTATTCTACAATATTCGTCATATTCTCTACTTTTCGCCTCTTCTCGTAAGGGTGGTTTAATCCGATTCACTTTCACTCTCAGATTGAAAATCACCCACTTCAATTGAAAACTTGTATTCCTGATCGCAGCCCAAATATGAATCACTCATGTAGTACAAAGTGTAATCGTGCTTTCCTGGACTTGGTGCTACAAAGTCCAACTTGACTCTAGCCTTTTGTTGGAGCGTTAGACGTTTAATGGAGAGCAATGAATTGCTTTTGGGATCACCAATAACCACCCACCAGCCTTCTTCACGTTTTTGAGGGAAGAAGGGAGCAATTACCGGTCCGGTTACCTCATCCTCTCGTTCCAATTGAACGACCACATTAACTGTAGAACCTGAATTGATACGATCCTTGTCCAGCACTTCATAGTTAAGTTCAATGTTGGGATAACGGTTACAAAAACGAGCCACATCAGCCATTTGCGAGTCAGACAATTGGAGTAAGCGTGATCTATCCTCATCTTCCAACTCCATGATGTCGAAGACTGTCTCAATTTTCTAAACAAAAAAGCAGAAAATCCTTAATAAATCTTTTATTTTAGTATCGATCCAAGGAACTTACCTTTTCGGAGCACCGTTTGACAATTTCTGTACTAAAGTGGGGCAATTGGCGCAAATACGAGTCCTTACTCCACATGGCCTGGGTAACCATTTGGGCCAACTCCATAGCTGCTACTGCGGGAGAAAGCCAACCATTTGAACTAAGCACATCGACACACGCCTGAATCAGGCGAATGGCCTTGCTCAGTATCTGTTCGGTGTCTCCTTGTAGTTCTGGACCCAACTGCAGGCGGGATAAATGAGCTTGGAGCAGCAAATTGGTTTTAATATGCGGATCATTGAATCTGTAAGACGAGAAACTTATTCATTTTTTGATCGATAAATCAATCATTTTGAAATTATCATACTTGGGAGCCGTTTCGTTTGGCCCGGTTAATTTATTCGGCAAACGTTGGGAGAGTGTACGAAGGACTTGTTCCTCATGGTGTCGCACCATCACATCCTCATATTCCGCTGCAGATGAGATAATCTCCAAGAGGCCACGAACTTTTGTCTTGCTATTCAGGGACAAACTGAAGAGTTCTGTAAAAGGATATAATATATATGTATGTATGTATGTATATAAGCAATGAAAAATTAATTTTACCTATGGTCGTATAATTGATGTAATAATAGGCAGCAATCATGCCCAGATTTAATGGCAGCGTATCCATGTCATCCTCAACGCTTATGCATTTGCTTTGCTCCAAGTCACTTAACGTATTCTCGACTAGTTCGGACAAATGATCGGACAAATGTCGATGCGTCACACCCTGAAGATTGTAATAGTTGGGATTCTGTGTCAATCGCCTGTACAAGAATGTCCAGGTGAGATAGTCAACGGCATCCTGTTTATTTTCAATAGTCTTTGTTACCACCTCAGCATTGAAATGATCGTGCATCCGATGATCCAAATGTGATTCAATTGGCAATGGTTCATTGATAAATTTCTTAAAGAAATCCTTCTTACTGCTCTGACACATAAGGACACATTTAGCATCGGCATCCTCATTGGGACGATTGGCACGACCAATCATTTGCAGTACATCGGTAATAGGATAGTCCTCATATGAATGATTCTTACCATTATAGAATTGTGTATCCATAATGATAACCAAATGCGCGGAGATGCTCATTCCCCAACAGAGATCACGGGAAACAACAGCCACTTGAATGGCACCCGAATCGAAAAGCTGCTCGACCAATCTATGATCCGACGCCGTCAATCCCTCATGCAAATAGGCAACACCCTGGGCTAGAGTTTCCTTCAATGTTTTATCTGTTATTCTCTCAAGGAATGGCTGTATGTCATCCTCCTCGGCATGGAAGAAACGATTCGGTTGCATATCTGAGGCGGCATATGTCAATATATCAATGGCCGTCAATCGAGCCTGCTTTCGGGATGAAACGAACACAATCACCGGCTTGTGGGCACTCCATTTCAATATTGAATTATAAACCGGCTTGGACATTGTGGCAATCCGGGTTGCATTATGGGTGACATTGAATCCCTGAATATGTAATTCTAAAGGTATTGGTCGAACACTTGGATGGAAATTAAAAGTGGCATTGGGATTACAACCCAACCACTGAGCCACATCCCTTGCATCAGTGAGAGATGCCGACAAGGCCATTATTCTGATTTGTTTCTCAATCTGTGAACTGATGTAACGCATTCGCGAGCAGACAATCTCCAAGACGGGTCCATCTTCACCTCCCACTAACTGCAATTCATCCACAATGAATAGATTCACTAATTGGACATTTTTGCGCTGTTTCCAACGACGTGACAGGACATCCCACTTATCGGCTGTGGTTATAATCAATTGACCTTTGGCAATAAGCTTTAAATCGGTTCCAGTTTCACCCGTCAATTTGACCACCTTAATATCAAGGGCTGAGAATTTGCTATGCCAATCGGCGAATACGGAATCGGCCAATGCCTCCTGCGACACGAGATAAACACATCTGCCATCCGGTTGATTGGTAAATAGACGCATTATGGCAAATTCGGCAATGGTCATCTTGCCCGAACCGGTTGGAGCACCCACAAAGACATTCTCATCACTGTTATAGACGGCATTGAATACCTGCGTCTGGATGGGATTAAATTGTGCAAATTTCTGATTGTAGAAGGTTTCAAATTTCGGTTGACGCAATGCACTAATTGGTAGTGGTTGCAAATCCAATAGTTCCGTGGGCGGCATATTCTTTTCTGGCAATATTAAATGTCTAAAGGATACGGGTAATTGGGTTTCGGCTCCTATCCAGCGATCAGAGACAATACGTAGGAAATACTGCGGAGGCAATGGCTCAAAAATGGGCACAAAGAATTTTAACTGATGCTCATCCTGGGAATACTTTTGCTTCAGTAAAAAGAATTCGTGATGTAGTATTAGTTCTGAATCCACATCCTCAATTAATACCCAAAAGCCCTCAGATTGTCCATGGACTTTTTCGTCCCATTGAAAATCGGGAGTAATTGTCAATTCCACTCTTAAAGTGCTACGCGTAATAGGTTGAATATGAGTAGATAAATCCAATTTTGGAAATTGATGGACAAATTTATGTATTGTCTTGCCTAATTTGGGCACTCGTATTAATTCACCCAATTCGTGGGGTTCCAAGTCATAGAGACGTGACCATGGGAAATGTTTCTTTTCCAATTTCTTGGCTATCTCATCTGGCATTTTCTTGAACTGTCTCAATGGTGTCATCGATTGCCACATCCGTCTATCGATCATCTTGCACAGGGTCAATGTTTTGTCCGCCAATTGGGCCCAGCCACGGGTTAACACAATTTCATAGATGGCTCGCATTAGACGAGCTGCCGATTGGGTTATGAAAACCATGTCAGACATTAAAGCAAATCCTTCCAATTTCAGTTGAGATATATATGCTTGGAGTAGAACATTCACCTTGGCACTATGCTCCTCAATTGACTCCTTAATTGGTATTGGTACACGTTCCATTAGCTTTTGCAATTCCAATTTCTCCTCCTCCCTGACCGAAATGTGTCGGAACTCGGAGGAGAGTGAAAATACACGGAATAGTTCAATTTCACTTAGGGTTTGCTTCAACAATTGATTATAGGTCAACATTGTTTCATGGGTCAGATAGTAATGGGATGCAATACGTCCTAGATCTGTCACCTGAAAATGTCCTGTCTTTCGTTCGTACTTGACCAGTCCACTTCTCTCCAAGCTACAGGCAGCCGTATGCAAGAGATCAGCCCTATGTTGTTCCAGCAAGGGATCAGCCTTAATTGCATCATGGGATACACCATACAATGTGGGATTCCTAAGCATTCTAATATATAAATAGGTATAGCCCAACCAATTGACTGCATCTTGTAAATGCTGAACAGTGCCAAGGACAATTTCCGCATTCAACATATCTGGTAGCTTCGATATAAACTGTGATTCGATGGGCAATTGTTGATTTAGGAGGGATAAATAGAATTGCAATTCGGAGTGATTTGTTATGAGAATGCCCTCACCCTTGGTATCATATTGGGGACGACCTGCACGACCCAACATTTGAAGCACATCCAGGGCACTTAATTCCACCCATCGACCCTTTTCAGGATTATAGACCTGTGTCCCCTTAATGATTACAGTGTGGGCTGGCAAATTGACACCCCAGGCCAGAGTGGCTGTCGAAACGAGGACTTGAATATGGCGATCCGCAAATAGATCCTCAACCAATGTACGATCCACTCGACTCATGCCAGCATGATGGATGGCAAAGCCATAGGGCAATAGCTCTTTTAATTCGGAATTTTTAACCTGTTCCGCTTCAGTACGAAGAACTTCCATGCTTGCAGAACCCTCACGAAGGAAACTGCCGAGGGTATCCTGTTCCAGGCACATATCCCGTACCGCTCGAGCTGTTTTACCCGTCTCCTTACGTGAGTGAACAAAGACTAGTACTTGATTTCTACCAGCATGCTCCATTGTCTTCTCATAGACAATTTCATTCATCACTTGGAAACGTTTGAGGGCCTTCTTCTCCGTAACGCCAATATATTGTTGCTCCAAGGAGACAGGACGATAGCTGTTGTCAAAGTAGAAGAGTCCCTTGTCGGGTTTGACACGCAAAAACGTCGCCACATCCTGATAATTGGGCAATGTTGCAGAGAGACCAACCAATCTAACTTCCTCTTGTGTGGTTTCAATCTGCCTTATGGTACGAGCAACAAGAGCTTCCAGGACAGGACCACGCTCATCGTGCAACAAATGGATTTCATCGATAATAACCAAACGTACCAAACTGACAAAGGTGCGTTCGCCACCCTTTCGGGTGATAATATCCCATTTCTCTGGTGTGCACACAATCACCTGGGTGGCAGCAATCTGCTCCCGTGTCAATTGGTGATCTCCCGTTAACTCGGATACCACCAGATTGTAGCAAGCCAAACGTCTACCGAAATTTCCCACCATCTCCTGCACCAATGATTTCATTGGCGCCACATAAATTATCTTAAAATCCTGGGAATTGATGGTGCCATCCTCATTGATGTGTTTACCAATTTCCCGCATCATGGTGAGCAGAGCCACATTTGTTTTACCAGCACCAGTTGGGGCACATAGCAACATATTCTCATCACTGTCCAGGGCAGCTTTATACAGACGACTCTGTATGCGATTTAAGGTTTTGAAGCCCCCAAAAACCGGTTGCACATATTTGGGTAGCTTATCTATTGGCTGCAATTCTTCATTAGCATCAAAAGGCACTGCTTTGAGGGCCGGCACATGGACCTCCTCATAGCCCTTTCGCTGTTTTCTATATGAACCGTCTGGGAGCTGGCAACGCTTATTTGCCATAAAGTGGGAGCCCTGGGTGAAGGCCAATTCATCCAATTCCAATAATTGACGTACTCCAGCCACTTGACCGGCCGATTGATCACCCTCTTCTCCATCAGTATGACCTTTGCCACGTTTACCACCACCACGAGGGTCACCATCACCTCCATCCGCTGCCTCATCGGCTGCTTTTCCCGTATCCAAGTGTTTCAATATTTTTGCCAAAGTTGAATTTCCACGCATTTTCTCTCTTATACGTTGACGTTCGCTGTCCGTTTGGGCCGAGGCCAACATGGTACAATAGAGTATCATCTGACGGTTCAGTTTTAGCTGCTTAATAAAATCAAAGCAATCGTAGCCGAGCAGCAGGACCAATTGATTTTCGCAATCTCGCTCATCGGCGGCATCTTTAAGGATCTTCAATACATCCGCCGCCTTACTCTGCGAGACCATGGCATCTTTATAGAACTTACTAAGGCAACGTTGCAACCAATATGCATCTATATCCAATGGATGTAATGTCACGCGATCTTTTTTAACATTGGTAGCGGCATCTTCGTTGGCCAACTGGAAAACAAAAACGAGGCCAATCAAAAAAAAACTAAAGAAATAAAATACATATATGAATTATTACTCACATTTTCCGAGTGCAATGTATGATCTATGCGCGCCTCCTCGCCCTCATCTTGGCCGCCCTCCTCGTCACGGATTTCACCGTACATATC
Source organism: Drosophila sturtevanti (assembly GCA_018150375.1). Lineage (NCBI taxonomy): Eukaryota > Metazoa > Arthropoda > Insecta > Diptera > Drosophilidae > Drosophila > Drosophila sturtevanti. The sequence continues at coordinate 2,113,738 of JAECWJ010000696.1, read as the reverse complement.
ATTATCACTTTCCTCCTCTGATTCTTCGAATTGCACATTGATGCCGTATGTTTCATCAATTTGCTCCTCATTGGGCTGGGTTGCTGTTAATGCATTTACCGCCTCGGAGCCAAAGTCCGTTATCTTTTTACCCAAATTGACCAGAAGGGCGAAGCGTTCATCCGTTACCGATCCGAGGAGGCTGTCCACATCCCTCATCTTTTCACGATCCTTAAATCGATCATTTTTAAGCACTGCCAATATTTCATCGGCTGCTCCGCACAGTATATCCCTGGGTTGGTCGCCCAGTGCCTCCTGAATGAAGCTCAAAAGTACCTCATAGGTTTGACGTGTTTCCTGCGTCTTAGGTCTGTACACAATACCCACCATTTCGTCAATACCCTCCGACAGTAAAGTTGCTCCTTTCATTCGCTCAAAGTCATACTGCGCTTCATCTCGCTTCTGCCGCTTTACTTTACGTTCTTCCGTTTTTTCCGGTTTGGTGCGTTGATACCGATCACCCATTCTGGTGCCGTCCAATTTTCCCACAAGCGAACATACTTCTCCAGTTGCCTCATCACGTCGTGGTCGCTCAATAAGTCGTACGTCTGCTTGCAGCACAAGATTTGAGTTCTTCGATGGTGGACGAAAGATGAATAGGCGGCGAGGAGAATGGGAGAGGGGGGAGGTAGTAAATGTAAACGTTTATTGCCGCATGCGGTCTAATGAAAATCAATCAATTTTCTACTTACCGCTTTGTACTCATACTGCAACTGACGTGCTGCGGCATCAGCCATGATTATACTATAATTAATTAACTTATTTAATGCTAAATTGAATTACTTTTACAATTCTTGTGGCACAAATTTTGTCAACTTGTTCATGCGCTTCGATAACTTATCGGAAATTGGCACAATGTCGGTAGTAGAAACAGGGATGCAACATCATAATACATATATAATTTGGTACTTCTAGTTCTTATATATTAAAACCTGTGTTGAAAATAGTTTAAATTTAATTTTAAATTATACAAATGCATTAGTTAAGTGCTTGCAGAAGAAATAAATTCTAATGTCAATAACTTTAAAAGTCAATGAACGTTATTTTATAATATTTGCATTGAGTGAAAAAGTGGAACCAGTGGTTCCTAATAATATATGTAGATCATTGCCAACAGTTTTCTTCAAAACCAAAGAGGGCATTGAAAACACAGTAAACAAAACATTACACTGGGCATTCATATAAAGAGTGAAATATATTACACATAATATGGAAAATGAGCAGCAGCAGTAACCAGACGGACGAACAATACAAAATTCTGAAGCTAGTTTAATTGGAAACTAAACAGTCAGTGTACGTCAAAGAGTGAACTTCACATTTCTCTGTAATGCGTGATAAGCAGCAATAATAATAAACAATAACAAAAACAATAAAAGCAACAACAACAACAATAACGGTATTAAAAAAAAAACAATATGTTGGCCATTCCTCATCAAAAAGATCACCGATGTCCCGGCTTTTGTGCTTGCACCTTTCCCAGTTGCATGGAAGTTACCAATTATAAGGGTAACATTCTGGATCTAGTCAAGTGCCAGTGTGGCGAGGCTGATTCTGGACATCATCGGGAATGGGAGTGGCAAACATTGGGTTCGTCGGATGCTCAAATAAATGGACAAGACATCATTTTTCATCCCACATACAGTCAGGGCACTGCCATAGTTCGGGGCGAGAAACCACTGAAAGCGGATAAGGTTCACTTCTGGGAGATGCGCATCATAACAGCATTGACCGGTACAGACGTGGTAAGTGTGTGTGAGTGTATGTATGTGTGCTGCATTCCTGGCCAGTTCCCTGGCAACGGCAACTATTTTTGGACACTAAATGAATGTCAGACAATGTCGCCGATAAGACACCATGTGCATATATATGTAAACAAAAATGTTTTTAGTTCTACATATGCACATACACACACATATAAATATATAGAACACCAACTGTGTGCCTGCTGATGATCTCAATTTAATTTTCCAGCCCATTATGCGGGATTACAAAGAGTTGATAAGATAAGAAGCTGTGATTGCATGGGGAAGAGTTGGAGGGGGAGGGGGAGGGAGGTGTGGAAACTCATCTTCCTGATAAGCCTTTTGAAAAGTTCAATGTAAAGATTTTCACATTTATCCCCTTTATCTTTTAGATGTTTGGCATTGGCACAGAAAATGTTAATTTGGAACAATTTAAATTCCATTTTGTGTCGGCTTTAGGCACAAATGCCCAATCCTGGGGCTTCTCGTATTCAGGAACAATTCAACATTGTGGCGAACAGCAGCCCTATGGACAGAAATTCTCTCAGGGTTGTCTGGTCGGTGTCTATTTAGATCGAACCCGAGGTCATCTTGAGTTTTATTTGAATCGACGAGCCTTGGGTGTTGCATACATTAATATTCCCACTGATCCGGATGTGCTAATCTATCCCATGGTCTGTTCCACGGCTGCCAAGTCGGTGATAAGGCTTATTAATTCCACCTCCCAGGATGTGACATTACAATTGAGAGCATTTCAAGCTCTCACCAAACAGCCACAGAAGCTAGAGGAATTACGTCAAATGCCCGGTCTTAAAAGTATTCTTCAATCATATTGGTTCTTGGCGCCTCCGGTCAGATACTCCAGAAGAGCCAAAGAGGATGAACTGGATCTGGGCGATGAGGCCGTATTGTGTAGTTCCAAGTTGAGATTGGGAAGGAAGCAGAAATATAAAGGTAAATTTGATCAAATTTTATAAACTATATATGTACTTACATAGATATATACATGCCAAATACGATTCTTAACTAAAATCGTTTAAATTTGTTAAAAGAATACGTATTTTTATCTTTAAAATGAATATTCTGGTATAAAAGCATGAATTTTAGGCACTAAAAAAATATAATTATTTTTAATTAATGTTTAAAAAATAAAGGATATGCATACATAATACATACATATAAAACAGGCTGATCTGTCAGTCGATTGGCTATCCGAAACAAGAAAATTAGAATGATGATACTACAGATTGTATTATCATTAAGGAGCATTGGAGGGCTGCTATTTATAAGTATTTGGGGAATTGCAAATAAAAACAAGCTATATCATATATGTAGTAGACAAATTCTGTTACATCTAAACAGATATATTTCTATACATACCAAATTTCATGTCCCTATCTTGAGAAACAACTGATGATGTTCCTATGGCAGCCATAGTCGTTAGATCGGGATGATTTCAACATATATATATATAAAGAAATTTATGTTGAAAATTTTAACTCGGCAGTTGTAAGGGGATCAGAGGAGAAGCTGTTGTTTTAGACAGACGATGCTGATCATTAATGTATATACTTAATATAGTCGGAGATGCTTCCTTCTGTGCGTTGCAAACTTCCGACTAAACAAATAGTTTTTTTTTTGTAATTTCTAGACCAGAATATAACTCTTAAACTTTTAGCTGACTTTTCCAGGAACACTATTAGCACATTCAACACTCAATAATGCAGCATTTGATTATTCATGAATTGATAGGAGTGATATATCGCAATTTATATAGTCCTAAAAAACGTGATTCCCGAACAAAGCACATCTGCATACATATGTATGTACGAGTAAATATATGTCCATACATATATATATAGGTAAAGTTTTTTGTTCTTTGAATCATTTGCAGGTTGATTAAAGTGTTCAAGATATCTTGAAATTTTTATTGACAGAAATATGTATGATTAAGCAATACATGTATACACATATTCATATAGATATATATGTATATATACATATAATATATTTACCAATCCAGTTTTTTTCCACTTAATGAACCAAGTTATATTTAATCCATTTATAGAAACCGACGATGCGAACATTGATGAGGATTTATACTCCAATGCACACAAGATAACGTTACGTCGCAGCATCGACAGCAACGACGATGGCTATCTCATGTCCACATCTGTCCATGATATGTGCGATGAATATTTCCATTTTTTATTATAAGATTTAATTTGCCATTTACCCACATATCGTTATTAAATGTATGCATTTATTTTGTAAAAGTATGTTTTAAATGTGTGTGTTATAAGTATTTTTTTTTTTTTTGGGTGTATGGTCATACAAATAAGAAGAGACAGTAAAATAGAGATAGAGATGGAGAAACATATAGAAGGAAGCGAAACTTAGCAGAGAACTTAAATGAGGGAGGTTGGGAGGCTGAGAGGGGAGGGGAGCTTGCACTAGGATTTGATAGGTAAGACAAGGTTTTAACTCAATATTCCAGAATGTTTCTTGTCTTACCTAATATTATTTTAAAAATTATGTGACTATGAAAGATGTAATTGTAAACAAATTAAAAAAAAAAGAAGTTCCTTTCTTTTAAATGAATAATTATAGTAGTTTATGGTTACTCTACAATAAATTTTCATCCATAGAGCCACGCTTGAAAATCACACCCAACGGTAGCTAGTCCATATCGTCGTCATCATCATCGGAAATGGTGTATTTCTTTTGTGATCGCTTTCGTCGTGTCTGCTTTTTGGATGTGGTTGCAGCTCCACCGCCCACACCGCTCGATACTGATTGTGTGGGCGTAGACGGGGCACTGGCCAAAGGCTTGTTAAGTTTGAGTTTCATTTTAACGGCAGCTGCCGAAGTTGTGGCTATCTCCTCATCATCAGAGCCATCATCATTGTTATTTGTGCCGCCGCCGCCGCCCTCGTCATCATCATTATCCGAATTATCAGAAGCGCCGCCGCCACCACCATGGGATGCTTCCGCTGTATTTTCACCAGCTGCCACTGCAGCAGCATCCGCGGCAGCTGTGATCCTTTGCCTGGCCGCCACAAACACTTTCTGCAAGGCTATGGAATCCAAATAGATTAGTGAGGCCTCCTCATTATAAATTTGGGCATTGTGACACAATTGCATGAAATCCTTTTCAAGTTCATTGAGATCAGCATATTTGCAATCCTCGATCCGCTGCAATATTTTCTTAATGTCCACAGGACGCTTAATGATCTCATAGTAATCAGGGAGACGCTGTCGCGAAGGCAACTTCATAAACGGTTCTGACAGAGTGCGCCCGTCCTGGGTCATCTTAATGACAGCGCTCATTATTTTGTTCATTTGTTTTTTTGAACGTTTGTCCAGATTCTGACGGCGACGACGCTTCAATATCAGCGAATCATCATCGGATTCATCTTTGCGATTCTTACGTTTTCTCCGCTTGCGTTTGGAGTCATCTTCTTCATCCTCCTCATCAAATTCAGCGCCATCGTCAATAGCCTTTAGCCATTCCTTTTCGGTAAGGCTGTCCGTGTAATCAACCTCCTTGCGTTGTCGCGATCCGCGACCTGATAACCACAGAAAGAGAGAACAACATTTTATTTAAGATAAATACATAACATGGATTGGAGAATTCTCCAAATATACCTAGAATGGTGTCCTCATCGTATTGATAGTGGAAACGTTCCACTTCTTCATCATCCTTGGTTAGCCAGTCAGGCAATTCGGATTCATCGATAAGTCTCTCCCTACCGGGATGGATTTCCTCATCCTCTTTCTTTCGCTCGACATCCATGCGTTTGAAAATTTCAATTTCCTCCTCACTGCGGGCAATCATCATGTTAATCATTTCATCATCGGGCACCTCATTCTCCTCCTCCTCTTCATTGTCATCTTGATGGAGAATCGTTTGGAGGAACTGTTGACGCTCGCTGCCAGTTGATTTTTGATCAAACATGCCCGCCTGGATAACCTTCTCATCCATATTTAGTTTATATCTGGCTGCTGCCAAAATTCTCTCCTCCACCGAGTTAACTGTCATAAGCCGGAGTACCCGAACCTCATTCCGTTGACCAATACGATGGGCACGATCCTGGGCCTGCAAATCCTGATGCGGATTCCAATCGGAATCGAATATAACCACAGTATCAGCTGTTTGCAGATTAAGACCCAAACCACCGGCACGGGTAGAAAGCAAAAATACAAAAATGTCTGAATCCTTGGCATTAAATTTACGCAAGAGTTCACCACGATCCTCGGCCTTAGTTGTACCATCGAGCCGAAGATATCCAAATTGACGCCATCCTAGATAATCCTCGATAATGGTCATACACTGGGTCATCTGACAGAAGAGCAGTACACGATGATTGGTCGCCTTTAGTTTGGGCAATATACGATCGAGAAGCTCAAATTTACCAGATACACGATAAAGATCGGGACCTATCAATGAAAGAAGAGATTATTGTTAACAATTGGTCATTGACTAGTCCGACTAATTGCTAAAACTTCTTACCCGATACAACACCATGTCCACCGGTATGATCGCAATATTTCTCCTCGATATGCTGGAACATAAATGGATGATTGCACAACTTTCTTAGCTGGACAATGGTGTTCATTAGAGCCTTGGCTCCACCCTTGCCATGTTTGCCTTTCTCGGAACCATCGGTTAATAGAACACCCTTGCTCTGCATGTGCTTGTAGAGAACGCGTTGCAATGCAGACATGTCACACTTAATAATATATTCCACCTTATCCGGTAATTGATGCTCCACTTCCTTTTTGAGTCGACGCAGGAGGAACGGTCGCAGAACTTTGTGCAAACGACGAATGATCAAAATCGTTTCCTCCTCATTCAGTTCCACCTTTTCACCAGTTGTGGCAAATGGGGCATTGAACCATTGCTCAAAAGTGGAGCACGACTTGAAAATGGAGGGTAACAAAAAGTTAAGCAATGCCCACAACTCGGGCAATTTATTTTGCAATGGAGTTCCAGTAAGAAGCAGACGATATGGTGCTATATAATGGGTATTTAGCACCTGTGTGAGTTTGCAATGATGATTCTTCATGCGATGACCCTCATCGATGATCATATATTTCCATTGTATTTTTGCCAAGACAGCCTTATCCTTAATCACATACTCGTATGTGGTGAGCAGGACATTGAATTTTGTGGCTCTCATTTGGTTTTGAAGCAAGCGTCGACCCTGAGGACTACCCTTATAGCTAACCACACCAACGGCTGGGGCCCATTTCTCAAATTCCAATACCCAATTGGGCAAAGTTGATAGGGGGACAATGATCAGATAGGGACCCATTACTTTTTTGCGATCCATTAGATAGGTGACCAGCGATATAGTTTGAATGGTCTTACCCAGACCCATTTCATCGGCCAGAATGCCATTCAGATTGTTGTTATACAAGGAGACAAGCCATTCGAGACCCTTTAGCTGATATTCCTTCAATTGGCCATTGACCATAATGCTGGCCTGCTCAGTGACCTTTTCATGTATAGTATGGGCTATGCTGTAGTATGTCTGCTCTTCAGTGCGATACTCATCATCCTCAACCTTGGCTTTTGTAATCAAATCCTTAGCCTCCTCTTCGCCAGGCTTCGTTTCATTTTCGTCTGTATCGACCTTGTCTGGTACATCCTCCTCGAGCTCTGGCTGTTCTTCCTTTGGTTTGGCTTTAATATCATTCTGGTTGCCACCCATTCCACCACTATTGTCCTCCTCATCATCAATCCAATCCCAGCCAGGATGCATATTCAGCCAACGATGCAAATGTTTCAACATTGGTGCATCATCTCCGGTTAGCTTCTTGCCACTACATTGCTCCACCACATGGACACGCATATCGGCCACAATGCTACCCTCATCTATACCAATATATTCGCCACTCATTAGCAACTCCTTCTTGTAAAGCTGCAATCGTTTGCCCTCCTCCTCCTTCTTCTTCATTTGATCATCCTTATGCTGTTTAACCATTTGGGTAAGATTGCTAATGTACTCATCCGTCTGGGATAGAAGGAAGGCCAGACGTTTATCCTTCTTCTGATCAATGAGTTTGCGATAACCTTCTTCATCCTCGGCCATTAGACGACGCATACGTTCTTTTTCAATGCGCTCCTGCTCCTTCTTCTGTTCCCGCTCAGCATTTGCATGGTAGTTCATCACTGCCTTGTTCATTCTAGCCAGTTGCGCCTGCCAATAAAGAAGGAGAAAAGATTTCATATTAGATTTAAGCTGAAAGATTGATATTACTATTAAATAACCTTGTTATTTCTATGATATTCCCGTAAATCCTTGCCATGCTGCAACACTGCCGCCAGGAATTCCAAATGCTTTTGTCTGCGTTTTCGCTCCGCCTCCAGTTTCTGTTGTTTTTCCAGTTTCTCGGTAGCCCGGGCCTCACGTAATCCCTGGCGCTTGGTTCTCTTATAGAACTTCATATTTAGAGCTGTTTCCAAAGTGGTATCCCTTCTGGTGCACTGTACGAATTCCATGCGCAATTGACGCTGAAAATTCAATACCCGTAATGCGCGCAGCTCAATGGTTGCCTGCAGACGTAAATCTTCGGACATGGTAGCCGGTAATCTTTGTAGTTCCTGCATGCGCAACGATATGCGAGCCGCAATGCGATTCTCTCGCTCCTGGAGCAATGTAATGGGATCCAGGCCCACGGGCTTAGCAACAGTAGTCACTCGATTTGGCTTGGGCATAGGTTGATGTTGTCCTTGCAAACCACCTGGTCGCGGTGGACCTGGTTGGGCAACCTGATTTATTCCTGGAGCAGCTGTTCTTACTCCCGGCTGTTGCTGCGGTGGCATGGCTGATGCTGGTATCAAGGCTTGTCCTCCAGCTACGCCCATGGCTAATGGTTTGCCACCATTGGGCATAGGATGATGTTGATGCAGTTGCTCAGGCAGCGGTGGCTGTTGTCCCACCACCGACGGCGGAGGCTGGGGCGGTAGAGGCTGTCCTTGAACTTGTTGCTGCTGTAAATGCGGTGGTAACTGCCCTGGCACTGGTCCAGTCGGCGGCTGTTGCAACTTCTGACCGGGAAGGGGCTGGCCATAAGGACTAGCCGGAGGTGTGGGGCACTGCGGAGGCGTACCTGTTGATGGTGGAGGCTGCTGCTGCTGCTGTTGCTGCTGTTGCTGTTGTTGTTGCTGCTGTTGTTGCTGCTGCTGTTGCTGTTGTTGCTGTTGTTGTTGCTGCTGTTGCTGCTGCTGTTGCTGTTGCTGCTGTTGCTGTTGCGGTGGCAAAGGTCCGCCAGGACCAGCAGACGGGGGTCCACCCGGCATGCCTGGTGGTCCGGCCATCGGTGGTGGTGGCTGCTGTTGCTGCTGTTGCGCTGCTTGGGCCTGCAATGTCTGTTGCATCTGCATTGAGATGGGCTTATTTCTGGCGAGCAATCGATAGGCAGTAATTTGAGTGCGTAACAGATTAACCTGATTCACATTCAAATGCTGATGCTTCGAAGTGGCCCGCATGGCCAGCAACTGGGAATAGCGCGGATCCTCCTGCATACCTTTCTCCTCCATGGAGTCGATGGCCCGTTGCAATGCGTGCAAATTCTCTTGTCCAGAACGTTCAGGTGGCGGTGGACCTGGTGGACCACTTCCAGTTGGTCCTCCTTGCGTGGAAACCTAAAAGAATTCAAAGTCATCAACTTTAGTAAGCCATTTTTACTACCACAAACGAGATAATTACATATTTAACTCGATATCGCGTTATCTGCTTTAACTTGACGCAGACAGTAAACAAAACTAAGAATATTATTCCGACTGCGCCGAAGAATTGTACACCCTTAAAAACAGCATGGTCTTTTAATCTCTTCTATCTAATTTGTCTTAATAATGACGTCACACCAATTAAAAAGACTACTTAAAAAATAAATCTCTTTGTCTCTTCCTCTAACATATTCTCTCGCGCTATTTCTTTCACATCAATTAACTGCTTGCTTTCACACATTTTCGAACACCTATGCACTGCTTACTTCAACAACAATAAGCACATGAATTCAAGAAGTTGTATTTATCCGATAGCAAGTTATATTTATTCGATCTGATTCCAATATGATATAAAACTATAAAATAATTATATAATTTCCATAGGAATAATAATAAGTAAAAAATATACATATATTTTTTAATTTATACTTCTACCAAATTGTTTTATTTACTTTGCATTAAAACTTATGCGACAGCTTGAAAATCAAGAATTTTGACTACAACAATTTATATAGCAGGGAGCCGGTCGGACTAATTCAAAAACTTGACATATTTAGAAACGTTATGTACCGAATTTTGTTCACATATTAGAAAATCTAATATATAAAAGGTGCAAAAAAACAGACAGGAAAGCGAATATTATAAAATTGAATGACTATTGCAATCTGAACAATTTTCTTATAGCCTTCCACATATATACATATTACTGAGGGTACTGAGGGTATCTTCAGCGATAGCTATTACACAATAATTATTTTCATCTTATAATGAAAATAACACTATAACTCTAAAATTTTATAAGTAGTTTTGTGCTCTTAGTTCTCATTCAAATTCGATGATAATTTTACGATCGAATAAAATATTTAAAATTTTTGCTACTGCGTTTCATTTTATTTAACCCTATAATGGTGACTAGAGGCGCAACTTAAGTTTCATAAAACAAAATTTCCTTGGATTGTAAATTTCATATTTGGCAATGGAAATCCATCCACTCCCTAAGCAACAATCGATTAACTTTGGACCAAATATCTGATTTTCAATCTTGGTTAAAATTTAAAAATAAACTTAATCTGCTTACAAATATACTACAGATGAGTCTACATATCAAATGTATTAGCTCTATTTGTTACACTCTCCGATATCGAGGTGATTATAAGGGCGAACGAATAGATGTATCTACTTGTCTCCTGAACAAGATTAAATGTATGTAAAGTATATACCTATGTATGTACATAGATAAACTGTATAGGGTCAATAATGAAGAATAAAACATCATTTAAGTACTCTTTGGCTATGGCTATACGCTAAAATATAAAAACAGATCATGAGAAATATTTCAAAATCAATTTACATGTAGATTCTTATTTACCATTCAGTTAAACGACTTTAAAGTGTGCATGTGTATATACATACCATAAACGAGTATATAAATACATACATATACATATGTATATTGCATGCAATTTTAAATTCGTCATTAAAATATAAAAATTAAGTAAACATAGCTTACTGATCAACGCTTATACTTATATATAGTATAGTAAGTACTTTACTAAGTGCGGTTGGAAGCTCATTTCTATGGGCGTTGCAAATAAATGATCAACTTTTAAATACCCTCTTTCGCAAGAGTATAAAAGCTCTTTTACTCTTATTAGTATATCTCGGTAAGTTGCCAATTTAGAATAAGAAAAAAACCTGTTCGACCACATCATTCTAAAAACAAACTCAGTGGAAGTTTCACTCTCAGTGAAGTCAGAACAAAATTTCGGATTGCAATCTCTTTGTCTTCACACATCAATTATATAGACTCATCATTTGTATTTTCTGTCTCTTTCTTTTTCGCTCTTCATTATATCTGTTGCTATCTTCCCCTCTTTCTTACCCTCTTTCTCTCACCGAAAATGTCAACCATCAGGGAAATAGACGAGTATTTCGACTTCATCTATCCTCTAGCTGTACGAGCAGGAGAAATTTTAATCGAAGGATATCAAAATGCAAAAAAACCTATCGATCTGAAGGATGGAGAATTTTATAATGTCGTCACCGATTATGATAATCAAATCGAACAGTTTCTAATAGAACAAATTTTATCAAAATATCCAGAACATAAATTCATTGGTGAAGAGGACACACATAAGAATCATAATAATGTCACAAAAGAGCTAACCGATGCTCCAACTTGGATCATCGATCCAATAGACGGTACCTCGAATTTCATTAAGCAAATACCACACGTTTGTGTTTCTATTGGTTTGGCAATTAATAAGAAGATTATTGTGGGTATTGTAAATAATCCCGTTCAGAAAAAACTCTACACGGCCAAATTGGGTCAGGGAGCATTTTGCAATGAGAAGGCTATTCACGTGAGCAACTGCCAAACCCTTAATGAGGCGAATGTTGCATATGAGGTGTGTCTACTGCATTCTCCAAAGATAAGAAATAAGCATATTAAGCGAATCTACCATGTGGGATCGAGTGCCAGACGGTATGTAGTAGATTATTCTACAATTCCAATTTATATATATGTATATGTATGTATGTATATTATATCGCTATAGTCTCCTGGCCTATGGATGTGTTGTGGATTCTCTGTGTATGGTGGCCGCTGGAAATTTGGATGCATTTCATATTGAGGATATGTTTCCCTGGGATTGTGCCGCCGGTTATTTGTTGATTTGTGAAGCAGGCGGCATTGTGACGCATCCCTATGGTGGACCATTTAATGTAATGAAACCAGATTTAATTTGCGCTGGCACCGAATCACTGAGAATGGAAATTGAGCAACTTATACGTAGGGCAGATCAAGATGACAATGTGGGAGGAAAATAAATTTTATAATTTAACAAATGGGAAATTTTGTTGAGTTTTACGGAATTAAATAAAAGATAATTTTCCAATTCAATTTTTCCCTACATTCCTCTTAAAAAATATAAAAACTCCTTTTTCGAGAGTCGAGATTTTTAACTTATAATAAATAGTGTGTAATTAGCAACTATATTTAATTCTTTCTTGGAGTCACATGGAAATATGAATATGTATATGTATTTATTATAATGTTCTAAAAATTTAAACAATTTGAGAAACTTTGATAGCGAAGGAAGAATGGAAATCTACCAAGTTAATTAAATACTAAATTTCTTTTATTATAGGCTTAAAATATAAATTAGTTAACGATCAGTTTAACCTACATATGTATGTATGTATGTACATTTAAGTAGATTTAAACTTATCATCATATGTACATACATACATATGTAAGTACATATATATATCATATAGGAAAATGTTTATTCCACTCTTGTTAAAGTTCTACAGTAATAGTCTCTATTCATTGTTGCATTAAAAAGTTCAAAGTTCTGTTTTGCATAGTGTGGAAAAGCTTTCGAGGAAAAGCTCAACTGTTTTAGTTTATTTTGGAGCTGTTTATCTCACACACACTGACAAAGTTTGTTGTTCAGTCGGCATTTGAATGCCTCTACAGCAAGAACAGAAAATAAAAAAAATAATAATTTTGAGATCATCCAATAACCAAGAATGGGTAGCGAAGCGAAACTCAAGGAATATTACGAAGTGGCCCTCGAACTGGTTAAAAAATGTGGTCCACTAATGCAAGAGGGTTACGAAAAGTCCAAAACTGATTATAAGGTTAAGGCTGACTTTTATGATTTGGTGACTGTATATGACAAACAAATCGAAGACATGCTAACCAATGGTTTGTTGAAAGCATTTCCCGAATCCCTGATCATTGGCGAAGAAGAGTCTGCAGAATCACATAGGGAGGCGGAGTTAACAGATGCACCCACTTGGATAATCGATCCCATTGATGGTACAACGAATTTCATACATCGTATACCACATTGTTGCATTTCGGTTGGTTTGGCAATTAACAAGGAGCTGGTTGTTGGAATTATCTATAATCCTCCATTAAATGAGCTATTTTCAGCATGGAAGGGTAATGGAGCTTTTTTGAATGGTCAACGGATAGAGACGTCAAAAGTAACAACGGTATGTAATAACGAGCAAGATCAAAATTAAATTAAATCTACTTATCACTTTCTTCTCATATTGTTAATAGATTAACCAAGCTGTGGTGGCTTATGAGATCTCGCTTATCCATGCAGCCCGTGTGCGAGATAAAAATATTAAGCGAATTTATAAACTTGGCTCTAATGCTACTGGGTACTAATAATCTTTATTATTCAATAACTTTGACCTACTAAATCTCTAAAGTTGTATGTATTTCTTTTCTGTTTCGTTTTTTTTAGTACCCGTTGCTTTGGTAGTGCCGCTTTAACCCTTTGCTATGTTGCCACCGGGCAATGTGATGCCTATCATGTGGAGGATTTAAAGCCATGGGATTTGGCCGCCGGGGCTATTATCTTGACCGAAGCTGGTGGAACAATTTGTCATACAAATGGTGGTAAATTTGATGTGATGAAACCGAATTGTGTTTGTGCAGCAACACCCGAGTTGGCTAAGAATGTCATTGCTCTTATCGAGGAGGCTAATCAGATAACGGAATATACCTTCACGTAGAGATCTAAGCCAGATTATAAACAAACACAGCAAATGTGCAAAAAGATAAAATCTATAAAAATAAATTAACAACTTTTCTGCCCATTTCTCCCTCTTTTCTCATTTTATTGTCTAATAATGATCTAAAAAGCTTTAATAAAAGCTTTCACACAGCTGATATTCAATTGCTAAATCATCCTTACTTCGTTTGTTTCTAATCAGCTATCAGACCCAGAAGAGTCAACTATGTACAAATGTACATAGGGAAACCATTAAGTCTAGCGAATACTGATTACAATGATTATCAAATTACGATATGAACAGCTATATAATATATAAGTTTTAATTTGAAGGAATCTTCTAATATAATAATTATATCTACATACATATAATGAACAATTTTAAAAGTCAAACAGAACTCAGACATTTAATTTAAATCATATTACATATACGAGTATACCATAAAAGGCAACAAAATTAAAATATTAATTGCTCTTTTCCCAGATATATGTACGTATATAGGAGATCTACATATATAATGTATAAGACCCCTTGCCAATGCAACTTTTCATATTTCGTATTCTTTTTTATCATAACCTCTGAAGAAACAATTTTGCACTAGAATATTTTATTCTCACATCAATTTATACTGTCTTCTTATTTCATTTGAAACATTTTTCCTGTCTAAAACTTATAAAACAAATTTAATATTATCACGCAGACACATGCTAGATCAAACAAATACTAAACTAATAATAAATAAAGCAAGTGATGCTACCCTACACCAAGTATATCACTACTTCCTTGAAACCGCCATCAAACAGCAACAGCAAATGAATTACCCCAGATGCTTGCAGAAACTTATACAGCTTGCTGAATCTTATACTGATAGAAATATACACTGGTTACATAATGTTATACTGCTTGCAGAACAATCTTCGATAGCATGCTATCTCGCTTCTTATAGCAATCATTCGTGCATTTGGCGTTTCAGTACAAAATTTATAAATCCATATCTCCCATATTTATTATCCGATTTTAACGAAATGGTGAACTGGAACATATTGGCTATATAATAGCAAATAGAAATTATTTGTTTTATACATTTTATCGACTTTCAATATACCCTTTGGGTACAGGGTATAAAAATGTGTTTTCTACCGAGCAGAGAGCAATTGCATATACCGGAGATTTATTTATATATTACAAACTTTGAAGTACCTAATTTTATGAAAATCGCTTTTGCAACAAACATTATTAATTTGAAACTTTATTTTTAACAGATTATATTTATGGGAGATATATGACAAAATCAACCAATTTAGCTCAACTTTAAGCGAAGGTTAAAACAAATAAAAACTAAGTTTAGTGCCATGAAGCCTATATAATATAATCAACCGATTTTTAAATAATGATTCAACGGTGATTTCAAACTAAAATAAACAAATTTAATTATATGTTTCCATACTAACATAACCATCTTCACATATCATTTTCTTAACAACTTATGCACCTGCACGAGCTCCTTTTCAAAGGACAATCAGATATTTTTTTTAGATCATCGAAATATCATCGAAAATTAACAAATTGTAAAAAATAAAATATATTTATATTTTGTCAAGTTTGGATCAAATTTAAATCAATAAGAATACGGATATGCTCGAAATTGTTCACTGTAATCAGTTAGTAGTAATATGTAATTAAAATGGTACAAGTGAATATTTAATTTGCCAAGCAAGGCTATTTTCATACAAATCATATACAAATAATGCAATTAAAAAGCTTCATCGAGCTTTGTTGCCATCATGACTTGAGAATTGAAAACAGGTATGTATTTGTATTTTATGTCTGTTTGACTAACCAGAGTGGAAGACGAAACAAAAAAAAAAAAAAAAAAAAAAAAGAAAAAAATCAGAGTCACATCTATATAACACACAAAGATAAAAGACGAACAACATAAATATTGTCTACTCAAACAAAATTGAGATAAAGTCAGGCAAATGTGGGCAACAATGGTGCTTGTGCCGGAGCAATTAAAGCCCAAACCGATGTTGGGGAGAGGAACGGCAACCAACGCTCCGTTCCTCTATTCTCTGATTAGTTAGTATTGCAAGTTGAATGAGGGAAGAACAGACAATCAATAAAAGTTTCCCTTCCCATTTCAATATCAATTCCAATTCTTAATTAACAAAAACAAAAAACGAGGTGCAAAAACATAGAAAGAAAAAATATGACTGCGTCAGCGATTGAGATTGAGGAATTGTATAAATTTATCTATCCACTGGCTGTGGAAGCTGGCCATATACTCCTCGAAGGTTACGAGAAGGCTGGCAAAAATGTTACCATCAAAGGTGCTTTTTATGATGTGGTTACCGATTATGATCAGAAAATTGAGAATTTCCTTATGGCCAAAATATTGGAGAAATATCCTAAGCATAAATTCATTGGGGAAGAGGAGACGTCTAAAAATAATAATGTGTCCAAGGATCTTACTGATGCTCCAACTTGGATCATCGATCCAATAGACGGTACCTCGAATTTTATTAAGCAAATACCACACGTTTGTGTTTCTATCGGTTTGGCCATTAATAAAAAGATTGTTGTGGGTATTGTAAATAATCCTGTCCAGAAGAAACTCTATACGGCAAAATTGGGTCAGGGAGCTTTTTGCAATGGCGAGGCTATTCACGTGAGCAATTGCGATCGGATCAGTGATGCGAATGTGGCTTATGAGGTGTCACTTCTTCATGTTCATGCCCAGGCAAATAAACATATCAAAAGGATCTATCATGTGGGTTTGAGAGCCAGGCGGTAAGTTTCCCTCCCAATTTACCATTACATTCTAAACAAATCCTAGATTTTTATTTTGATACTTAGTGTCTTGGCCTACTCTTGTGTGGTGGATGAACTATGCCTAGTGGCTGCTGGTAATTTAGATGCTTTTTACATCGAAGACATGTATCCTTGGGATTGTGCTGCTGGCTCATTGCTTGTTAAGGAGGCTGGCGGTGTCGTTACTCACCCCTCTGGCAAAGATTTCGACATAATGAAACCAGATTTGATCTGTGCTGGCACTGAAAAGTTGCGCCTAGATATCGAAAATCTACTTCGTCGTGGAGACAAAGAGCACTCGGTGGGGGGAGAAGATGTACAAAGTAAATTAATTTAAGCTTAACAAAAGTATACCCAAGTCAGCTGTTATTTTTATCGATAAAAGCTTTCGCTTTAAGAAAGCATTTGCCAAAAGCTTTCAAGCCTAAAATATTAACTTGACTTAAGATTTGTGAGAAATTGAGAGACCGAATGGAATAATAAATAATTTGCATGTTTGGAATTGTTAGGATGCTGCTTTGCCTGATTGATATTTATCGCTAGTTCTAGCTCTGGTGAAATCTTTAATCCAACTTACATTTGGCGGCATTCCGTGTGCTTGATACCCCAAAGGTGACATATTTGGTCCAGTTGGAGCCATTTGCATTCCCATGTGCGGAGCTATAGTATAAAGCATCACATTAATCATAATATAAATGTTTTTGGTCGGGCAAAAACCGTACTCATTCCCTGATGATGCGGAGGCATGTGGTGACCCGGAGGTGGGCCTTGTACACCACCTGGTCCTGGAGGTCCATGCTGCATGGGATGACCATATGCATGACCGGGCGGTGGTGGTCCTTGCATGTGTGGAGGCGGTGGTGGACCTCCTGGGGGTGGTCCTTGAGGCGGTGGCGGTCCTGGTTGTTGTTGCTGATGAGGATATGGGCTGTGCGGCGAAGGGGCTGGGCTCTGAGATGGTGGTGCCATAGGGCTGGGGGCTTGTGGAGGAGGCATTGGACTATTCGCCGGCGAGGGCGAGGCCATTTGAATTAAGTTTTAGTTGAGTCGTGAACCTGCAACTAAAATTTGCGTAGTATTTAGATGTTGTCAATATGTAAATTGTTGTTTTTTTGTGCACCCGTGCGGGTTTTATTTTTCCACACTTTTGCAATTGGAAATAAGGTAGAAAGATCGCTGCTAGTTAGCATTTTTTTTATTACACTAAAGACAAATTTAATAACTGAGGCATATGCATTAAATTGCAGTGGTATTTTACCTATTTGTCTATATTAAATAGGATTCTTTCCACACACTTTTTACGAACGACGCGACTTTTTCACACTACCACGAAAAAAACTCCAATGGCGGATAGCCGACGAGGTGGCAACGCTGTGTGTATAACTAGCCGGCTAGCAATTTAGGGTGCGTTCAGCAAAATATTTTTTTAGGTAAATAAATGTATCAATTTAAAAATTTTAAAAACATTAAATTGACTAAATTCATTTAGGATCAACATGAGAATATTGCAGCACATATATGTTTTGGTTTTACTCAAACCGATATTTAACAGCTTTAAAAATAACATATATGATTTGACTTCGCTGTAAATAGTTGTAGCGGTTATATTTTTTTAAGATAATATGCTTGTTATACCAAAATCATAGTGGTCTTGCGATTTGAAAATTTGAAATAGAAAATATGATTGTTAAATTATACGGAACATAAATAATTTGAATATATTCAATGATTTCTCTGTTTTTATTTAATTTGTGGATAGTCTGCTGAATGTAGTTGCTGACACGTCATGTTTGCGTAAGCTGTGAATGGCAAACCTGAAGGAACAAGAAGCAGCAGCAACAAAATATTCGCTGTCAAAAGAAGTGAAAATAAGAATTATATTTAGTAAATAAAAAATACAACAATTTAGTTAGGACAACAAAACACAATTAAGCATTTAGAGGCAAGCCGACAATGGGTAGGTGCACTATTCAATCTTATCGAAACGCATTATTTTGCTGCCCCTTATGGTCTTTCCAGTAAATGATGACTCAAATCTTCTTATTGACGTTTTTTGTTTTGATCAGGTGGAGTTTTAAGCTATTTCCGCGGTCTGCTAGGGTCAAGGGAGATGCGTATACTGATTCTTGGCCTGGATGGCGCTGGCAAAACGACCATCCTATACAGATTGCAAGTTGGTGAGGTGGTTACTACTATTCCAACCATAGGTTTCAATGTGGAGCAAGTTACATATAAAAATCTTAAATTCCAAGTGTGGGATCTAGGTGGACAAACAAGTATTAGGTAAGTTAAAAAACACATTTACGCAATGGACAAGATAGATCCGGTTTCTTTAATCTTTATAAATTTCATCCAGACCCTATTGGCGTTGCTATTATAGCAACACAGATGCCATTATATATGTGGTGGATTCGGCAGATCGAGACCGCATTGGCATTTCCAAAGACGAATTACTGTACATGCTTCGTGAGGAGGAATTGGCTGGAGCCATTCTCGTTGTTTTAGCTAATAAACAAGATATGGAGGGATGTATGACCGTTGCCGAGGTGCATCATGCCTTGGGGCTGGAGAATCTGAAGAATCGAACATTTCAAATATTCAAAACATCAGCTACCAAAGGCGAAGGTCTGGACCAGGCTATGGATTGGTTATCTAACACGCTGCAGAGCCGGAAATAGTCAACGCCCAACTCCTTAAAGTTTCTCCCGCAATTGCTTAGAAATACCCAAGAAAACGAAAACCAACAACTTTGTAATAATTTTTTAGTAATCTAATTATAGATATTCTAGGCTTAATCCTCTCCAGCATTTTGTGCATCACCACTCGGCCAGGCCAAAGCGCAGCACTCGCTTTTCCTGTGTGCCCAGCTCCATACGAACTTTTTGCCTCATATAAAATATTGGGCAATCCCGATTAGAACAGATGACCTCCTCATGTAGCGATCCTTGACAACGTTGGCATTCAGTCCAAAGGCGGGCAAAGGACTGTTCTAGTCCTCGTTTGGCCTCAACTTCACGCTGATATAGTTCGCTCATTTTGGGCTCACAATGTGGGCAAAGTGAGGCCTGCTCATAGCCCTTGGGCAAAAGAGATTTGCAGCCTAAACAGGAGGCCTTGCGGGTCATGAAACCAGCTAAGCCGCCAACCTTTGAATGTACAACTGTACGTGTGCGTGTATGCTCGCCCTTTAGAAGCACCGATTCGGCCTTCTCACCCAAAATAGGCTCAAAAATTCTTAGCAATGGTTTGGATAGCTGCTGCTCCAGATAATAGTTGGCGTCAATGGGTACAGAATTCTCCAATACGTATAATGGATCCTCTGCCTTTTGATAGGCTGGCGTGTTCTTGGCTGCCGCACAAATGACATATGGCACCCGATCCCCGAGCTTTGGTGCTGTGCCTGGATCACGTTTCTTCATTTTGGCCGCCAACTCCACATGCGCCTGCTTTGCGGCATAGTCTGTCTTAGCCAGCTCCTTGGTAATGACCAATTGGGATATATCAATGCGATTGCATAGAAGATCCGCTATGATCTGCTTGGCATAATCGACGGCGCCCTCAGGATTGCGTTCGATTAGCAACTTTTGCAGGCAGGAATTCATTAAATTGGCCACCAATGGGCTATTATCACGACGCACGGTTTCAATGCCTTTGCAGTCCATCTTGTCGTATGCCTCCGGCCGGGTGAAATACAATCCAGCATAGCGTTTCTTATTAATCAACAGATATGGATAGTACACTTTCTCGAATTCCAATTTAATTGGTTTGACAAATTTGGAGCTGACCAATTCGGCAGCCTCGCGTCCCAGTTCCATACTGCGTTCCAATGATTTTACACCAAAATTTACCATAACCGAATCGGTGTCTCCATAAATGACAACTGCATCATTCTCATAGCCATTAGAGCGGGTGTAATGCGTTTCCACCTCCTTCTTGGTCATCTCAATCATGGTGCGACCATAGGCAGTTACTGAGCCAGAAATTTCCAGGCACGGCAACTTGCCCACTTGGGCCCCAGTAAATCCATAAACAGAATTGGCCGAAATTTTTAATGCCAATTGTCGTCCATCCAGGACCTGGCGCTTGAATGGATCTTTTTCTACTTTCAAATCAGCCTTTGCTCGTTTTCGTGCGGCTAACAAGGATTCCAAAATCTCAGGAAGCAAGCCACGTCTTAGCTCTGCCTTAACAAAATAATTATTGGCCGGAGTACATTCGATCTGGTCATCCCGAATTAGTCCCTTGGCCTTTAGTTTATCTTTTGATCCACCTAGTATAAGGGTGGTGTAGCAAAGGTTGTGAGCCATCATTATGGAGGGGTATAGGGAAGCGAAATCCAATGTGGATATGGGATCAGCGTAGTAACCTCGTTTGGGTTCTATTACAGTTGCCCCCTCGTATTGCTCATCCGATCCTTGAGAGGTATACGAGGGCATTATGAAACCCTTTGTTTTGGCTTTGCGCAGCAGCTGACTCAAGACTTTAATCTGTTGGCCTCGGGTTAATAGAGATTCCAGGCTCACTCCAGTAACCCTGGCCATTTCCATGTAATTAACAATAGCCATTAGCTTTTCCAGCAATCTTAATGGTAAATAAGCATCCTTTAGACAATACATGGCCAAACGTCGACGGGTTTGCTCATCACCGTTTTGCAGATCTGTTATAATGCTGTGATGCACATCCTCCTTCTGCTCCTGAAGGAAATGATAGCTTACCGCATTCAGTGTGTAGGAGCGCAATTTGTAGTCGCGGAGCAAAACGAAAAGAAGATCAAACGGAACTCTACCCTCGAAGTTGACATATTGGTTCTCTCGTCGACCCATTTGTTTCGACTGGAGTACTTGCTCTTTGATAACAGATCGTATATTCTTGATTCGGCCGAGAAATTCGAAATTTTTAACCTTAAGGTGGCTGGCCCGATTGATCAGATAGGGTATATCAAAGTTGTTGATATTATAGCCAGTGAGTATATCCGGATCAACTTCACGCACAAATGAAGACCATTTGTCCAACAGTTGGGTTTCCTGATCATGACACAAAACTTGACTACCTATAATTGGGGCACATTCTTTGAGGGTAAATATGTTACGGATAAATGGTTCGGATTCACCCTGATTGATTACCATGTTGGCTATTTGTATAACTGGATCCATTTTAGCCTCTGGAAAGATGCCTCTACGTCCAGCACATTCGATATCAAAGGACAGAATGCGAAATGGGGCCACTTTGGACCATTCGCCCTCGGGTTCATGAGAAATGAACTTATCATAGGCGATATCCACCTCTATTTGACATCGGGACTCTGGTAGAGGCTTCGACGAACTTGATCTCAGACGCCATTCGCCCTTAGGTAACTCAATCCAATTGCAGCCCACTACACCAGTCTCCACCATGAAACGTATATCAAAGTCTACATTATTCTCAAAGGCACGACAATCTTGAAAGTCAATCTCCGACATTATAATTTCCTTTTTCAACAATCTTGACGCTGCAGCAATGAATCGAGGCAATGTCACGGTGATCTTAATATAACGCTGTTTCTCATCGCCTTGGTAGCCGTGAATATTCATTCGTTCTACTATTTCGACGAGAAGCACTGCTTCTTGGACATTGTCTTTATTACTGCGCATATCCGCTATGACTTTCTGATCCAAGGCCTTTTGAAAGCTTTCACAATGGCGATCCTCAAACGAAGGTGGAGCGGCTATATAGAAGTAGGGACAGAATCCATGAACGTGACAGCAAACTGAATTCCCAGCCATTGTAACACCAAACATGCGCACCACAGGTACAGGACCCAATTGGGCACCTGGCATCCCTGGCAAAGGTTGCCCCAAATAGTTCTCCACATCCAGTTGCTGAAATTCTAAATTATCTCGGCTAGGATCCAGCTTAGGTGGCGCAGGACGGGACCAGCGTTCGCTAGTCTGCTGATTCTCTGGACCATCGCCCAGTAATAGGGTCTGCTCAAGTGGTTCCTCTTGTGACTCAAAGGCTGCCAATGCCGCTTCAAAGTCGTTCTCATCATCATCATCAAAGTTTCTGATATTGAAAGAAAATCCAGATCAAGTTAAACATACACATGCTTGAATGAAATAATAATGGCCTAACCTGGGCTTTTTGGCCTGACCATTAGCCGAGCCGTTGAACTTCCGTTTACCATCCATAAAAAAGTAGTGTAATTAGATAACGAAAAACTAAATAAATAAATCTTTAACCATGCACAAAAAATATAACTTTGTGAGAAATAATGCCCCAATTGAGGCGGGAATTATTACTGTTATTTTTAACAGACTCGTAAATGATGATGTTATATCTAACAGACTTCCGAATGATGGTGTTAAATGGAACAGACTCGCGTCACAAATAAATGTTATCGCTATCGATTCAGGGCTATCGTTCTTTGCAAAAAAACGCATTAAAATTTGCTACAAATTCGAGTGTGAATAACAAATCCTCTCCAGCATTACACAGTCGCCATAAAAATGTTGCCACAGTGATCGGATTCCGCTCCCGTCGATTGCTTGCTCCTGCTCGCGGTCGCTGTCGTCTCTTTGCCCTACTCCACTCCCCCCTCCCACATACTTCCACTACTTTAATTTAAATGTTACGAAGCAAAGGGAATCAGGTTTAAAGTAAGCAATAGCCACTAAATCAACTTCATTCACATTCAGCCATGTACCAAAGCGCCTGCAATGCAGCCACCACAGGTTCGTGTGTTCCTGGAGGTGGCACTCAGCCACCACAATCAGCTCTGATAGCCCAACAACCACCCACCGCCCCTGTAGAACCTGATTACAGTGGCTTCGATATCGTAAAGGCCACCCAGTATGGAGCTATAGCCAGAGTTAGAGAGTTGGTAGAATCGGGCTGGGATGTGAATCAGCCAGACAGTGAGACGGTAACGCTGCTCCATTGGGCAGCCATTAATAATCGTCGAGACATCATACGCTACTTCCTGGAGAAGGGTGCCACAGTTGATGCAGTTGGCGGTGAGTTGAATGCTACACCATTACATTGGGCAACAAGGCAGGGTCATCTTGGAGCAGTGGTTCTACTGATTGCCGCCGGAGCAGATCCCAGAATTAGGGATGCAGAAGGCTGCTCCTGTATACACATAGCGGCACAATTTGCCCACACAGCACTGGTTGCATATTTCATAGCCAAGGGTGTTGATCCGGATTTGCAGGACCGAGGTGGCATGACGGCACTAATGTGGTCCGCCTGGAAGGTGCGTAGATGAATATATAAATTCTTATAATTCAATCATTATAATTATAATCCCATTCCCATTTTCCTGGTGTTTGGTTTCTAACAGGTATGTGCCTTGGATCCTGTTCGTTTGTTGCTCACTTTAGGCGCAAATCCCGCTATGGTGGACTACACACATGGCAATACCGCATTGCATTGGGCTATTTTAGCTCGCAACGCCACTGCCATATCCACATTGGTTCTAAAATCAAAAGCCTCATTGGATGTGCCCAATTTGCGGGGTGAAACTCCATTGTCGATGCTGGAATCGCAAACAGGAGCAATATGGATCGGCGCCAAGGTAATGGAACGCGTTAAGGAGGCGGCTCTTACATCTCAACAGCGACGTTCGCTTGTCTCCAAACTGCGGCACGACAAACGTTTACGCTGGTGGTCCATGGTGGCCTGTCCCTTCACTGCTTTCTATCTAGCCGGAATTGTTTTCACACTGGATACATTATATATTATAAAGTTTTTCCTGCTCGGATGTTTGTATGCCATCTTTCATGTAATTGGAAAGACTCTATTCGATGATCATTTGATGGCATTGCTACCCTTGAGTGTGTATTTGGCCACAAAAGCTTGGTTTTATGTTACTTGGCTAATGTATATTGACGATGCTGTATCCTTAACGGCCACTATATGCTTCCTTCTGTGCTCGTTGGTGTTGTGGGTATGTTTCCTCAAGTCCTGGAAAGGCGATCCAGGCATTATAAAACCCACTCGGGAGCAGAGATTTAAGGTAAGCCAAGATTTGATGCAGTTGTTTTAGAAAACTCTACAATTCTTTTTTTCGCTTCAGACCATCGTTGAGCTGTCGGAGCGTGGCGGCATTGGTTTTGAGCCTGCCTCCTTTTGCTCCGGCTGTTTGGTACGGCGACCAATACGCTCGAAGCATTGCTCAGTGTGCGACCGTTGTGTGGCTAGATTCGATCATCATTGCCCCTGGGTGGGCAATTGCATTGGACTTAAGAATCATAGCTATTTCATGGGTTTCCTCTGGATGCTACTTATCATGTGCGCTTGGATGCTGTACGGTGGCTCAAAGTATTACGTTAACGAATGCAATGTCCGTTTTGATGGTGAGATACGTGCACCTAAGCAACAAATCTTAGATATATATAAGCTTCATTTTCTTGCAGATTTTCTTACCGCCATGCGAGCCATTGGAAATTGTAATGCCTGGGTGGGTTGGGTCATGGGCAATGCCTTGCTACATATGTCCTGGGTCATTCTGTTGACAATTTGTCAGACCTATCAGGTCATATGTCTGGGCATGACTACCAATGAACGCATGAATCGCGGACGCTATCGCCATTTCCAGGCCAAAGGCGGTCATTCTCCCTTCACTCGTGGTCCCTGGCAAAATTTAATTGATTTTCTTGAGTGCAATTGTTTTGGTCTAGTGCAGCCCAAACGTGTTGACTGGATGAACTATTATGACTATGATGAGCAAGTGCATCAAACCATTGAAAAGGAGCCATTGCTGCGCATTGATTCTGCTGCTGGTGCTGCTGACGATCATCAATATGTGTAGGATAAGTCCCGTCGGGATGCAAAAACGCTTCAAATGCCCATTGCACATGTGTAGAGTAAATACCGTAACCGAAATCCAAATCCAAACTAATTTCCCTCCATCTTCCCCTAAAAACCAATATATCCAGTTAACCCTCTCCAAAATGTGAAATAACGATTCATGCAGAAAAATTCATTGATTTCAGGACAAGAAGCGTAATTTGCTGACCGATATCGGATCAAACGTGCACATATATATATATTTATATATATGTATATATCTATGCGCATATATATATATGTATATATGTATATATATATATATATATATATATATACGCATACATATTATATAATATCTGTAATTTACTCTCTTTATATTTACCCATCTCTCTACCTATCTTCTATGTACATTTCTGCATATTTTGTCGTTCCATAAGCTGAAAGTGTAACACATGATCTTAGTGGAAAAAAAGTATTTGTAATACCAAAAAAAAAAAAAATCAAAGCAAAACTACAAAAAAACCGAACAAACTTAACTAATACATACAACCAAAATAAATATTTATGTAATTATATTTGATGGCAATTCTTAATGAGGTGTGCAATATTAAACTCATTCAAATGATCAAAAAACAACCATTTTGTAAAGTAAAAGCGCACACGAGAAAACTAAAGAAAATCACTTCTTAAGATTATCGACATTGGTTTGGTAAGGAAAATTTGATCAGAAATTAACTGCAATTTAGCTTAAACTTAAACATACTGATTAAAATCAAGAGAAACAAAACTTTATTGATGCAAAATATATTTATTGCAACCGAACGGTAATGATAATGATAGCCATGACAAAACATTAAATATAACTCGGCTAAATACTTTTCATGTTAATATTAATTGCAATTCGTAATACGGAAATGAATATACAAACATATATGTATGTAGATAATCAATTTGTTGTGGTTGGGGCTCGCGGTTGCAGTTATCGAAATTGAAACATTACCAATTGTAAGAGTTATGAAATTTCTTAAAAAACAAATTAACGTTAATATGATCGATATTTTCCGCCAACCAAAAGTTGTATTAACTTTGCCTCCATCAATGTCACCACAACGATAGAATCAACACAGAGCAAAAGCTACTTAAAATGCATATTTTTAAGTTATATGTATTGAAAATGATATTGAAAGAATCGAAACGTAAGAGAAAACAAATAATCAACTTTCACATACTAACAACAAGAAATCAACATAAATGCGAACCGATTGTTATTCTAAATATGCACTAGTCTAGTCAGCAAGAATTCTTCATTTAAGTAAAATGTTATAAACAATATTTGCATACATGTATTAGCTACAAAAATATACAAATATACGTACATACATGTATATGTGTAATAAGATAAACTACGATGAAGGAATTTCCCTTAAAAACACCTGACACCTTTTAGCTAAAAAATCGTTTTTTATAATTATAACACGTTACTTAAATGCATTTACAACAAATTTGAAACTAACCTACAAAACAACCAAACAAAAAAATAATTGATCAACTCAACAGAATACTTTTTCGATATCTATACCTTTATATATACATATATATGTATATATATATATATATACAATTTATTGTTTTTTTTTAGTTTTTGAGAGAATCTACAATAAATAATGATAGCAACATTCTTTAAAATCACAAATGTTTCTGATTTTCGCATTGTTATTCACAAACAGACAAACAAAAACTAAGCTTTTAAAAGACTATAAGATAAAATAATCAAGCAACAACAATAAAACCAAAAATGAATCTAAAACACATGTTATTATAAGTGTTTTTGGGCTATTTAACAAATTTCATATACCCATTTTGCCTACAGTTTTAGTTTAGTCGCTAAGTTCAAGATAAATTAAAAAATTAAAAGTTATAATGATAAAAAACAAAAATACCTATAATATACTTATGTGTATCTATAAATATGACAACTGTATTAAATAGTGTATAGAACGATGATAATGAGATATTGTAATTGTGCGGGTCGATGCTTGACTATGTGTATCTATGTGTAACAATTGAAAATCTGTACGTTCAATGAAAACAAACAAAAAGAAAAGGCAAACCAAAAAAAAAAACACTTCAATTAATAAATATAATTTTATTCCGTATTCGAAAAAAAATTGTCAACTTATGGGACACATAGTAAATTATTCATTTAGTAAGCCCTTTGTACGCTTATAGGTTATTATTTCGATGTAAAACGCATCCTATTGTATATATCTACATACATATATACTGCAGTCCGACGAACTGAGTTCACTGACCGTCTGGATCCTAACATTTTTAAAACTTTCACTTTTTACTTAAATTGACTTTATGTATATTAAATATTAATCAATCAATTTATGTTACCTGCAAGTAGGAACATGTAGAATTCCATTAGAAAAGTTTTTTAGTTGTATAAGAAATTAATCCAACGGTTATATTAATTAATAATACATACTAAATGAACAAATGTCCTACTTTATATTTTCGCGGTTTCTTTAAGTTACTCAACTGTTTTTAACTCAAACACCGCCGACAACATTTAGATCCCATAAGTAACCATGCTGGAACTACTTAGTTGAATTATATAGTTTCCATTTAATCGATCAGGCCCTTATTCCACTATGTTTCCTAAATACCTTAAGCTTCATATTCATTGAATTTCGTATAACAGCTATATAAACGATTCTAGTTAGAATCTTATTGATGTTCGATTTAGCACACGATCATTGATAGTTTATTTTAAAAAAACTTTCAAGGATTACAATATTACTTTCTATTTCATAGCGAGTTGCGAATCTCTCTGTAACCAAATTGTTTTAATTGGGCTTTTGATTTGTTGAAACGGATTAACGCCAACTGCGATGTCCTTATCATGAATAATGTAGTTGGCTCTATGTTTATAGGATGTCGCCGTGCACCGATTGCTTTTGGATTTCCTTCCAAGATAACGGATGACAGTCTATCCCTACCAAAGTGTAACCTGATATACTATACCTGTTTTACCAATATATTATTTCTGGATATTGTGAATTGTCTTTCCTTTTGTATATTTAATTAATTCCGCAACATTTTGCTTAATGTGCATTCACCTTCGTTCAATATAAATAAAAGTTTTCTCTTTTTATAGAAAAATTTGGGTTTTAATTCATTTTTTTATTGTTTTTGTTGGATTTTTTTTTTTTGATGATATAATATTAGATTGAAAATTTGTTTCTTCCGTTTTGTTTTTTTTTTTTTTTGATGCATTACATGGTTGGTTGTTTAATGTTTTTCATTTCTTTGTTTAATAGTCTTGTATTTAAAAATATATATTTCAGATTTGTTGTATGATAAATTAAGTGTGTTTTGTTGTAATTGTTTAAAATAAAAAATAAACCAGTTAATTATATATGCAATCGTTAAAAATACATCATCGTGATTAGTTTTTACTTTTGATATAAATTATTGGAAAAAAGAAAGTAAAAATAAAGCAGCGCTTGAGACAACTATTTTGATATAAAATAGATTGAAATGTGAGAAATAAGCAGTAATTGGATAATTTATATAGAAGTATATAGTTTTGCTTGGACTTGGTCTGTGTTCTTCTTCTTTTTCTTTTTTTTTTTTAGCAGATAGCAATTGGCATCTCTCCTATCTCATTCTCTCTCTCTTTCTGTTTATTTCTCTCTCTATATATATATTTATATATATATATATATATAAAGTATATAATATAGGTGGGATTTTGGCGTGGCCAGCTGGAGTTCTCAAAAATATCTATATATATATATGTGTACATATAAATGTATATATAATTACCGCTTTTGATTTCCCGTTTATAGTAGTTTGGTCGGAATAAAATGAAGCTTTCAACCATTTTCTACACCCTTTTTAGCGAAATAATGAATATATCTTCATTGCTATATATACGTAATGTATTTTTAGAACGAATTGTTGTCTTTAGATCATAGAGTTTAGAATGTATCTCAACAGATATAGGTAACAGTGAGTCTTATTTATGTAGCTCCACACCAAACTCAAAAATAACGGCTTTTTAAAGTGGGCTTCTGCTTTCTTGTTTGTTTCTTTTTTTTTTATAAAGTATAAACTAAACACAGAATATGTTGCAAAAGAGAAGGGAAGATTGGAAAAACCATTATGAAGTATATTGCAATGCGTTTCATAAGCGCACTTAAGAGTTATGAATAAACAAAATAAATTTTTTAAAATATTAATTGGTTAGAGTAAAATTGTTGTTAAGTCTAAAATGTGTGTGTGTGTGTGTTGGTTGTGTGTCCAAGAGGAAATTAAGTTTATGCGTGGCTGACTTCTTATCAATAAATTTCAATTGTATAAATCATAAAAACGTTTTCCTTTTTATTAACTCTTTTTTGTTTTTAATTCTTACTTTGTAAATGGAATTTTATAAGTTGTCTACCAGAAAATAGAGCTAAAGCGAATTTCGTTTCAAAGGGCTGATTGGTCCATTAAAGTGGAGAAAACCTAGTTTGATTTTTCACTGATAATCCAAAATTATTTATTTATATAATATGTATGTAGACCGAAACCGAATTTATTTCAAGGTCTGGATAGATTAAGTCTGTGCTGATTTTATTTTGGTTCTTCGATTATAATTGTTAAATAAGGCGAAAGGCAGTCTTGCTTTATTTAACTGGACTGAATTTTAGCTGCATTTAGTTGATTATAATTTGTGTAAATATAAGTCGTACCGAAGTGCAGCCGTGTTTAGATCCGTGAAACAATGTGAGTATTACGAATAAAAAGATTTTAGCGACTTGACGGAATTCAAACTGCTGCAATAAAATCAACATCATCCAGTAACGAGAATGCATACAATAAATAAAATAAAAAGGAGAAACCCGAATTTTTGTTTTAGTTTTTTATGTGATGGTGTTGCTCAAATGTTTTCTCTTAATAGAGAAAAAAAACAGCATACCGAAATCCTGAATATCTTTATTTTTCAACTGTCGCAACTTTTCAATCTATATTTAACCAACTTCTAGCATTGTGCATTAAAAATAACAAAAAATAATCAATCGATCACGCATAAACCTATAGATGATAGAATTCAGATAGAATTTTGGCTTGATTTTTCTTTGCTTTTTTTTGTTGTTTCATAAATATATACCAAATGATTTTATGATTTATACAGCGACATGTGTAGACACATGTGTCTTATATATAATATATTTTTATATATATATATATGTATACATATGATGCGTTGTATATATATATAATTTTTTTTTAGTACACATATTAGAGTTTTTGCTTTTAATAAAAAAAAAAAAAAAATATATATATATATATAAATATATGTTTTTTTTTTATATTTGATTTTATCTCTCTGCTCATATGTATAGTTCATAATTTTTCTCTTTATGTTTGCTTGCTCAGTTATTATTGATATAAAAATTTTTAAATTATATTTTAGTTTTAGCTTTCTCTTTTCTTGCTTTCTTTTTTTTATTAGGAAGGCGGGTGCGAGAAACTTATATCATAAAAAAGAGCCAAACAAAAATAAATAACAAATGTGCTTTTTGTTAAAAAAAATAGTCTAAAATAATAAAAAAAAACATAATAATTATTGTATAGTTCTAAAAACTTAATGCTAAGCCTAAAAGGTGTCGATATATAGCAAAAAATTGTATTGAGTGTAGAGCAAGGGAAACGGCGGTTTCAGCTGCTTGGTATTGGGATAAAAGGAACACAGGGACAGGGATAGGGACAATAGGGGCCATGGGAGGTGTTTGTTTGCTTCGCTTTGCTTGGTCTTGTAATATGTGTAAACTTGTTAATTATGCTTATGGTTTTTCTTGTTTTCCTTCTTTTTTCTTTTTCCGTTTTTTCTCCTTATCTTTTTTTTTTTTGTTTTTTCTCTTCTTTTTTTTATATATTTATGAACATTAATTCCCACTGATGTTACGTCTTTTGTATCAGCTCCGTCTGTGGGCTGGGCGGACTCGGACTGGGCTGTGACTGCATCATGGTTGGGGCAGACAAAGTGGTGGCCTGGGTAATAACTGTTGTGGCAGAAATGGTCGGTTGCTGCTGCGGTACCTGCTGCAGCTCTTGAGGATGCTGTTGCTGCTGCTGCTGCTGGGGATTGTTTAGCGGCTGATTTGAATTGCACAGCACCGAATAGACGGAATCAACTTTGCTTAGCTTCTCAAAAAGAGGTATCAGCTCGCGCAATTCGCAGTCTGTGACATCATCAAACCAGGATTTGACAGGAACCTAAACGAAAAAATAACAATCAATAGATGAAAATATAGTTTTAGATGCTCCTCTCCTGAATGTTGGGCATATTTTAACTGACGGCCCATAGTTATTATTATTATTATTATTACTAAAGGATACAATTGTAAAACTATCAACCTAATTATATTTTACACGCACTGGCAACTAAGGCCTTCGCCTTCGACGAAAACTACATCCATGCACTACCCTGGGATTCGAACCCGGATCCTCGTTGTTCAGTTGCCTGGGCCCCTTAGACAACTCATCTACTGAGGACTTCTGACGGCCCATAATATTTCTATCACCAATTGAAAATCCGATTCGATTATATTTTATTACGCAAAAACAAAATCTTAATTAATAATGATAATTAATCGAATATATTAATAATTATCTTTGATATTCGAATGGGATATAAATATTGAAGAAAAATACATATGTATGTATGTACATATACACAATCCAACCACACCGAATAAGATATCTCTAAGCTTTCAATTATCTTATAAATTTCGTTAAACTTACTGCGTTATCTGGATGAAAGATATAACTGGCCGGTGAATTATCAACAATGACAATTTTCTGGAGATCACGTCCCAGACGATTTAGATCTTTAATATAATTCCCCCTGTAGTAGACGCATGATTCCCTAAATAGTCTTGCACGAAACACATTCCATCTGGAAAGGAAAAACATATCATCATTAATAATTGTTTCTTTGTTCAGGAGTTTATTTTATATGTTTACTTGTCTAGCAGATCGGCCACAGGATCTGCATATTTGGCTAGTGAGGCTGTAAATAAAACGCATTCGTACAATTCACCCATCTTTTGTAGAAACTCGTCTACATGTGGCCGCTTGAGGACATACACCTGATGTATGGTTCCATCAATTTCCACTGGTACTATAAAATCAGCATTGGGTATAGGCTAAGGGACGGACAGATTGGGAAAAGGTATTTTTTGTTAATTCAAATGAACGAAAATAATTGATGAAATTTTGTATTTTAGAGACTTACCTTAAAACTACTATGCACTAGGGTCTCATCCAAATCGATAACCATACACTTGCGATGGATATCAGAGAGCCTAACCTGAGGTAATAAGTACCTTTGTTGGTCCGGTAATGGTGGAGGCGTTGTGGAACCATCGATTTGTGTACCATTTTGTAGGGTTTTCGTTCGATTTCGTCGCCAACAACATAATAATGATTGGAATAACCCGCGCTTTGGTTTTGGCTTCAGGCGTTCCACATCATCTAAAATAAATATAAAAAAAAACAAAAAAAAGGCGTTTTAAAAGAATTTTTAATGGAAAGAACTTTTACAGAATCTGGTGAAATTTCAGGAATTTCTACAATCTGTAAACAAATTATAAGTATTTTTATACCCAGAACAGGCCAGTTTCCAGGAAAAACGTTTGGAACATCTAATCTATAGATAAGACTCGGATGTCAAGTGTCTGGACACCATTTATTATGACTCCACTTAGTTCTCCTTTACCCAAAGATTTCAGAAAAGGGCCTGCTGCCAATTCTTGATAAATAATAGCATTTAGCAATAAAAGAAAAAAAAGTTTTCCGAAAAGAAAATTCAATAAACAGTTTTTGTAAACTGATCACAAAATGTTTACTTTAAATTCAATTAAAAGCGAATATAATAGTGTATATTTCAAGTAATTCTTGAATTAAAAATAAAATAGAATGAACAAAAAGAAAACTGTGACGATGCTCGTACACACTTGCAATCGATCCCAGGACCGATCACTCCTACGCAACAGATCGATCGCGTTTTGTGGAAAATAAACTAAAAAAAAATGACACATCGAAGTCTGGTCGGATTTAATACATATATATACATATGTATGTATTCACGTATGTATGCTCATACATATCTGTGCAATGAGATGACAGAGTGCAAAATTTCAACATAAGATTGTTTAGCTATAAAAATCCAAATAATTGTCGGTTATGGTTCCAACATACATACATATGTACATATGATATGAGTATAGCTATATAATATAGCGAATTTCCGACCAAAATCAATATATATATATGCATTTGTATGTATATACTTTTTTTTTATGTAATAAAAGGGTAAATTAACATTGAAACCCATTTAAATTCTTTGTGCCTACATGCAAAAATACAAATTAAAGTTAACAAACTGGGAAACCGAGTTTGAGATACACTATAGCAAGTGCTGGACGTTATTAATAAATTTAATTTACAATTTAAAATAATATTATGTATAACAAATTACTATAATAGAAAGAAACGAGTCATTGTCAATTGAATCACTTTTTAAAATTAATCGGAAAATAAAAATAACTCCACATTATAGTCATTGGAAATAGTTAAACAGACTAAGAATTGGAATGTATAATATATATATGTATGAATATAGGTATGTATATACATATACATATACATATATGTATATATTGGGTCGCTTCAAATTATTATGCTACTCCATTGCTTATCGCTGTGGGCATAGGGTATCTCGACAGCAACAACAACAACAATAGCAACAAAAAGCTTCAACTTGATTCTGCTTTAAGATCGCACACATCATTCACATACACAATTTATAAACACATATGTACATACATATCTACATTATACTTATGTACATATGTATGTATGTATGTATGTATGTGTTTGTGTATTCACATATTTTTGTCCAAATATAGCGGTCTATTAAAAAAGTCTTATGACAACGTGATATGACGGATTCAGAATTGACAACGAGCTCACGATATAAATATAAATATGTGGTCGTCACTGGTCACTCCTACTCCCACACTCCCATCGAATGGTGCACACAAAAACATTTTCAACAGTTTTCAACCAGTTGATGGCTATTTGAAAATAGGACAAAAGCCTTGACAGCCACCCCCCGCTATAATGCCGCACATCGCACCCCGTAACATCCCCCCCTTATCCAAATTGTGCATAAATCAATCGACCTAAATATAGACGAGCCTACCATCTATCAGGACCGAATATAGCTGGAGCCGAAGCCAAAGCAGAGCAGAGCTTCAACAAGTTGTGCTAAAAAAAATATACATACTTAAGTATACATAATCGTCTGTTGAATAAGAAGTGGGAGGAGGTGTGCTAGGGATGCGAGTCGAATAAGCTTGGATTGGTTCAGTGAAGAGGGTGGCGGTACATGCGATGGCATGTCTCTACAATCTGTCTACCTAATAAATCCAAGAAACGGGTAGGTGGGGGGTGGGGGGGCTTTTCATTATGCTTATAAAATATTCAAGTGCAGACTGCACTTTCTTCCTCCACAAAAAACGAGAAGCGGCAGCTAAAATCTAAACTTAGTTTCACTTGAGCTAACGGTTCAATGAACCGTTGTCTTAACACGACTTGTTTAGCTCGAGGATTCTTATTCTATGTATCTATATTTTTCTCTCTTTGTCTGTCTGTCTGTCTGTCTGTCTGCCTGCCTGTCCTGCCTTATTCTTTCTTTCCCGTTTCCACCACTTGAAGCTTTCTCGGTTGCTAGCTAAGCGATGCTTGACTGGTGTCATTTCCTTTTGTTTTAATGCATTTACAAAAATAGAAGGAAGAGAGAGAGAGAGAGAGAAAGGGAGGGAGGAGAAGGAGGAGGAGTAGAAGGAGGCAGGTGGTGTAAGGGATGTGGATAGTAGCCAATGCAAGACCAAAGACCGCACCTTAAGTTAGCTCAAAGGTCAAACAGGGACCTTGCCTTTATCCATCTACTACTACCACACTTCTAAACCTCCCATCCCCCCCAAACACACAACATGAAATCCAAGCACAAGCACAAACACAAGCATACACGTACATACATACATATATATGTACATATGTATATACATTCATTTGCATTTAGACACATGCACACATTTTCACATGCATAGGTATCTATGTCTCTCTCCTACACTCTATTGTTGCAACTTGCGAACAATTATACCGTTTTGCCATCGATTAAACGCATATGTATATGCTAAATTTGTTTTAGGTCGCGGGGTACACACGACTGACAGTCGTGTGTGTGTGTGCGTGAGTGTTTGTTATTGTGTCTATGCTAAACAGGCGAACCACAATTAACTGGTTTAACTTTAGACAAAAAATTTCATTTACTCGTTGAATTTAAAAAATCATATACATATGTATGTACATATTTCAAAACTTATATATAAATTGAATGTGAAACACTTTAGCATTGATCTATTTTTGGTATGTATGAACATATAATATCAAATATTATAGACGCATTCTCACACTATATATGAACATATATATGATACATACATACATATGTTCGTGTACGAAAATTATCAAGGATAACGACCCTATTCAGGGCTCAGCAGAATAAAAGTAAAATCGAAAACATTTATGTAAATCCAAAAATCTTGATAAAACCGTTGGGAATTGACATGGCCATATACATATGTACATATTCGTAGAATGTTTCGGAATATCATAACGCCGGTGCATATCTATTCAGAAACTGTGTAAACAAATTGGTCTAAAGTTTAAAAAGTCCCCTTGGAAAGGGAAAGGTCTTTTAAGCCATTATTATATCTTATCGTTAGCTAAAATTCTCTTCTTGATATGTAAGATTTACAGTACATATTGTATTTCAGTAAGCTATATGAAAAAAGTATTTCTTGATCTAAACAGACGAATCTGATATACCTATCAGGAATATACATATGTACCAAGTTTATTCAACAATATATTTTTCTATACTTTGTATAATTCTGTCCAAAGTTAGTGCATCATTTTTGGGCTTCATTCTTGTTATAAAATGATCGATCACTTAGTATCAATGTGATTTAGTCTGTGTATACTAAACGATTCTATATACTAATTTAAATAGCAATAGGTATTTTCGTTCAGATCATATCTGTGTTTCGGTGTTAATACCAGAGGGTGGTACCTTATATATTAATGAAATTAAACAGCAAAAAGAATCTTCTATCATTAATTTTATGCAAATCTTTCTCCGCCAGACTGTTAAACGGCCTTACGCGTCAATATCCACTCAAATATATATTCGCTCAACCGGAATGGCAATGAAAATTATTATGATTTTCTTTTGTTCTGTGCTTGTTTTTTTGTGCCTTTCCTATTTATTTTTATTTATTTTTTGGACAAGGTCTCTTTGATAAATAAATTCAAAACAAGAAAATACATATGAAATCAAAGATTCGGACAAACTTTAGCAATTTGTTTACCCTTGCATATACTATTTAAGCTTTTATTTTGAAAAGGATCTAACTAACTAAACTGGAACTAGTCGCTAGTCACTTTATTACAGGCTTTCCTTGTAAGTCGTGAGAGTTACTTCAGATTGATAAAATCAAAATTCATTTGAATTTGTTTATTATTTACTTGGGTACAATTCATTTGTCCCATGATATCCCCCAAACTCATTACTTTTTTGATAAACTTTTTGTTTTTTTTTTCGGAAGGTGGCTTAGCAAATATTTGATGTGCAAACTTCATATATATTCGTATGTATGTATGTATGTACATACCTACATATGTATTAAGTATAAAAATGGTATAGAACAAAAAATTTGAAAGAACTACCAATCTAGATGAACAGGCCATATTTAAGATGACTCCTTCGTTATTTTTGATCAAGAATTTAGTATCCTAAATGTTTCCTTCTGCTTTAAATACACATATTTTATGGTAAGTTGTAGATTTTTTAGTTAACAGAAAAAGAAATACAAGCATACATACATACGTATGTATATATATAACTACCCGCACCCGAAACATTTTCATTTCAGTTATCTAATCAAAATAAAAGAAAACAAAAATGTTTGTTATCTGCTTAATATGATATCATTCAATGGAATACACTTCCATCGACCTTCAGCATATTTCTTTTGCAAACTTGAAACTGAACATTGTGACACGACTAATCTATAGCACATGGGTAAAGCGGGCGGAGGGGGACAAACGGAAGCACACGGGCGTTCTTGTGTGTAAAGGGGGGGATAAACAAGTGGAAAAAATACAACCCCCACAAATGTAAAACTGTAGTGGGTGATGGTACACTCATCTGCTTCATTCCATACCACCAATTGTCAAGGCCAGATGCGGCCACTGAACTTTTCGGCTTGAAATATCATTCAAATCTTATCCGGTTGACCTGTATGAGTTAAAGAACATTTATTTCGGTGGCATTATAATTTATATCATATATGTACATATATATGTAGATGTATTTACATATATACATAAATATATAGAAAACTTTTCAATATTTTTCTTAAATAATTGTGCATTTGGTCTTTCTCTGCATGTAGCTTGTCTAGATATTTCAATTTTTGTGTCTGTTTCATCTATTTTCGCACCACAAATAAAAATAAAAAAGTCGTTTAAGCAATTTGAGCGCCGATACCAAGATACCCTTTGGCATTGGAGTAATAAGCCAAAATGAATTCGATTTCAAAGATAAAACTGATTTATTGCCTGCCATGCAATAAAGTTTGCCATTTATATACATTTTGATTACTTTAATATATTCATTAGTTCTTTAAGTGCAAGATATAATATTAACAAAAAAATATGTAAAAAATTAAACTTCTAAAATTTTAAACGAAAGTTTCTATAAAATTTTATTTGATCATATTGATTACATTAACACGAGCTACCATATACATACATATGTATGTATTACGTATCTCGATCATATGTACAAATGTATTTACATATGTCCATATACTTTCAAGGAAGATAGAAAAGAACAGGTTTTACGTATGTACATATGTATGTACATACATATATTGATGCTAAAATACATACATATATAAACATGGATTATTGATCCTTAATTTGGAATGACATTCCCCAAACAGTAAGTA
Source organism: Drosophila sturtevanti (assembly GCA_018150375.1). NCBI lineage: Eukaryota > Metazoa > Arthropoda > Insecta > Diptera > Drosophilidae > Drosophila > Drosophila sturtevanti. Next base: position 2,074,961 of record JAECWJ010000696.1, on the reverse strand, counting down.
GCAATACAATCAAAAGGGTTTACAAGAAAGAAAAAGAAAATGTTGGGAAAATTAGAATACACCAATATACATATGTACGTATGAATATGGAATATGTATGTATGTTCATATAAATATGCACGTACACACATGCAAATATAAATGTGAGTGCATTGGTTTAGGGGAACTAGTTCATAGCTTAGTTATGCGCTTTGCTGCTCCCCTGCTTAACAGCCAATTCAATTTCAAAACATCTAACTGTAAATAATTGCTAATCATAAAAACAAAAACCTTTGGCAAACAATATTTTTGTGTTTACTTTTTGCCCACATTTTATGTTTCTTCTTCGCTCTCTATTTTTAGACCTGAATTATATAATAAACATTTTGCTTTTTGTGTTTGTTTCTTGGTTTTTTTTTTTTTTTTTTTTTGTTGGAAAAGGCATAAAATGGAAATGCCTGTGCGTGAGTAATTTTTGTTTTAAAGAGACCTTCAAAATTAACTTTAAATATCATATAAAAATCTGCTAAAATCGAAAGAAATGAGATACTAGGCAAAAACAGCAACAGCGTTTGTCCATAAAAAATAAAAACAGAACTTGTATACATACATACATACATACAAATATGCATACATAACGATGTAAATAGTTTAAGGTGGACATTTATTAAGTTTTACTTTTTGTTATTTATTCAACCATTATAAATGAATATATGTATGTAATTATGTTACACTGTGGCACTGCCACAGTGTGTAAGAAACGAGAGAAATGAAGATTAGGCCCTTGGCTATTTAGTTTTAAACTAATAAATCAAAGCAATGTTTTGGAATGCTTTTCATTTTTATATTTTTAGATAGTTTGACCCACCCTAATAGGAAAAAAGACAGAGGCACCCACTCTGATGAAGTCAATGTGGAACATTAAATCAAAAAGCAGACATCCAAATACCCTGGTCTTAAAATTACGACATGTACATATATGTATGTATAAATTTCTATGTACATATTGACACGTCTGTAAGCATAATAAGTATTTTGCACATACATATGTATATGTATTATATGTATGTATGTATGCATTATAATAAGTAACTAGGATATAAACCCAAATCTTGGCCAAGCCTTATATACCTTCCTAAACTACGGGTGGTACAGGGTATTTATATAAAAAAAGAAACACATTTCAACTGTTGCTGCTGCCGGGGTTTTGCGCGCTGTTTCTAATCTTTTTTTTTGCTCTTCACACCCACACTGCACACAACCACACACAAAAGATGGGAATACAGCTGTGATGACGTATCCTTTCTTTTCATCATTCAATAAGTCTCTAAGCAGGCCTCCAATTTCTTCTCGTTGTTTATCATTGAAATATGCTTAAATTGTGCAAATCTCAAATCTAGTTTACGACAAATTGGCAGCCCTGTTTGTCGATCAAACCAAAATGTCGATACAAACTTATTAAACAAGCAACGAGAGACGTTAATTAACACCTAACCGCAAATATATGTGCATATACGTATGTATGCATGTATATGTTTATTTATATTTGTGTACATATGTGTAGCGACAAAGCGACTGAGCGCAGATTAGATTAAATTTTGTTATTACTTTAAGGCAAGGCCCCTCCCCGCTTAAAACAATAGCCACGCTCCCTTCCTCATCATATTTACACTCTCTCTATCTTTTTCTCACTGTCTCTCTTTCTCTGTTTGTCGCATTCTCTCACTCTCTTCATTCATTAACCTTTAAGCTAGAGTTTTGTTTGTTTGGGAAAAAGTGTACAAATAAACGAGTTGTGCTTGCAAACCGGTTTTCATTATACATTTTCCGTTTTTTGCGCTATGCAATTTAATTGTTAGTTTTCCATTGTTGAAGAACATGAAAAGGCGTTTTAAAGTTGAGTGACGTCACATACATACACCGACGAGCACACACATACACAACCACAGAGACGTCATCAATTCATGACAGGTGGGAGACGGTGGAGGTGGACGAGGGCAATAACGAAGTAGGGTTGCAACTGCGTCGCAAAAAATTCGATAACTGAAGCTAGCAAGTGGTTAGATAAGGCAACAAGAGAGAAAGAGAGAGACAGAAAGAGAAGAAGAAAAAGAGGGCATAGGAGAATGGAGAGATATTTGTAAGGTCAGAGGGGTTCGGAGTGGTAGGTAGGTGCTAGCTTCTTTGACACTTGTCCTTTAAGGCAAAATATCGTCTTTGTTGTGACGCCTGCAATTGCGATTGTTATGGTCGATGACTCATGAGTGTTTCGTCTTTGGTTTTAAATCCTTTGCTTTTTCCACTTAATGTAGGTATGTGTATGCTTTTCGCATATTCGTTTTGGTCTCACCTTTGTCATTGGGATAGCTGGGATAAACATTCAATTGTTCATCATCGCGGGAAACTTGTGTGATTATTGATGTGGCATCCATTTGAAGCACACAAAACAACGTTGATAATGTATTGGGATGGATGATGATGCAAGGCTAATTAGAAAAAAAAAATGGTCAAAATCACAAGATATATCTATATAAGTATATATTTATTGTTTTTTTTTTTTGTTTTATTTTCATTTTGCACACATTGCTATTGCTCCTGTAGCTGCTCCCAGACGCAGCAGACAGCGGAATTTGTACAATTACGCTTTGGTCGCCTCATTCGCTTCGTACGCAGACTGAATGCAAATGTTTTGCTTTTCTTCACACTACTTCTCCTCTGCCACTTCTTTTACTTTTCCGAGATATTCACCTTTTGAAAATGCACTTTCGCCTACAAAAACAAAACCTTTTGTCGGTTAATGTTATTCTCGTTTTTTCGTTTTTTGTTGTTTCTTTCAGATTACACTTTCTTTTATTTCGTTCATTCTTTTTGTGATTCTTCTTCGCGTCTTGTTTTCGCAGATTCTTTGGCGTTTTATTTATAAATGGACACACACACACACATAACACATACGCACGCACACACGCACACACACACACACTTGCAGGCACCAGAAACTCTTCTGTTGCTTCGCTTTTTCTTCTTTCTCTTTGGTGTTCGTTATCCAATTGTATTTTATAGATATTATTGTGCCTTCCGACTTGGTCAAACAATTGAATTCAATTTTAATTAATAATAGTTCGCGGAAACTCAGACGCGTGATAATGAACGCTCAACGTTGAGAAAATGAACAAGACTAAGTCGATAGGAAATGGACTAACGATGCGATAGACTACCATTATCATTATATCGATACACAATTAGAGGTGAGATGCAGTTTCTATCGATTACTTGAACCGGCGTGACATAACTTCGTCCTGAGTTTGACTTAAAATGTTGAAGGTAAATAAACTCGTTTGGTATTAAATTTAAAATAAAAGCAAGACCCCTATTAAATTCGATGTAGGTATCAACACAATTGGTGACTACACTTCGCAGTCAATTGTTACGCATTGCCCACATTCAAAGCGGGCGAGTTGCTTACCTGTCCTCACAGTCTAAGGATGATGATGGTTCCTCATCCTCCGATGATGAGAAACCAAAAAAGAAGTCAGCACCACAGCCGGCAGAGACTGCAGCCCAACGCTTAAATCGACTGTTGGGCAGTATGGAAACAGATAAATATCAAATTTCAACCTCGGATATTCCACATCCAGGTGAAACGAATCGTAATCGCCGTGAAGCCCTGAAACAAGAGGCAGCTTCAAAAGATGTTTTGACAGCAGCAAAAAATATAGCCAGCATGTTGGGAACAACCGAGAGTGAGAAAAGGAAAACGGAATCGGAGCTATTGTCTAAATTGCTGGGCAAGACTGTGAATACTGAAACAAACAAATCAAGTAAGGAAACTGAATCAGCAGGACAAGTGGAAACTGTACCGGCTACAGCAGATAAAGAGCTTAATCTAAGGTGCGATTAATTGAATTGATTGAAATAATGCCAACTAAGATTATCGTTTCTCATTATCCAGTGAATTAATAGTGGGCATGAAAATTGATCGTCGCCAGCAGCCTATAATGGCGGATCAAACACGGAGCGACTATGTCCGGCAATCTCTGGGTTCACGGTCAAACCCCAAGCGCTCGGATCGACCTGCTCGTTTGCCACAGCAGAGAAAACGTGAGGCAGAAACTTTTACTGGCAGTGTCAATCTTTATGGTGGTGAGCCGTTGGGGATTTTTACGAAGCCAGATACTGAGTACGTCGTTTCTGATCTTCTTCCCACTTGGGAGCAGTTAAGTCAACGTGAATTAAGCCTACAGGCTAGTCATCCACCTGCCAATCATTTTGAGTTGCATGCTCAGTGGACCGCACAAGGCAAACTTTGGCAATTCCCTGTGGATAATGAACAGGGTATGGTTGAGGAAAGCAATGTAGACTTTTCCGAGCATGTATTCTTGGAACAGCATTTAGAACCTTGGTGTCCTAGCCGTGGACCCATACGACATTTTATGGAGCTGGTATGTGTGGGACTATCCAAGAATCCGTATGTTACAGCTCAGGAGAAGAAAGAGCACATACTTTGGTTCCGTGATTACTTCGAAGCTAAAAAGGATATCCTAAAGGATTTGATCGAAGTGAAAAACACTAAGAGTATATCTGTTTAAGTTAATTGTTGGAAAATATATTTTAAAACCAATATATATATATTCGTATATGTATATATGATATATGTATGTTATACAAAACCAATTGTATATGTATATACTGTTTTTGCCCAATCCTTGCCAGATTTAGAAAATATAATGATTACGACCGTGAGCAGGGGGTGAGGGGGAGAAGGGAATGTAATTAAAATAAAAGAATGCGTTTCTCCACGGTCTTCCGGCAGATGGGACAGCCCTCAATTTGATCTCCGCACATTTGGCATGTACCATGACCACAGAGGAATACCATATTCTTAATGCGATCAAAGCAAACTGGACACATGGTCTAAAAATAAAAACAAAAACAAAATTTAAAAATGGATTCGATTTCAGGCGATTCGATTATAAGACATCACTCACCTGTTCTTTAATATCCTGCAACTGTTGCTTTAATTTCTGAACATCATCCATTTGGAAATTATTCACATTTGATGGGGCAACCAAGCCCGAGCTAGAGGACATCTTTGAAGAAGTGACAGATGCGGCCAGTAAATTGTTTTGACTGTTCAATTGCTGTTGACCGGCCACTGGGGTGACAACTGTATTGTTCATGGCCACACTATGACCAGAGGGATTGACACAGACAGCTCCAGCAGCATTGGAATTGATTGCCCCTGGGGTATCTAATTCCGCCACAGCTGGCTGAAGTGAAGGCATAATTAGGCCGGTAACCTTTTCGGGGCTTCCCGATCCGCCGCAGCAAAGGGAATATGAGAGCATTTCATCAATTTGAGTGCGACACAGGACGCACTTTTTCATTAAAGCGCTACAGTGCTCACAGGCTACCATATGGCCGCAAGGACGGAAAAAAACCGCCGCTCTACGATCCGAACAAACAAGACACTCGTCAATTTTTTCACGGGAACAGACGGTTCCACGACAAATAAGGCATTTCTTAACTCTTGGAGCACAGGTTTCACAGCAGCTGACATGGCCGCAAGGCTTGAAAACCGTATCTCGTTTCGCATCCGAGCAAACCAAACACTCTTCCAAATTGGAAGATGAGGTTTTATTATGGCTGCTGGTGACTCCATTAAGAGATTGGGACATTTCAGCCAAAGCAAACGATGACGCCGATGAGTTCGAAGGAGAAGCGTTTGTGGCAGCTACTTGGGAAAGCGGTATTTGAGCTGATGAAGATTGGGGCACAGTGGCTCCGCTTCCTGTTCCTGTTCCTGCTCCCACACTAGATGCCGTTCTTAGTCTGGCATTCTGACTTGTGCCCGCCACATTACCTGGCAACTCAGAGTCATCGGTTTTACGCTCATTATAACATTTAACCAAAGTTTTGCAGAGATTCGGATCCGGACACAAGTCTAATGGGGTTTGCAGTTTACGATTTTTCAGAGTTAGTTCCGCTCCATTGGCAGCCAGGAAACAGGCAATAGAAGCTGAGGCCTTCTTATTGTTGGCATTGCGTAGACCCATTAAGAGTTTACCAAATCCCTCAACATCCTGGAGTTGTTTTAACTGGGACAATGTATGATGACGCAGTGCTTCATGTAGGGGCGTATCTCCATCCTTATCTGGTATATTCAAATCGGCACCATCTTGGACAAGAAGTTTAACAATCTGCACATGCTGGCGCTCAACCGCCAAATGGAGAGCAGTCTGGAGATTCACATTCTGTCGATCCATATTGGCCTTGCCCATATGGACCAAAAGTTCGGCAATTTCCACATGATTATTGAGAGCAGCCAAGTGGAGTGCCGTATACCCATCATCTTTCTTCTCTTCAACAATCCAGGGACGATTCGTTTTTGTTAGCAAAATGCTCATGGCACTGGGATTACCCTTAAGAGCGGCATGATGCAGGGCATTGAAGCCATTATTGTTATTCAAAGTGATATCAGCGCCAAAATCAAGGAGGAGGGACAACATTTCGTTGTGTTCCTTGGAAATGGCATCATGCAATGGAGTATCGCCTTCAGAATCCTGTAAACTGGGATGACATCCGAGAGTTAATAATGTCTTGACCACTTTGAGATGACCCTTATTCACTGCTATGTGAAGGGAAGTCTGCCTTCGTTTGTTTCTGGCATTGAGATCCGCGCCGGCCTTAGCTAGAATCTCTATAACAGCTGCCTCATCCCCAAAGGCAGCATGATGTACCGCACGATCACCATCTTTATCCTCGATTTCCACATCGACCGAATGACGTAACAAGACCTGAATGACCTCAATATGACCATTTTGACTGGCTGCCTGTAGTGCAGTGTGTCCAGCAAAAACACCATTAACATTGACATCAGGAGACCCACCTGATGAGGGCGATGCGGCGGCTGCAGCAGCTGCACTAGATGTGGAGGCACCGCCAGAGCCTGCTCCGCCCCCTGCACCACCAGCCAAATATTCCTCGCATCGCGACTATATTAAACAAAAGAGAAACAACAGAATTACTCAACCTGTTCTTAACAAACTAGAAGATTATTGACGTTTAGTTTACTCACAGCAAATCCATTGGCTGCAGCCTTGACAAACTCTTCGGTAGCATCTCCAGACACATTCGGTTCGAATAGCTTCTTTAATATGGCTGACAGACGTTCACCACTTGGTATAACTGGTGCACAATTGGCAGAGCCATCTTGGCCAGTTGCCGATCCAGATGCTGATGCTGATGAAGCTACTTTGCAGACAGCTAAGGGATTGTAGGTCCAAGATGTATTACCGACCTCCACTTTGAGATCATTATCATGATAGACCTGTTGGACGCGACCGATTTTACCCAATGTTAGCTGCATTGCATCTGCCCATTCGCCGTGACCGCGCTGAAGCATTTTAATGCTTTCCACATCGGAGCAGATTTTCACAATGTCGCCTACTTGGAATTCGGGTGGCGGCGCCGCTGTGGTGGGTGAAGAGACCTTGGTGAGCACCGCTGGATTGAAGGTCCATCGATTGCCAGAATTGTATGCCACAACAATGTCATGATCTTCATCGATGCCCACAACCATGCCCGAATTGCTCAGGCATTCAAACATCCCATCTGTCCAGCCTCCGTGGCCGTGCTGCAGGGATTGAACGATTTCTAGATCTAAATCCACAGTAACCTTATCGCCAATTTGGAAACCATGAGGACCTTTTCCCGGTCCATTTTCACCCAATAATGGCAAGTGATCTCGGTAAACATTGCTGCCTTTAGCATCGTTAACAACTTTAAGATCGGCCATGCCCTCAAAGCCCACACGATATAAATTCTTTGAGCCATTGTCCCAGATAACATAGGCTGCAGATCTCGGCGACGCTGATGACCAATCTTGTATTTCATTCACTTTGCCACGACGACCAACGCCGCCATCCTGATCCTCCCACTGCCAGTCCACACCGCGCACCACACGAGCGCCTGGAAAAATGCCTCTGGCCAGGACTTTCTTTGATTTTCGACGCGGTTCCAACATGGTACGCTCGCCACCTGGCGTCGAAATGCGATAGAAACGATGACGCAAATGATGCTTATCCCCGTGATAGCAAATCGAACATAAATCATAATTAATACATTCAGCACACTTCCAGCGTATGCCGAAGATAGGTTGCTGACGACAAGTATCGCACATAGTGCCTTCATGCTTCACCCCGGTCGGAGCGCTATCCAAAATGCGCAAGTCGTATGCTCCGGCACAACGATAATTTGCAGCTGTACCATTGTCCCAGACAACAACAACCTCCTCTGCGGATTCGAAATTACGCACTGTGCCCACATGACCTTCGCCCCCATCCTGAAATGGAATCAAACGGAATATATGTAAGCAATAATTAACGGATTGAGGACTAAAAAATACAGGCGAATACAAAATACCGCACAAGTATCAAAATCCGAAAGTTGTTGACGAAACGCATGATCTCGACTAATCTACTAAAGATAGATAGGGCAATCAAAACAGAAAATCTCATCATTGCACTGTAGGTCAAGGGTGTACGCCAATGAAGGCGTTAAATTTATGGAATACAATTGCAACCCTGTTTGAAAGTAATCATGAAAAACAAAAGAATTCAATATTCATCAGAACAACAATTCATGTTTTCAATTTGAAGTCTGTGGCGGTACCTATTAAATTTGACTACTTTGTTGCTTAAATTGTACCACTGTAACCGATTAAAAATTTGTATTTAAATTGGCCCCATCAATTGACATTGAGAAGAGGCCAGCAAGCAAGCGTAAAGTGTATGTTCTTTTTTGTTGCTGACCCCGCATGACACCTGCTATATGATGTCTATGTTCGTCACACTTTCAACTCACCTGTTTGTTCCATTTCCAGTCTGGTCCGCGTATAACTCTGGCCCCCACGCCCTCCATGGAGAAGCGTCTCGCCACTGCTGAAGCAGATCCACTACTACCTCCTCCGGCTGCTGTTGTGCCGCCAACTGCTCCGCTACCAGTGACTACCACACCCACACCTGCAGCTGTTGCCGCCGTGGAAGAATTACCTCCGCCACCTCCTCCTCCACCATTGGCATTTGTCGAGTCCTTAGCCGCTGTTAAAGTGGCCGCACAAGACATTTTATCTGTCAAGATGTTGCAGAAGATGGACTCCTAGGTTTTGCACGAAAAATTGTGTTTGTTTATTGCACAACAAAATGATGGGAATTAATAAAAAAAAACACAACAAAATAGTTACTTTAGCGTTGAGAGTGGAAGTTAGAGTTGGCAGCAGTGTTGCAAAACCGATAACGATAACCATTTACAAAAATATATCGATAGCCAATGACTATTGTACTGTCACAGTGGGGTCAATCGATATTTGAAAAACGCAGTTACATTGTCCACCATATATACAGTACGCCCTCGCAAATCGCGAATGTAAAGTTTGATGTGGAAACTGAGTTTATTTGTCCACAGTACTATAAACTGCACTCTCTAAACACTACTTAAAAAAAGTGGACCAGAGTAATGAATTTATTTTTGTTTAATTTATTTCTTAATTGTGAGATTTGGGTATCCGCTTTCTTGCAATTTACATTGTAGTGCACTGCACTTAATTCTCGATGTTATAAAAAACTTGTAATTAATTTGGTGCCTTTCAGTTCAAATAACAAATTTCCTTAATATCCATAATATCTTTAAAATAAAAAACTTGTAAAAAGCGAAATAAAATAACTTTTTAACAACTGTTTGATAAATTTGATTAAAAATTGATACACAATGTTTTGCTTAATTAATCACTGGTTGCAGGTCTGCTTCAAATATTGTTCCGGATTTGATAGAAATGCCTCAAGAAACGCCACACCCTTGGGCAAATACTGAATTTTTTCATCAAACATATATAATTGTGGCTGTACTATATCTTTATAACAAATCTCTTCCAAATTTGTGATCTCGACGACAAAATCGATTTCCTTTATGTGCAAAATGCCATCAGCACCAATTGGGTTAATTATATATGATGTTTTCTTAACAACAGTTCGATGCTGTTGTCTGAGGGGAGAGACAAGGTAGATGAAAATATGTGTGGATATTAAAATAAAAATAGAATCTCATCATCTAGTCCCCCCATTACCTGATTAGTGTAGATATGCTCGAGGATATTGCATTGGCCATTTGACGTACTCTATTCTTAATGTCTACGCATATTTTATTAATCTGCTGCAAAAATTTTGACACGGACTCCACATTGTGACCCTCAAGGCAATCCAATAATTTAAGGGGTAACTTCAGGTTCAATTGATAGTTCAAAACATGATCAAATGGCAGCCAATTGGTAGGAGCTAAAAAGGAGAGTGGGATTAATAATGAGAGGATATGAACGAATTAACAGATGAAACAGAGCAGAGATTTACTATTAATACTTACGGCTGGTAGGCTCCGTATAAATGGAGGAAATGCGTGTGACCATATCAGTGTCATCTAGAGAATTATATGACATAACTATACGAAATATCTGAGAAAACTCCCGATGAGTGAAAAGCAATTTTCTAGAAACTCTTAATTGATGATCAAATATCCATTGTGGTTGCTCTTTCCTCAGACGAAAATCGAGTTCTTGGAGAATTTCCTCACAATGAACAGGTGCTTCTTGAAGTTTGCTTCTGAACGAAGAAGAAAGAATGGTCAATGTTAATGTCGATATTTACAAAAAAAAAAAAAAAAAAAAATCACTAAAAATACGGACCTCTGCGGCAACGTCTGAAATAACTGCATCATTTCTGAACATTTTATAAGAGGGTTAAAACGAAATTCTTCCAATTGTGTATGATCTGGTGTTGCCGGTCCTTCTCCATCTTCTATAGCTAAACTATGACGTACTTGTTGCTCTTTGAGATAGAAATGTTTCTGAATCTCCATAAAGTGTGGCCTTTGACGCACTAACTCTAAACGCTCCAAGTCTCGAACTATATCCCATTTCTTTAACGGGGACAAGACAAAAGAGCCATTGCTGATGTTGGTGGTATTACTCAAAGATCGACGACAATTTTTACATTTTCGACAGGATGAACCTGTTCCGGCTTCTACAGGTGGATCTAATGTCACATCCAGACATACATCTTTATCAGGCAAAACTTTCGTAGATACCCCCAATTGGGTGTCACACTGAAGACCAATAACATCTGCACCATTTTTGTTAACATCTTCCTCTATTAGATTGGAAACCAAGCTGAGACGCACGTCATCAATTTCTTGATCAGATGATTCATCCATTAGGGGTATAACAATAGTATCGCTGGTGATGTTGATGAATTTACTGTATGTTTGAATTCCGTCGCCTACAATCTCCAACTCCAAAGATTCGTTGTTCTGCGCTTGCATCCTCGATTGTTGTTGCTGTTGCTGCTCCTCTTTTTTACTATCATCAATCTCCTGTCGACATTCCTGATTTCTTTGGATCTCAAAATAGTTGGACACATCTGAAATGGTAATACATTTGTCTTCAAACATTCCGATAGAGGAGGAGGGCTTATCTTTGCAGTGGCTTCGGCTTCTCCTGACATCCCGTAAAACTTGTACTGTCTCATCCACATCAAACTCATTCTCCTGTATAGTAGTTTTAATGTGGTCATGGAACAGGCCGTGATGTTTTTTTGATTGAGGAAGATTTGGTGTTAATTGCTTATGCGATCGTTTAACTCTTGCTAACGGTGTTCCGTTGTCAGGTAAAACTTGTTGTGGACTCTTCAATGCCGTTTCTTCATCTTCGAAATCAATTAAAGATTGGTAAGCGTTCAAACCGATTGGAGATCGAAATGGGGTCATTGCTATGTCTTTGCATACGCGTTTAGCTTTATTCTGTGGCGTAGCTACATGATCCGAATCTATATCCTGCTGCTGCTGGACAATCTCCTTCATTGACGGTATTCTTCTAAAATTCTTTAATTTGTCTTCTTTCTTTGAAGGACCCTCCTTATTGATTATCTCGGACACGGTTTCACTGATTTCAGTGCTACATTTTTCCTGTCCTGTTGATGAGAAAGGCTTTAAATTCTGTCGAGAAACGACAGCATCTTCTATTGGAATAGAACTCTTATTACCCTGCCGATCAAATTCTGACACATTTCTGTTAATGGATTCATCGTAATCAATAGGCTGGAGACCCGACAATTCTTTGTGAGTAAACACTGACTCATCTTCTTCAATCCTTTCTGCTAAGAGTAACGTGTGTCTAGCTTTAGAATTTGTTTGTTGTGTGGATAAGGAACCCTTCGGCAGATCTTCTTCAATCCTTGAGACTTCCATTGTATAAGCCGTATCTTTATCTCTACTCCTGATCTGTGTTCTGGGTTCCATCGGTAGGATAACCGATTCAGAAGCCATCTCAATAATATCGATCGGATTGACTGATACATTATCTTCTTCAATATCTTCGGTCATAATTAAAGTATTTCTTGACTTTGATCTTTTATGCTTCTTAAATAAAATCTCTGAGAGATTTTCATTAGGAGCCATTAGGTCCTCTTCCATGGCTTCTAATTGAAGTAATGTGTTTCTGGTTTTGTATTTAAGACTTTCAGTTGGGGGAATAGTTGGAACATTTACATGGGAAACGCCAATGTCCTCTTCCATGGGTTCTGCCATGTGTAAAGTACTTCTGGCTTTGGATTTTTTATTATCCGCTACAGGACCAGCTGGGGAAAGTTTTCCCGAAATTGACTCGTCTTGTTCTATGGGTTCCGCCAAGAGTAAGGTGCTTCTAGGCTTGGATTTGAAAACTTCGCATGATGGAGCACGCGAAAAATCTTTACGTGGGGCAACTATATCCTCCTCTATATCTTCTACCATAAGCAAAGTGCTCCTGGGTTCGGATCTTTTATGTTTTGATAATGGAACTTCGGTGTCATCTTTGCTAGGAACTATCAAGTCTTCTACGGGTTCGATTCGGAGTGAAATGTTTCTCGTTTTAGATGTCAGATTCTCGATAGCGGTAGAAGCCTCTACGTCGTCTCCTACGGGTTCTGCCATGTGTAGGGTACTCCTGGCTTGGGATTTTTTATGATTCGCTACAGGATCCGCAAGAGAAAGTTTTCCGGAAATTGGCACATCTTGTTCTATGGGTTCCTCCAAGAGTAAGGTACTTCTAGCCTTGGATTTAAAACCTTCCCATTGTGTCGCACGGGGAAAATCTTCCCGTGCGACATCTAAATCTTCCTCTATGTCTTCTGCCATGAGCAGAGTGCTCCTGGGCTTGGATCTATTATATTTTGGTAACAGAACTTCGGGATTATTTTCGATAGGTTTTATTAAATCCTCCTCAATGGGTTCTGTTAGGAGTAAAGTGTTTCTTGTTTTGGATTTTAAATTTTCAGTTATTGGAATAGTTTTAAAATCATTAACAGCCTCGATATCGTCTTCAATGGGTTCCGACATAAGTAAGGTATTTCTGCCTTTGGATCTCGCATGGTTCACTAAAGGACCTGCCAGAGAAGGTTTTTCCGAAATCGCGACGTCTTGTTCTATGGGTTCCCCTAAAAGTAAGGTGCTCCTGCCCTTACATTTGAAATTTTTAGATGTTGACGCAAGCGATAAATCTTTACGTGGGACATCTTTATCTTCTTCTATGTCTTCTGCCATGAGCAGAGTGCTCCTGGGCTTGGTTCTATTATGGTTTGGTAATTGAACTTTGGGATTATTTTCATTAGGTGTTATTATGTCCTCCTCAATGGGTTCTGTTAGGAGTAAAGTGTTTCTGGTTTTGGATTTAAAATTTTCAGTTATTGGAATAGTTGACCAATCTTTTCGAGTTGCCACTGAGTCTTCTGCTATGGCTTCTGACATAAGTAAGGTACCTCTGCCTTTGGATCTCGCATGGTTCGCTATAGGAACTGACGGAGAAAGTTTTCCCGAAATCGCAACGTCTTGTTCTATAGGTTCCCCTAATAACATGGTGTTCCTAGCTTCAGATTTTGAATGCGCACTGAGTGGGTAAATTGGTAGACCTTCAGAAACGAAATCATCTCGAACGCCCATATCCTCCTCTTCAATGGATTCATTCAAATATAAAGATTTTCTTGGGGGAATTTGGTTTACTTTTGGTTGCTCCACAGTAGAAGATTGCCGTAGCTGTTGGTTTGTTTTTTCTTTGTCTTTTAAGTGTTCCATGTGTTCGGTTTGGCTATCGTGCAAAGAAAGCCCACAGTTTGATTTTAATTGTAAGTCCCTAAAGGAACTCATTAAATCTGCTTGTTCCATGGATTCTTCCATAAGAAGAGTTTGTCTGCGATTAGATGATAGGCTTTGTATCTTGTGCCCCTGAAGGTGCTCAGGCATATTCGTTTCAAAGCGGGAGACTTTATGTCCCAAGGACTCACCGAAATCACTTGGATTCCCCAATTCTAGCTTAGAACAATTACTGGTCATGTATGTCAATTCTTCGTGTCGGGTATTGTTTTGAGATTGGGATTCATCGCCTAACCTTGCATGAGCAAGAAAATTTGTGTTATCCAACAAGATCTCATCCGCCTGGGAGTATCGATATTTCCGCTTGTCTTCTGCAATCGGACGATCGGGAAAAGGAGCTGGGGGTGATATAATAGACTCATTAAATTTCAGCGCTGTCCTTGACGTTAGTTTTGAAATGGATTCCGCACGAGTGCCATGCTCTACATTTTCCTGTTCAGCGTCTTTCCAGAATTTTTTAGATTTGGCCTTTCTATCGGTGGTTGGTGTTTTGGGCCCATCTGGGCAGACGCGAATATTTCCAGCATTTATGGCCTCATTCAATTGACGGAGGCTCATCGGCCCACTTACACCTTGAATCGAAATCATGTCCATCGGTATCACGGGTGACGAATATATGGAGTCCAGACCCATCTCATTTTTCTTGGAAATTTGCATATCGAAAGATATATCCATTGAAGTATCCCAGATATTAGTTTTCTTTTGCACTTTTGACATGAGAAGGTCGGCACTCTGCTCGGGCAGATTGGAAAGCAAAGAGGTGTCAGTTGGTGCGACACTGGATGTGATGGTTAATGGTTTTGGTGTAGCTACGAGGGTGTCCTTCGAGATAGGCGCATGTTCAAACGTTTGATCCTTCTGCTTTTGTGACGGCCTCATGATATCCGGAAAAAGATCTACGGTCTTATCTAATAAAGGATATTTTGAGAGGTGATCCTTAATCTGTTCCCGTTTTGCTGGAGACAAAAACAAACTGTTGGTAAGGGATACCCTTGAAGATTCGGCAGGGCAATCAGAAATGGCAGCGCCAGTCCCAGCTCTTCTTTTTAACTCATTAGGCAACAAAGTTACATCAATACTAGTCTGTAAATTATAGGTGGAATCAACATGAAAAGAGGTCGGTGACACATTTTCCTTGTCCTGGGTAGATGCTACGGATACTGCTGTTTTAGCTCCCGCTCCACTTTCTTCGCCGTTCGTGTGATCGGATAGCTCATAGGAATTGTCCCACTGATGAGGCTTCTCTGCATCATTAAATTCGCGAACAAATTTCTTGCCGCTGAAACTAATGCGACGCTTGATCATTGAATTTCGATTGGTTGCCGCATTAACTTCATCGCCTTCGACGCCCTCGTCCTTGTTCTTGTCGACAGTCCCAACTCTGCGAAGCTGAGAACGCAAATAAATAATAACAGTTTATGATTGTAAATATGTATACATTTACACTTTTGCACTCACCGAACTTCGACGTTTACATGTACTCTTCAGCATTTTTATTTAAAAAATAACTTCTAGGTAATGCGTGTTTCTAAAATTATTCATATAAATTAATTGAGGAACGCAAACAAAATAATTAAAGTGACGCCGCCAAAATATCGTAAAGTAATACATGTTATCGATAGCGAAGGCAATCGAAATACAATTAAAGCTGGATTACCCTGACAACCCTAACAATTGTCGTTGCAATAGATTTCCTTCACCTATACGCATTCTTGGTATTGCACCGTTGTTCTGTTGTTATAAAATTGGCATAAAACTGAATATAAAAATGACTAGCAATAATACCGACACAACCATAATGGCTACCACAACCACTACAAGGACAACAACCACATCCCTACAGGATCAGGACTCACTAGAACAAGAGCCGCCACGAGAATCCCTGGTGAGCATACAATGGATTCAAGGTTCGCTGAGGGCATGTTGTCTAATCTCAACATTTGAAATCCCTTTTTTTTAATAGATAACAACAGCGGTTAGCTTTCTTCAAAATACCAAAGTACGACATACAACCCTCATTCAAAAGCAACAATTTCTACGGTCCAAAGGTCTGACAGCCCATGAAATTCAGTTGGCATGCGAGAGAGCCGGTGTTTTTAGCCATGATCCAAATAATCCCAATAGTGTAATACAGATTGGATCACAATTACAGACAATGCAGCAGCAGACAACAGTTTTTAGCAGAATACGAGATATGTTGCACTCGGCAGCGCTGTTCGGTGGTGTCATTTATGCTGTGTACCTGTTTTGGAAGGTTCGGCATATTTTCGATTTTTTTCGAACATTTTTAATAATATTTAATATTTTTGCTTTCAGAGATACTTGGCACCCTTTCTATTCGGTCAGGGCAGCAGGAAAAGAAAACCCGTGGATGAGGCTCTCGATGACATTGACAAAAAGGTGGATTTGTGCACGGCGGAGCTTAACAAGGAAATTACACAAGTCAAGGAAATGATCACATGCCAACAAAAGGATCAGGCTCAGCAATTGAACCGAGAATTTCACAATTTTCGCAGTGATTTGGATGCCATTAAGGGTCTGTTATTAAATCGCAAACAATTTGCATCCCCAGCGGCCTCCCTGGCAGCTGTTCCATCGGTACCTGTCTGGCAATTACCCAGGGTACCACGCCATCATCATCATAGTCAATCAGATGATAATGAAAAGGCCGATGATGCAGGTTCCGGTTCAGGATCATCCGAAACTGAAGTTGTAACTAAGAATAGTGATTCCAGTCTAGAGATCATGTAAAGCTCAATCAGCCAAAATAATAGCGTAGGAAATGTTGGCTATAAAATCTTAATCTAAAAACGTAATACTTAACCGATTTCCTTTCCTTTGGGAATTTAAGATAGATCGTATAATAAGAGTGCAAATTTGATTGATTTTGTTAGTTCAGTTAAATGTATCAATAAATCGGAGTATTCTCTTTATATATAAATATATATATATATGTATATACGTATATGTATTTATATGCATATATGTATATATAAATATGTATATATATTTTTATATATACAAATATATATATATATATATATATATATATATTCATATATACAAATATATATATATATATATCAACTATCGGTTTTGCATTTAAAAAATATATTTTTTAGAATCAACTAAAGCAAGCTAATATGCAAGATCTGTACATATATATTTGTTTTGTAACCCTCAACCCAGATTGTAATGTGTACCATCTACATATATAATATATACAAATATATAATATATATGAATACACTTTTCCCAATGTTATATTTTAAATTAATCCAAATTATATCTGTATATGTTTAAGAGTTTCTGAAATCTGTAAATACATTTCCATTTCACGAATAAACTGCATGATTAAAGTTAATTATGATATACATACATATATCCGAACTAGATACTTCTTGAGGCAAATAAAAGATCTATAAAAAGTTTGTACTCTCTGCTCTTTCATAACTCGTTTTAGAATTTAGATTATAATATGTATAATGTCAATGTGATGACCTATTTGACCATATCATTTAATAAATATGGAAATGTGAAAATTATTAATTTTGTTGCTAATAGCCCAAAAACAAAAAATAACAATGTACTTATAACTACAACTTGGACCAATCGTTTCTGAGTTTTTACAATCGGCAATTATTGTAAAGTACTAAAGATTATATAAGTACATATGTACATATATTATATATGTCGAAGCGTTAAACTGCCAAACTAAGCAATTATTTAAATTGGATCAATCTAGATGGTTTTGCTGGCAATATCTGTCTAAAACGAAAATCAATCAATTGATTCAATCATAAATTATGTTAAGAGTGACCAAATCAAAAAGCGTTTTTGCAGTTTTGTTTTATCAACCCTTTTGGATTTCATTTCATTAATTAAAATGTACCGATAATTAAATAGATAAAATAATATGACAATTCCAATTGGCATGAATTAAATTGCCCCAAATTTTTGCACTTTTCACATACATCAGATCAGTTCTCCTGTATTAATAAGCAATTGCACACAACACACACAGGTACATTGAAATGCAGCATTCTGCATCTTGATCATGATAATTATATTAATTAATAATAATAATAATAAAAAAAGGCAAAAAAAAATGTATGTATATATATAAAACAATCAAACCTTTACATTATAGCAACTTGAATTTGCGAGACATGTTTTCATTTTTAATAATGCGCACAAAATGGTTTTCGTTTTCTTTTTTTTTTATGGAGGTTTTAAGGAAGTGTGTTCAGCTTAGTTGATACATTTCTATTCTTAGATATAGTATTACATTGGTTAGCTAAAAATTTTTTGTGTGAGTTATAATTTATGCCGTGTTCTACAAAGTTCTATAAATTGGCTACGTTTCCGATAATTTGTTTTAATCGGAGGGGGGGATACACTAACATTTCATTGTGCGATTTTATGATTTGTTTTTCCTTTAACTATGTATTACAAATTTAGTTCTCCACGATGATGGCCTTTTTTCTCTTCGTTTTTTTTTTCTTTAAATTTCTGTTCATATCGATTTGTACATTCGATTAATTAGTTGTGTAATTGTTTAAAAAAGTTCCTATAGGTTATTATTATATGTTTACTATATATATATATATATATATATATAGAATTATTTAAGATTTTTAATTTTGTTTGAATATGGTAAAACAACATCAGGTGTGTTTAACCCCTACCCAAGTCGTAGTGTCTATTCATTAATATTTGATTTTCATTTTTCGTATTTATTATTTTCAGGGTAGGTATTTCCTTTGCTTTTTTTTTTGTTTTTTAATCGATAAGATATATACAAACGGCCTAGCCGTTGGAATATTCTCATCATATAAATATATGTATATATAATTGTTAAAAACATATTTACATCAATTAAATGTTACACTTTTTACCAAAAAATCAATGGGCAAAAATCATATTGGCATCAGTCACTGACTTAAAAAGAAACTGCTTGGCAACCATATTAAATTTAAACTGGCTAGGGATAAGTATTAACAATATCGTTAATCATTTTATATTTTACAATTGTCTTCAATTAACTTATTTGTAGATCAGATTTATTATTTGTTCATTTCCTAGCGGTTTTTCTGTTAGTGACAAATCCAAAATGATTTTTTGTCCTTGCCCTAAAAATTTATCCTAAAAATAAAAAAAAAAAAACAATTTTACAAATAGGGGGGCTCCACCCCTCTCATCATCTACATGCCCAGAGACTTTAGCCGTAGCCGACATCATATTGCCCGGCTCCGGCTATCTAGCTTAACGGGGGCATGGGTGAACAATTAGAAAACTATGAAGTGAACTTATATTAGAAGAAATATAACTTAGACAGCTGAATTTATCACCGGCTGGCTGGAGGCGGAACTATTAATGCTGTTTGCTGTTTGACCAAATGTGGTCGTTGCTGCCGCTGCTGCTGACGTGCTTGCCGCCGTTGCTGTTATGCTCACAGCCGCTGAAGTGGCCGACGAACATCCCTCAGGATAGCCACCGGATGCCGGTGCCGGTGACAAAGACATGGTCGATGATGAGGGCGATGAGCAATCACTTTGTACACTCATGGTGGGTGAGGCAGCCACTAGATTTGTGCAGCTTGTGGTATTACTAATGGTTAGGGGAAACTGTGGCGGCGGTTGGCCAGTGGGTGTATGGGGAGACATAGGCGATGTTGTGGAGGCTGGACTGCTCCCGGAGCTGCCGGTGGAGTTAGCTGTTGCTGTGGCTATAACAGTGGGAATTCCCATAGGGCTGCCAGAAGAATTGGTTATGACAGTGCTATTGCTGGTCGGCTGCAGATTAGATATGGCTGTAGTGGTCACTGGTGTTGGCACTGACGACGCTGTTGAAGAAGATGATTGGTTTTGCTGGTTGCTAGCAGCATGCGGTCCAGCCGCGGCAGTGGCGGCAGCTGCTGCAACAGCGGCCCTTTCGCGTTCGCGATCTCTTTGCGGTCTGAAGGCTTCTCGCAAGGCCTCCACACGATTCTCATTGGGGCCCCAACGGGCATAACCCGCACTATTCTGTAACCAGACCACTTGGGTGCCCTGCATACATTTAATAAGGACTTCAGATCTATTGGAATGGATAAATGAAATGATGAATGAATTGATTATAAAAATTTCTTATAATTTGCTTACTTTTGCATCATATGCTGATAGCCATGCCGATACTCGTGGGCCATTCCCAAAACAACCATGGAACGCCTCTTGTACATGCTTTCCTCTAGTTTCGAAATGCTCTTCCATTCGGGCAGGAACACAATAAAGCTTCAAACAAAAAGAAAAAATAAATATTAAGTACATGTTACATAAGTTTCGGATTTACATATGTATATGTATGCCCCCTACAATACATAATATATAATCTTATATATTAGCCAAGTTGTCCATTTTAATCATACATACCTAAGTGGTTCCATAGTATCAGTTAATAATTTATCAATATGCGATAAGCAGGCCTCAATCAGCTCCTCACAGTGAGGCGGATTTACTTGAAAGGAACCAGATACAGGCTTAAAGTCCAAAAATGGTCTACAAAATCAAGAAAAAAAATATATAAGTATATATATAATAATTAGCTAGTTTAATTCAATTCCATAATCCGCGAAGGATATTTAAATTTACCATTTTAAATATGAATTTTATAAATTATATATATAAACAAATATATTAAACTCCATTTCAATCAATCAGTGAATTTAAAAATTATATTCATGTTCAAATCTTAAGAAACATAGTGCGATTGAACTAATTGATAAGGATTTGGTGAGATGATGACCTAAAACTGATGGGGAATATATAATTTCAATGTTTGAATATATAGATTCAAAACGACAAATAAGATATTTATAATAATATTGATTAACAGGAATATTCGAATAATATTTTGAAGGATAGAGAAATTATTACCACTAAATGACATTAATTTATTTACTACTTGATTTTTTAATTTGTTTAAAAAAGTAACTGTAGCATCAATACCTTTTTTTTAGAATTTAAAGGAACAATGAGACTTGACATTATATCCTTGCTCTTCTGATATATTCATGCCGACCTCTAGTTGATCATTTGATCATTATCATTTAAATTAAAGTATTCTAATCAAAATTTATATTTTTGGGGAACAATTTCATGTTGAATATAGATTTACTTAGAGTTTATTTTTGATTCAACTCACCCACGGGAACCAAAGTAGGCGTCCGTATCGGCAAATGCCGAACAATATTGCCGAAAATATGAATTAAATGGCGAGGCGAAGCATTCAAAACTGACACCGAATTGCCTATGGAGACACTCGAAAACTGGAACTGGGAGCGCTGCCTGTGTCAGTTCCGCCTCTTGGGATGAATTTAATGCGTTTCCTAAGAACGTTTGATATCTTTTCAATAGGCACCATACCCGTCCAATGAACAGATCAAACTTTTTATCATCGAAACAATTATGACGATACAGTTGCTCGAGCTTTTGCAGATACGTAAGATTAATATACTGGGCATCCGGTTGATTCATTGTGGATGGCGTATATTTGATAATCATGTGATCACGATCTTGTAGATACTCAATGGCCGGCATGCGGGGCGAGGGAACTGCAAATTGTATGGGATAACACCAGACTTTCTTCAAATGGGGCGGTGGTGGCGGCGGCGTTGGCTCTGGTATCCCATGCTCTTTTAGCAACTGAAGGTGTCGCTCCCGTATCTTTCGTGCATGATCCGCTGACAGATGATAGATTTTGATGCATAAGGTTTCGACGCTGCTTTTGACAGTCTCCACCAGATGGGGTTCACATTGCCGCTTAAGATGCGCCAAACGATCCTGAAAATCTTCGTAACTAGCCCCAACAGTTCGCCTTAACCATTGAAATGTGTCCTCCACATTCCACTTGACCACTTTCTTGGATTCTGCGGGAGCCGATCGCGATTCAATAATTTGTTTGGCCGCTTCTGCATACCGGGAGAGCTGCTTGCGGGCATCTCCAGTGAATTTCGGTTTAACAATCTTAATGGGTATATCCGCCATGATCTCTCTGAACATGGAACTTGAGATTTCGGGCAGGCATTGGCTGGGCAACAATGGATCACATCCAGTATCTATGACCTTACGTTCCATTAACCATCGATTGAAGGAATCTCGCGGAGCTTTAATATTCTCGCGCCGCATGCACAGATCCTCGTATGTTTTCAAGAGTTTCATGGTAAAGGCAGCTCTTAAGGCTTCAATTTCAGGATGCGGCTGGGGCAACAGCGTAGGTGGACGTTCTACAATTACCGCATTCGTGCAGACTTCCAAGTCCCAGGGTCCTGCTAACACAAACTTTTTCAGCGGTGGACCGCCACCCACATGATGCTGTTGCTGTTGTGCATGGGGATGCGGATGTATGTGAATGTCATCCGACGGTCGACGCTTTAAATGATGATGATGATGATGATGTTGTTGCTGTTGATGTGGTGTCATGGGCGGCGCTCCCGCTCCACCATGACAAATGCCCAAAGGATCTGTGAGAGGATCAAACGGTCGTGTTCCAGGCATCTCCCACAGCGATTCCCCCGTCACTTTATTCCAGTAATAAGGCCGACTCTCCCTCTTTGACCAAAACTTGCGCCATCCCTGATTCACTAGCTCTCCAGTAAGTTCTTCGCCAAAACCACCAGGACCCAAGTGGCTAGGAGGACCCTGGGGCGTATGAGCCATATTTTCAAGCGGTGAGGGTGTATGTGATTTGGTTGGAGTTGAGGGTGATGAACAACTGGGCACTGGTGAGCTGCCGGCACTCATTGTGTTTGAAATTGGAGAATGATCCACACCGCTTAATATGGGCCCAGTGGCAATTGGAGCTCCGGCTGTGGGTGATGGTGCTATATTATTGGAGACACTGGCTGTTAATTGCTCCCAGGCACTCTGTGACGAACTGCTGGCAGCAGCTACCGATGGTGTTACTGATACTGCTGGTGTTCCCGTGGAGGCTATTACGGATGGCGGTATGGGCACAGTTCCCGCCACCAGATTGTGTATATTGCTATTATTGTTGTTGTTTGCTGCCATGATGTGAAACTGGTAAAGAAAAAATTAAAACAAACTATTTGTTTACAAATGAGAGAGCCAAACGCAACGATTTAGAGAGGGAAAGGGAGACAGACAGAGAGAAAGATAGATAGAGAGAGAGAGAGAGAGAGAGAGAGAGAGAGAAGAGCGCAAACAGTTATCATCAATGGACAGTGATGACTAGCTAAAGAAATCGGCTAAGCTGCTAATACACTAAATAAATTTACACGTTCTTGGGACATTAAATTATTTAGGAAATGGGTGAATTCTACACTATATCTATATAGTATTCATACCAATTTAATTATTATAAACTATTTTCAATGATATTGAATTAAGATGTATGTACATATAAAAAGTTACCTCTGATTGTTTTTGTTAAAATATATGTATGTACATATTTGTTCGCTATTATAACACTAGTATATATAACACTCCAATAACACTGACATTTTAAACTATTATATTCTTTAAATTGAGTTTATGTTCGTAAATCGGCTACATTTAGCGGTTAAGACACTCCGCTAGAGTTGCCAACTCTAACAGATAATAAATGAGCACAGAGTCAGAGTCAAAGAGTCCGATAACTGGCATTAGTTCACAACAGACACTCAGCGAAGCAAGATCAAGCACGCGCTAGGCTCGGGCTATAATCTGCCGGCGACGTACGAGGATTAAGATAAATTGGGCACTTTATGAAATTATCAAATAACTATCAATTGAATGTGACAACTTTAGTTGCCATCTTGACCCCACCTCCGCCACAGGCCCAACTGCAAGGTTGTCCTGATGGCAAGCTACACAGAGCGCAAAATTCAGATAGAGAGAGAGAGAGAGAGTGTGGGAGACAGACAGACGGGAGTGTGAGAGAGCGAGCGAAAGAGCGGGAGAGAGCGCAAACCACAACAACGAATGAGAAATCAAAACAAATTGCAAAAGAATAGAGATTTTCTGTATGTTTTGACGAGCGTGTACTTTGGCGTATGCGCACAGAATATACAACAACAAGAAACGTATAGTTATAGCCACACACATATATATAGATGATTCTTTCGATTCTTCAGTTGTTCGCCTTTACACTATAAGTCGCTTAGCTGCATCTACACCTACACTTAGCTGCACTTGTGGTTTATGTGACCGTTGGCGTTTCTTTTAAGTTTGTACGCTTTCTTTTTTGCTTTGGGGTTTTCCAGTTTTTTGCTTTTTTCTTATTTTGTTTTGATCGAGCAATTGGTATTGTTTTGTTTTGGTACGAGAATTCTTGTTCGTTTTATTGTCGTTTTGTTTTGGTACGGAAATTCTCGACTCTGGAAAAAAATTGTAGACTCGGAAAAAATTTTTTGTTCTCCCGAATTTTTTCTTCAACTAGTTCTAGAGATGCGTACCCAGCGATAAGTGGTCATCGTGGCAATCGATACACATGTTATCGATAATGCAAGTGCAGAGTTGCCACCTTACGAAGAAGAGGTAACACGATTGGTGACGTCTCTAATAAACTTGTTAATCGATGGCTCGAAATGGTCCGCAGGAATATTGTATTTATCGGCTATTAACATAGAATCGGATTTTTTTCTAGCGAAGCCAACGTTTTTGAAATAAATGGTTTACTGTTAACAGTACATTCAAATTATCCAACCGACACCAGGACAAACCGGTACAGAATGGAATTTTAAAGGATACTGAAAAGATTAACTAAAAATATGATTAGTTTTTCATTTAATATTAATGGAATGTTTAAACAATTTATACAAACATTTAATTAACAGCCTGCAATTTTAAGCAAATTTCGATGCTTATATTAAGGTCAGGCTTAAATCTATTAATCAATCGTAACAAATTTAATTTTTTTAGCTTCGAATTATTCGACTCCAGTTCATACAATGTGGAAAGGTTCACCAACAGACTTTCATTTAGCGATTTTTGTGGATTTAAATGTATTGCCCTTTCGTATAAATTAATGGCATCTTTTAGTTTTCCTGCATATAGTAAGCACACGCCCATATTGTTTAAAATCATTGTATTACCGGAATCCAAATGCAAGGCTTTTTGAAAAATTAAGTAGGCCTCAGGAAAATCATTTTTGGCCACTGCTATCAGACCCTTATCAACTAAATCCCGGAGATCCGGATTGGAGTTCCTAAAACAAATCAATTAAATTAAATGAATAAAATTGTTATGTAAATCAAGAAACTTACATTTCCCTTAATCTACGGGAAACGGCAAACTTTTGTTCAGCTCCAAAAATATCACCAATTTGCAAGTAAATGCGACCCCAGGCAGAATATAAGGATCGTTGGTCATCTTTAGTGAGGCTTGAGCGAGTTAATAAGATTCCATTAATTATATCATCAATCATGCTGAATTTTTTCATCTGAAATAGAAATATTTATTTTTAGAAATTTAAAAAGTTTGCAATATGCTTACCATTAAGGCACAATTAATAATGGAGTGGAGAACCCTTTCACATCGTCCTAGCCAAAATTCCTCAGCTGGAGTATTCTTTAACGTAATATAATGCTCTCGTATTTCCTTACAGGTCACATATAATTCCGACAGTCTGTCTAAAGCTAAATGAGGTTTCCCCAAATACGTGGGTAACTCGGCGAGTAGTAAACGAAAGGAGAAACTGGCTATGGAACCCGTCTTGCCATTATACATTTCGGGATAGAATTCAAAAAAGACATCTGGCCCATTTAGTTGACTGCCAAATGGTTCTGCTTCAGCTTGAAGCAGCTCATATTCACCCAATTTGGCTAACAGGGCAAGGCGAGTAAACCAAAGTTGTAGCGAATGGGGTGAATGCTTAGCCGGTTGTCCAGAGCGTCCATAGCCTTGACCATAAATGGTTAGCAGGCGTCCGGTTAAATTCACAGCGGAACGATAGCAACCGGCTTGGATGAGGTGCCTAATGCCACGTTCATCTTGAGTAACATCCTCGACACTGAGAATCTTTCGGTGTTGTAGCTCAGCTTCATCCAGATGTTGTCTAACCGCTAAGGCTATTGGATCGGGCTAAAGATAAAAAATGAATTCTTGCTTTAAAAAGAGAATGAAATGGATGAAATTCCCATATGTCGTACCAAATCGTTTTGTATGTGTATACCAGGCATGATTAGTTTGTTTTGTTCCGAGGGCAGTTCCCACAAATTTCGTACTTCATCGCTGACCTTGATGGCCCCATCATCTGTTTCTGCGGTGTCCACAAATTCGGGAGGTTGAAAACTACCTGAGAAGCTGCTAGCCAACATGCTACCACATTCACTTGGTTTCGAATCTGGTTCCTTTTCTGTAGTTTTCGGTTTTGCGTGGGCTAACTCATCGAAAAAACTAGGAGGATCGTTAGCAAAGTATTCACTAAGATTTGACATTTGGCCCCTTCTAACAATCGTCTGGCTCCCACCAGTGTTGCTGTTATTATTGCTGCAAATTAAGTGTTGGAAACATGAAAAATACCAGTATTCCCAAACTGACAATTTGTGAATTAACGTTGCCAGACAGATTGTGCTCCAATTTATTTTTAAATTTAACATAGAAATGTAACGGCACTGTTGTCCTTCCTTGATTATGATTGCTGTGCGCAAAATTTAAATGTAGAAGTTTTACCTTTCGTTTGATAGCACCTAAATTAGACTGAATACATTTTAAGATAATAACGAACATAAACTTTATTTCGGAAATGCCTTTATTTTATATTAATTTTGTATTATTACGACGCTATCCCTTTATTTTGATGTGTTAAATAATAAAAAATGTTTCTTTGAAATTCTTATATATTTCAAATATTTTTTAATAAATGTGTTTTCGAAATGTTAG
This sequence comes from Drosophila sturtevanti, assembly GCA_018150375.1. NCBI lineage: Eukaryota > Metazoa > Arthropoda > Insecta > Diptera > Drosophilidae > Drosophila > Drosophila sturtevanti. The sequence continues at coordinate 2,047,893 of JAECWJ010000696.1, read as the reverse complement.
GATCGATCCGCCACAACATAATGTGGCTGTGTGAGAATCAAATTGGAAAAGAGAATACTATGCGGAGCTTCATAAGGTTTAGCCAAATTCATCAAATTGGATAATTCTAACCTAAATGGAGTTATTTGGGAGCTATCTGACAAAACAGTTTGTTCTGGTAGTGGCAAGATATGTTTTTTGGTCTGAAGTTTTAAATATGGTAATCTGACAGGGAATGTACTTTGAATATCGTTAACTTCTAAAGTATTTTAATTATTATTCATTTTTTAATTTGAAAAAAGTTAAGAAACTGTTAAAACCAAGCAGCAATTTTGCAATTGAAAAGGAAAAACCAAAGAAATATACTCAATTAAGTGCTGTAAGTAAAGCAATAGGGAAAACAATCAAAGTATGTAGTATATAATTGTTATCATTAGAACAACAATTCAAATGTAGTATTTCAATTATCGTGAATATGTATCTATATATAGTATTTCATAAAGTCGAATAATGAAATTAAAGTATCTAAATTGGCTGTATTTCAAAACTGAGAAACTGAGAATTTTTCATATTTTCATATCAACATTTTTCATATCAATTGAAATCTTATTAATTATACCGACAACATCTCTACGAGAAAATTATAGATTCAAATCCAAGTTTATTATATAAAGAAAACTCCAATTGTAATCTTAAGAAATGTAGTGCCAGTCCGAGACATTCGATCTCCAAGTTTTCAGTCTGAAATCGGGTGCACTTGCTCTATGGCATTTACTTCATGCAATTCTGCTTTGCTTGGCAGTTTCTTCTCCTTGTTAAAAATTATCAATTTTGATTTTGCAATAGAAATGGTTTTCGTTTTTTTTAAATTTATTTATTATTGTACAATACAATACGTTATTTTGTCATTTGATGACATACATACATTTTTTATTAATTTAATATTATTTACAAAAGAGAGAAAGGGAGAGAGAGAGAGAGAGAGAGTAAAAAAAAAAGAACAACTTATACTCAATGTTTATTGCCCATTGAAAATGGTTTCGGGATAATAGCTTGGAGCATTGAACATGCGCGGAAAACAACCATTGGCATCCAATTGACCCACCGGCAGAACGGACATTATATCACTGCAAAGAGAAAATACAGAGAATAAAAGGGAAAGAAAAAAATAAATAAAATTAACATTAAAACAAAAAGTCGTGTGTGGGTGTGTGTGTGTGTGCGTGCGTGTGTGTGTGTGGTGCAATTTGACACTCGGAAAGTGAATCGAACCGAACCAGCGGGATGCGGCATATGCTACACGCATGCGCTCGATGGTTGTGGCACGTCCCCTTTTTTTTTTTTTTTTTTTGTTTCTTTTTTTGTGTTAGGCTCTAAAAATATGCTTAGAGGGGCTAAGGAATCGCTGCAAAATTGGAAATAAAACACGCTCAAGTGGATGTGCGAGAGAAAGATGTGGAACTGGACGCAAGTGTTTTACGGTCACTTACAGAACGATTTTTAATGCCAATTCCAAAACAATAGAATTATTATTATTTTATTTTTTCTTCCTTTAGTTTTTCCCTTAATGCTCAAGTGAAATCGTTTTCAATGAGTAATTTTACGAGTTATATGGAACTGGGTAAGTGACAAGAGAAAAAGGTTGACAGAATGAAATGGAAATATGCAATATTATGAAATAGACAAATAAATAGCATTCGTTCTGATAGGATATACATACATACATAAGTACATATGTACATCAAAGTGTCGAACCGATGTCCTTATACTCTTTCAGAGCATTTCATTTAAACGTTCCTTAGAGATTATTCAAACGATTTGATCAATGTAAAGTTGCTAGATTGTTGAAGATTGTTTGAGGAATGAAAGTATATACATAAGTACTATATTTATGGATATTCAAGATTGAGGGCAAAATTTGAAAGTCATGAGCGTTCTTATAATACTTTTGTGTTTAATCCGTCAAGTATTGGAGAACTATTCAGAAATTTGATAAATTTAAGCTTTGATGAAATGCATATCTAGCCGATTCTTATTAGATTTGGCATATATCGTCTCGATATCGTTAATATCGTTATCAACTAATTTTATAATAAAGCAAAAACCAAATAAATCATAATTTAAATTATCTATCTATAAGAATTGCAATTGCAACATTATAAGGATCTCTATGGATAAATGTATGTACATATGTATGTATGTATGTACTTACGGTCTCTGCTGCGGTGTACGATCCCTTTGTCTGCGATTCTTGAACCAATTAGAAACCTGTGTAAGTGTCAGTCCCGTCTTTTTGGCCAGAGTCTTCTTTTCGTCGGGTGTGGGATAGCGATTTGTTAAATAGCAATCCTTTAAAGCATTCCGTGATTTTTCCTTAAAACAATACACTGTCTCCTCACCATCCCATATTGTTTTCGGCAGTGGATATTTTTTTCTTAAACGATATTTATCGACAGCACCCAATGGACGTCCACGCACCTTTTCAGCTTCCTTATAGTGGGCCTTAAACCAAAGATTTTGTAGATCTACATGGTATTTAATTGAAAAGCAATGTGTCTCAAGCAAATTGTATAATTCATGGAATTGACCCAAATTATAGGCAACCATTGCGCGGGCGCGAAGTACACTCTCATTGGTTCTGAAGAATTCGCTTGGTGGCAGGCTACAGAGAAAGGTGGTAAGCTTCTCAATGTCACCCTTTTGTTGCAAGGCCTCACACATGCATTGAATCTAATGAATATAAGAATATAAATTTCGTATACATATAAGAGATTCCATTTTGGGCTGTCTTCAAAGAGGTTCACCCACCTGATCAGTCGAAAATTGCAACATTTTGGCATCAATGGGAAAATTACCCGCAGCTGACATATTATGGGAGGTGGTTAGATTTGAAATTAAATGTCCACTACTGCCAGAGTTGCCAACATTTGCGGTTCCAGTCACTCCCACAACTCCGACACGCTGTAGGCCAATTGTGTCTGTTTTTGTATTACCATTGACATCATTCTCAAACATTATACTATTCAGATTGGGATATAATCTGGGCGTGGTTGCCGCTATAGGTGGTGGCGACTTATTATCATCATAGCCCCCATTTGTTATATCCTGAAAACGTCGCTCAAGCAGATGCTGCTGATGATGATCCTTTTCAGAGCTCTCATAGACTTCGTCCAATTGGAGCACAGTTTTGCATGATATATTACCACGATAACCTAAAAAGGGTACCAATCATGCATACATATACATAGATGTCGTATATATATATATAGATTTTTTTTATTTATATTTTTCTATTCTATTTTGTCTGTGACTAATAAACTTTTCTGCCTGTTGTCTTTCGACACCTTCTTCGAAAACGGCGTATGCAAATAAATTAAAACGTCATTTGAGACATAAGTATACATACCTCTCTCTCTCTATATATATAAGTATATATATATATATATATATATATATATATATATATATATATACCTATATATATTTATATAAACATAACTTATGCATAAGTAAATATTTGAAAGCATTATGCATTGGCTTGGCTGCATTGTTTTGCCTAAGCGAAACGTTTAAATGGAAAGCCGAAATGGCAAATACTCTTCAAAATACAAAAAAAAGAAAATATTCCATACACTCTGACTATATACAATACTTGGTAAGATCCTAATACTCTTTCAAATTGCTAGCGATTTGAGTACATTTGGAAAATATTTACTTCATTTAAATTATTAAAAACAAAAAACTTAAAACTCACAGAATATCCCTAAGAAATTATTTAATGTGAGTTTTCAAAATTTCTAATAAGTTTTTACAATATATAGTATATACATACATATACATACATACGTATAAATGTACTCAAATTTTTAATAGTTTTCTAAATTCTTTTTGAATTTCTTTTATTTTATTTAGTTTTTCCAATATGTATTGCCACAAATGAAATTGATGCGAATGCCAAATACCCGTTATTTTGATTTTACCCTAACCGAAATTTCAGTCCTCAAAAAATGTGTAATCCTCAGCAAAAAGCAAAAACAAAATACGAAAAAAAATATCAACATAATAATATGGCAAAGGCTTTAATTGTTTATGTAGCGCGTCTCATTGACGCCTCTGACTGATCCCTATCTGTCTCTCTCTTTCTCCCTCTCTCACTCTTTATACTTATATATGTTTGAGCCAAAATGTAATTTAAAACCAAATGGTCAAGATAGAGATACAACAACTAAAGTAAAGTACTTACCAGAATGGGGAAGAAATAGTGAGCCATAGGCCATGGGTGAACTGAGATTATCCTGTTGGATGGCGGAGTGATCCGATAATGTGCCACCTGATGAGGTTGAATCCAAATCGCCATTAATTGACACTGACAAACTGGTTGAGTTCATATTCTTTTCAAACATTTTTTTACCACAATTATTTCAAGTTAATAAAAACCTTGCAGTTAAATCAAAACAAAACAAACAAAAAAAAAAAAAAAAACACAAAACAAAAAAAAATTATTCACTTAATTTAACGAGTCGCGTTTTTTGTATTTGCTTTGCAAAATGTTCAACAGTTCATTTTTGTAACTGTTTTTATGCACTTGAATTCGAGAGGAATTAGAGGAAGGAAAACAAAAGGATATTTATTTGAAATTCAGTTTGTTGCCCGTCTAAACGCTTTGACTCTTAAAACTCAACTGCAAGTGGAAGTGGCAAGAACGCAATGCTGCCGCCAAAGGCAATGTTGATGACGACGACGACGACGGCGGCGGCGGCGGCGTCGGCGGCAGCAGCGTCGCCAACAGCAGCAGCAGCAAAAGAGAAATTGCATTACCGTCAGGCTGTGAAACGTTTGGGAATTGGAACAAAAGATCCGTTAACTGACTGGCTACTGGTTGCGTATCTGTGAGATGGCCAATTTAGGGGTTGTTATCCTAATGGGCGTGACTTTGTCAGCCATTTTCTTTTCTTGTGCAATTTTAATATTGTGCAATTGTTTGATTTGCTTTTGTATTTGAGTTTCTTTTTGCATTATTGTTATCTAACATTATTTTTGGTAGATTTTCAACTGTGACCTCATTTGAGTTGCGATTGTTTTATTTTTATTTTATTTTTTTTTTTTGTTTCAGTATCTAATGAATGCCCGTGTGCAGTTTCTAGGAATTTAATGTTAAACTTCTTATGGCATTGCTTAATTTTCATTCTTTTTTTTTTTGTGTTTTTTTTTTTTTTTTTTTTTGTTGCACTTTGTTGCCAGACTTGAAAAACGCAATTTGATGCCCACCTCCCTTCAGTGGAAAAACGCCAGTGTCAGGAGGCTGACAATGAGAATGAAGAAAAGAAGAACTCATCTAATGGCATCAAATTTCAATTACACAAAATTTGTGACATGGCAAAGGTGACAAATCTACAAAAAGGCTAAACAGGAGGAGCAGTAAGCAGACAGGAGCAGGGGGGATAGGCTATAGAAAGGGAGAAATGGGAAAACAGGAGCAGCACTTTTCAAGTTGCTCATTGTTGTTGTTGTTGTTATTTTTGAAAAGAATTCATTTGGCATCAAAAATTAGGAGGGTTGACAATAATGTCGTTGTCACCCTTGGATTACACAGATTTGTCACAGGCAACAGATTTGAGATCTCATTGGGAATTGTTTGATTTTGTTGCGTGAATAATGTGAATGAATAGTTATCAGGAGTAGACTGATAGAAAGAGAGACTGAAAAAGAGAGAGACACAGAGAGGGAGAAGGGAATTATGTTTGGCTGGCTATATAACAGGTGGATATTGTATTTATTCATAAACATTTTCCGCTTCCCAAACCATCTCACAGTTTATATCTTCCCCTTACGAAAACGCGATTTCTACTGCCACCCCATAGCAACGCCCTTTAAAAAAAAAAACAAAAAAAAACAAAAAGTAAGGTGTTCCCTCTAATTGACCGCTATCGAAAGGCTTGTGTAATCGCATCATCTATCGTATCACAAGCTAATTCCATTTATTTGGGAATCACGTGCCAGGACTTAAATACACGTAACATATGTATGCATGTGTGCAGCTTTAAGCTGTAGCTGTCATCGTTCCGTCAAGTAAATTAAATAAAAAAGCTTTCGTTTTATACCATGAGTAACGGCAGAGTTGTCTCGACGCGTTTTTGGTTCCCACAGTGTTTCATATTTACTTGCTGATTGAAGCAGATTTTGTTTTTTCTTTATTTTTACCCCCCTCTCTCCTCGACCCATCAATCGACTAGAGTTGGTTGTCTGATATTACAAATAATGCAATGCGGCGACCGGACAGAATTAGTGGAGTGCGGTGTGGTGCGGTGCAGTGGAAGCGCATAAATGCAACTTTCAGAAACAGTCCATTAGAAACATCATTAGCACACTAAAATTTTCAATTCACCGGGAATGTGATATACATAGTATGTACATAAATATGTATATATATATATATATATATATATATATATATATGTATGTATGTGTGTGTGTGTGTGTGTATGTGCAATGTGAAGATAAAATTTGAAATTATTATAATGATATTATGTAACACATTTATATCTATGGCGAAATCTTTGGAATTGATTATGGCACTAGAATTTGCTGATTCTGTTAACTTCAACTACTTATTCCGGTTCTTTTGACTATAAAAATATCAAAGAAGCTAACTTCGGCCGTGCCGAAGTTTGTATACCCTTGCAGATTAATTGATTACTTTCTCCGTCATATCGGATTCAAGATATTTTAAAAATTGGAAATATAAAATTTTAAAAAAATTTGAACCAAAAAAAGAAACAGTAAGAAAAAATTCGAGTTTGCCAACGGTCGGATTTGAACCTCCGCTCACGTCATTTCTAGAATCGATCTCTACCTATTGCGCTACTAAACTTATAATTCACTGTCTCGCTATTTCGGTATACATTGCAAGCGTCCAGCTTCTCGCTCTCTAAAGTTTCTGACGAATTCTAGAATACAACAACACAATACAAATAGTTTTTTGTCTCTTTCTGTTTCGCACTCAGCTTGTAGTTTTTTCAAGCACGTGTTCGCATATATGTATGTATGTATGTATGTATGTTTGTATGTTTCCATGTATGTTGTTTGTGTACGAATATATAAAAGCAAATATAAACGTATTTAATTGGCTACATATGCAAACATACTGATGCTGATGGGGGTTGATTCATTGATTTTATTGATTTATGTCGGTGTTTATTATCCGATCTGATTCAAACTTACTGATATGATGTAAAAGTATAATTCTCATCTGATCACCAAATTTGGTTGAGATATCTTAAAAAACAAAAAAGTTTTTCTCACAAAAACATACTTTTTCTGATGGGGGTTGATTATTGATTTTATTGATTTATGTCGGTGTTTATTATCCGATCTGAATCAAATTTGCTGGTAAGGTGTAGAAGTAGAATTGTCATCTATGTGCCAAATTTGGTTGAGATATCTTAAAAAACAAAAAGTTTTTCTCACAAGAACTGTTTTGAACAACTCACATTTTGACCGAGGTACCTCTGATCTTTCCTATTTTTCTATAACTTATAGTTGTCCGATCCTACCAACTCTCGAACTTAATTTGCTTGCAACATCAACGGACAGAATGATATGACTTTTATTCACGTAGCTCAAAATTTAAGATCGATTAAGTATGTAGAAACAGACAGACGGACAGACGGACAGACGGACAGACGGACAGACGGACAGACGGACAGACGGACAGACGGACATGGTCATATCGACTCGGCTTTCGATGCTGATCAAGAATATATATACTTTATGGGGTCGGAAACGATTATTTCTATGCGTTACAAACATCTGACCAATTTTATTATACCCTCTGCAAGGGTATAAAAATAAAGTCGTCTCAATCGTCTTTGATTGATACCAAGTAGGGATACTTAAAAAATAAAATTTCCATCAATTAACTAAAAAATTTTAAATGAAATTCTCTAAACATGCCGTGCGGCAGCAAAAACTTACAGAAACTTATGCTGCTTGCATTCAAGTACAACTCACTTTCACTATAAAACCTTTTACGTACTTATGTATATCTCCCATATTTATTATTCGTTTTTAAATCGAAATTCAGCTACTTACTGGCTATATCATTGAGTATATTTAAAAGAACTATAATAGCTCCAATATAACTCTGGTTGTTTTTTCTATGTTTACCTTATGGGTACTGGGTATAAAAATGAGAATTAATAAGCTGCCAAAGATTGTTTCAAAATTCTGAAAGAAAATGAAAATTAAATCAAATTTGTTTACCCTTAAAACATACAAAAACCGCCGTCTAATACTGATGTTTTAATCCAACAGAAAAATCTAAAGATTTCGAAAAGTTGAGAAGAACATTTTACTTGCGGGAAACTTTGATTAAAAACTGCAAAATATAAAAAGTTTTCATTCCCAATCAAATTTGGATCTTTGTATAAGGATAAATATTAACATAACCTTCGATTTTCAACCACAAAAATATATAGATACTAGAAATATATTTGATTTGATTTTTATATAATATAATGTTGGATAAATAAAATTTAATCTCATCAAGAGATTTGTAACTGAAGTTATTGCTATTCTACCTGCTCATTGTCTATGTCAGATTTCACAATTTGTGGCATTTTGGGTTCATTGAACAAATGTCTACAAAACTTGAAAAGAGACAGTAAATTTCCAATTTTGAGGATTCCAACTATATAGATTTCCTATAGGAGAGATCTGGCTGCCAAAAAATAAACATATATTTTATTAACATTATCATTATTTACACTATTTTCTTGCATATATTTTAAACGAATTGTTCAAATAGATATCATTGTTGAGGAGCAAATTATATTGATAAAAATTCTTGAATATAAAGTAAAATTTCTCATTTTAGTTATTTATTGAATCATATTTAATTTATTATGACAATTCTCTTCATCGGCATTGGTTAGTTATATAAAATTTAAGTATTGCATTTTATTATTTGATCTAAAATTAATAAGTTGTTCCATAAACAAGGCGCCTACGTTGGCTATAAAGCTATTTAAGTTAAAAAGAAATATATACATATATATATATAAATCATTTCCCAATAATTTTTCTAGGTTCAGTGTAAAACCTTTTTTGTCATTTCCTTTTTACAGCGGGTCAAATTTTTGCAACCTGTTTTCTTTTTCTGTTATTGTTTTACTCGCACATAAGTTTTTCCGTTTTCCACTTTTCTCTTCCGTGTTGTCACCCTTGTTTGATAATAGTATTCCACGTATTCTTACATAACTTCAACTCAGAAACACTTAAGACACATGATGACCATGATGACCAAAATGTTTTTAATCTCGTCTCAATTTCCTATGGAAGAATCCTCTCACTCTCAAATGGTCAGAAGTTTTCATTTTTCTTTTCATTTCTTTAAATGTTGATTTACATATAACTTCTTACATAATCATTTTTACGTCTACTCGACAAAATTTTCATTGTCTAGATCGATGAGACGCGACTGCCCACAAATTGCAGTCAGGAATAGGAGCAACCTGCTTAGATAATCCTTGATCCTGCATTATTTTCTTTCTCTTTTTTTGTTTTTTTTTTTTTTAGGTTTGAAAGCAAACAGCTTAAGTGTAATCGCAAAATTCTGAACAAAAAAGGTTTCGTAAAGTGTTTGAGTGAGGGGGGAGATACGTATATATATGTATAAGTATATATATTCCATTCATGAATGCCATAGATTATTACAATGCTGTGAGTGAGTAGTTTTTATTATCCGCCCCTGACGATCGCACAATAATGGGCAAACACGCTGGGATTGAGGGATTACGGGTATGTGAAGGTAAAATAGAAATTGTTGTGTTCGAGGCGTAGGAGTAAGAGATTGCCACTACTGATTTTTCGCACCTTGAAACAACTAAAATTATTTATAAATCACAACAAGAAAGAAAGAAAGAAAAACTCAAAAAAACAAAATAAATACGCATAAACATATATACAGATCTTTCTATATATACATATATAAGTATATAAGTATATATAAATGGTAGCCAATTAATATTCTTCACCAATTAGTTTAGGAAAAGCAATCAATGTATGAGAGAGAGAAAATGGAAACATATGTCATTATACATATATATATATATATATAGTATTTTTACTGCTAATTGGGGTAAATATTCTTTCCCTTTTTTCTTTTTTCTTCTTTTTTTTTTCTGTTTTTGCCCGATGTTCATTGAAGAAGGGGTGAAGAACTCAACTGGCTCTCAACTCAACTCAAATTGTAAGAGGAGAGCCTCATTAATGAAAGCTTCGGATGACCAAACAACAAAATGATAAATAAGTAGAACCAAAAAGTTTCTCTTTCAAAATTTACTATGTAAAATGAACTATTTATTATTCTGTCCATTTGTTTTTCTAGCAGTTGCCTAGAGATTCGAATATGATAATTGAGTTCATTTTTAAAAGAAATTCTTTCTAAGAACTTGAAGCCTAATCCCCCCGCCAACTCTGATAAATATCATTTCTATACCCTTGCGATGTACATAGGTAGGTACAAACTATATCTTCGATTATATATTATTTTCAAATCGTATGCTAAAAATGTCGCAAATTTGAAAGAAATCTGATTCCAATGGAATCAAACAAATATTAAATTTGATCAATTAAAATACAACTAAAGATATATACTATAAATTTAACCAAAAGCCAATACTAATGGGCATATGAGGTTAAAAGACCAAAGGGTATAACAGATTCGGTTTTGCCAACAATTCGTTTTTCTTTTTTTATCAAGATCAGATTGATTGATTTCTCGGTAAAACTAGTAGAGGAAGTGAAAGGATTTGAGCCCAGTAAATGACGTTCCATGCATGCCTTTATTGCAAACAAACGGTTTGTCATATACAAGTATATACTTATGTATATATGTATATGTATATATTTGCATTGTTTTTCTTCTACCGACTGAACAAATTTCCATTCATTCTATGGGGGAGTTTCGAATGGAGTTTTTTTTTAGAATTTCATAAAAATTTCAATGATCAATCTGGATGCCCGATCTGTCAGAGTGTTCGATCTAGATTGGTCCGTATTAGATATTGGTAATTTGGCTAGTTTACAATTTGCAATAACTATTATTAAAAGGTTATTTTATTTACTCCAAGATGTGTTCGGGAATGAAAAATTTCATTTTGACGAAAGGATTCCAGCATAATTTACTACTTTAAATTTATGTTTTATAAATAAATTATTAAATAAATATGTATAAATTAGTTTTAAATGATCACCGCAAATATGAAATCAAGTCCTTCTTTATCATATAATGTTGTTTCGTATTTTAACTGCAATAAAATAATACTTTTGAATTCCCTATATAATTTATACATATATATATACATATATAATTCATAGAGTTTAAAATAATAAAAAATAATATTCAACAGCTTCATTAAATTAAATTATGGCAATATAGTGTCGGAAAAAGAAAAAAAAAAACTCTCGCGGGATGCAATTAGCTGATTTTATTTGAATTTTGTGGGCATATGTTGGGAGTCTGTTCCCGGTTATGTTTGCCACCACAAAATGAGCAAATAAATCATAAATGTTTCGCTATCGTTTCATTCAATGTAATTGAGATAACACACCCTTAAATCTCTACTGGGCCAGACCATTAGCAGGACCACGACCAGGTCGTTATGGCTACACATTTCTCTGAACACGGAGCAAAAGAAGGGGGAGGGGTGGAAAATGAGAGAAGGAAGGAAGGAAAACAGAAACAGTGTAATCCGATACGGTGCTGGTTTTTGTTACCTTTGTGTTTGCTCTGTTGTTATGCGTAAGATTGTGTTGTTGAGCAATTTGAAAAACTATGGGATAAGAGGCAAATGTTCATTTAAGGGTTGCACTAAGCTCCTCCCACTATGGAACATTGAGAAATGGAACACAAGTACGCAAGTCTGCGCGGGGGAAAACGCCAAAGAAGAAGTTATGTACAAACTATGTACATAAATACTTATGACCATACATCCATACATCCATACTAGTATAACAATAGATATACCAAATTTTCATGAAAATTTATTAGAAAGGTCAAAAGAAACTTTAAACAACAACATAAATGGGTAAAAGTAAAAAAAAAAAAACAAAACAAAACAAAAAAGCCGACATGGAATTGAGACATACGTACACAATGGACACTTCCTTAAGGCATCATACTTTGTTGGAATGTCCTTTATCGTGACGATAATTCACATTAATCAAGCGTAGACTTCCGGTCACTGTGGCCAATGGTTTCATAAAATTATTCAATGTTTCCGCCACAGGTTCTAGTATGTCTCTCGTGGAGCATAGAATATTATATAGAAATATCATTGGAGGTTGAAGATAACCATTAAAGATCACTGTCAAAATTGGCTTTACCATATAATCCGAAGTCATATGAAGTAGGCCCACAACTAACGAATTGATCACGGAATATAATATAAAACGATAACTTTGTAGGATAAATGCCACCACAAAGGCAACAGCTATATGGAGTAAACCAAAAAGTTCAGCCCAAAAGTGGGTGGCATAGGTGGTGGCCCGATCGGCAAGGATTATGGAATTTATTTTCGGATGCGTATCTGTTGTGCTCAAATAGTCAGCGCAACCGTGTTCAAATGGATAAATGCCAATGCAAGTATGACGCACTGCCTCCTTTTTATTCCAATGTGGTTCGGGCAGATCATCGATGATATTCATATGGCCTTTCATTTTTGGCGGAGTACATTTACACATGTTGTCTAATGTGGATACCAGCCGTGCCCAATAGCCAGCTTTATGGTCTGAATCTAGCTTCTGCGTAGTCTTGGTGGACTTAAGTTTAGTCCGTGATTTTCTCCTGGGTGGTATAATCAAATGGGGTGGTTTCCTTTTGTGATAACGTTGGAATTCTATTCGCTGTGGTTCACATTTAATTGGACGATCCTTGGAGGCTGCATGCATTTCATATAGCACATGTGGGGAACTACTAGAAACTGTTGTACATTCTGTACTCCTTTCTCCACGAACCTCGTTTTGAAAAACGCGGTATTGTGAAGACTTCGGTTGACTTGGAAACATTTCCGAGTCACTGGATGTGCTCTGTCGCGGAAGGGGCAAAAAGTTTTTCAATGGAGATTGCAATTTTGCTGTCACACCGACATGATTAACTTCAATTAGATGTGATTGAGAATTGGTTATATTTATATCTGTTGACTCGGACATTTTTTAAATCTGTTAATTCCAAGTGTAATCATTTAAACTGTCGACTTGTATGACAGAGATGACAATAAGTTCTTGATTTTTTTAATACCACATATTTTCTTCTAATAAAACATGAGTTTAAAACTTTTCAAATTTTCCACATAGGGGTTGTAGTCCATAACACATACTTTGAAAATTTCTGACATCGGCATTTCCTATAAAATTAATATCAATTTTATTCAAAGGCAATTCCATAATTTCAATAGTTCGTGCTTATTGTGTAATAATGACTCTAATTGTCTCAGAATCATTTTGGCAATTTCAACATCAGCGAGCTTAACTTTTTAAATATAAATAGTTCGCCAAAAATACTGGTTCTCTCTTACAGTTTACATTACTGATTTCTGGCATCACAACCAGTATTATCAAAAAGATTCAATCTACTTCTGGCATCGCTTCGGCATTCAGCTTTTCCGGCATTTTAGACAAAAAAAAGAAAAGAAAAGAATCAAGTAAATAGCTTTAAATTACCACATTTTAATCAATTCATTTTCGCTTTAGTCAAATTTTACGACAAATCTCTCTTCAATGTTCTCATCCGCCTGGCGAAGTGTTGCAAATAGCATCGAGACACAATTAACGGCTGCATATTTTCGAGGTTCGATACGGAGTGCTCGAACTCCGATTAGCTCATTTGGTGGTGCTGGGATAAGCATAAGCAGACGATTTCTGTTTTTGCAAATCTGTTCAAGTCCAAGTCGCAGAAGTCTCGTCAACTGTAATATATGTACATATGTGTATTTGTGTTATAATCTTATCTACTTTTGTTGTTGCCTCCTCCTCCTCCCCCTCAATTTCTTTCATAATTTACATTACTGTATTTTGGCCATTTTTATTTTTATCACAGTTCAAAAGTTACGCTCAGTTGGATTTAGAGGGATGCATAGCACTTTGGAGGATGTGGAATTGGCGGGTATGCAGGTGAAAATCCTGCCGGCCCTTCAGGATAATTACATGTACTTGATTATCGATAATAAGACACGAGAGGCTGCTGTAGTGGATCCAGTTGATCCCGATCTAGTCATTAAGACTGTGAATGACGAAAAGGTGACCTTGAACAAAGTGCTGACCACACACCATCATTGGGATCATGCAGGTGGCAATGAAAAACTGGTTAAGCTGTGGACTACTGGAGAATTAAAAGTCTATGGCGGCGATGATCGCATTGGGGCTCTTAATGAAAAAATTGGCCAGGACGATAGCTTCAATATAGGGTCATTGAAAGTACAGTGTCTATCGACGCCATGCCATACTACTGGGCACATTTGCTACCATGTCACCACAAGTGAAGAAGCAGCACCTGGTGCCGTTTTTACTGGTGACACCCTGTTCCAAGGTGGTTGTGGTCGCTTCTTTGAGGGAAGTCCTGAAGAAATGTACGAGGCACTGTGCACCAAATTGTCAGCTCTGCCCGATGATACCAAAGTTTTTTGCGGCCATGAATATACACTCCAAAACATGAGCTTTGCTCGTCATGTGGAGCCCCATAGTGAAATCATTCAACAGCGCATTGAGTGGGCCAAATTGCGTCGGGCATCGCAGGATCCCACTGTTCCGTCAACTATAGGTGAGGAAAAGACATGGAATCCATTTATGCGCGTCCACGAGGAAACTGTGCAGAAGCACACAGGAACTGCTACCAATCCAGTCGAAACCATGTGGCAACTGAGAAAGGAAAAGGATCATTTTAAAGCCTAAACATTTTAATAGTTTATGGTTAATTTTTTTGGAACAATAATAAAATTCTTGAATTGTGATGAAAACATAAATAGCATAATGAAATATAAAGCTGGTCTTTTTCATATTCGATTTGGTATTTAAGATTCTTTTTGTTTTAGTGAAAGCTCTCACTTATTTGCAATAAACAAGCAATGTCAGCTGGCACAGATTCAATCTCTTGAGTTGCTGGCAATGCTTATCATGCGACCACCAAATGTTCGGGAAAAGTAAATGTAACGTTAATTGGTATAATACACTGCATTCAGTTCTATATGCATAAAGAAAAGAATGGGAGTGTAAATGCTTAAAGCTCTTTATGGAAAACCATGTAAAACAGTCTCTGACCTTGAAAAACTAAGTACAATTTTCTGATTGTAGAATAAAAGGACAAAGGATGACCAGCCGACTAAGAGAACCTAGCAGAGAATAGCGGGCACTGAGAATGTTGTCAGTTCGTGAGCAATAGTTCATCTCTAATAAACTAGTTCAACAGTCTGGCAACTCTAGAAATATAAAACAAAACAAGTTTTTTTATATAATTTTTAACAAATTCAAATGCCTCGCAATCCAAATGCCGAGCGGGACAATCCCTGCCTTAAGGTAAGTGATCCTATTTAAAAAAGTCATGCCACTAATGAACCATTTTCCCATCAATTACTTGTATAGGAGCAGGAACTGTCATTCAAATGTTTAAACAGAAACAACTTTGACCGGGACAAGTGTGAAGTTTATTTTGCCAATTACAATAATTGCAAAGAGTTTTGGGCAAGTGTGATCAATTAAACTTAGATGGATATTGAATACATTCTAATTTCCACAACAGAATAAAGTTAGAATTGATCGCCGGGCCAATGGTATTGTACCCTATTTACCGCCCATTGAAGAGCGCGAAGCTATTAAGGCGGAATATATGAAAGCGAAACCTCCTAAAGCTTAACAAAAATTTAAATATATTTATTTATGTATTCGCAATGTTAAAACAATTTAATTTTCTTCATGATGTATAACATCAGATCCAACTACTTTAAGAGGAGCCAAAGCCACTTCTAGCATGGCAGTGGCCAATTGCATTTCCAGAGTTTCTTTGGGATCATTAAGAATTAGGAGTTTCAATGAAGGCAGGCGATAAAGGCAGGATAGACCCTCGGATGTGATGCTGGTGCCCGAGAGATCCAACACCTCAAGGCGAGGGTATTCACTGCCCGAAACTCTGTCGAGGCAGAAATCGTCAAAAGTGGTAACATTGTGGAAGGATAAAAACTTCAAATGGTCCAGACATCGCAGATTCTCCAAGCCTTCAAAGTACAATACCATATTGTCACACCGCAAGGCCTCCACCTTAAAATCGGCGTTAAATTTATTGGGTAAATTGAATTCCCCATCTTCTGTGGCCCGGTGCCAGCGCCGCTCGTGGAGAAACTTTACTGCACCACCACGGTAAAGAATAAAGTGAGCAGCCGCTAATTCAGGTCCAAGTATCTTATGTCTTTCCGGGATAAACTGTTGCATGTGCCGCTCAATATTCTCCTTCCGCTTGACCCACCAATTCTTTAAATTTGAAGGACTCAAGTCAAAGGGTTGCTGCATCATCACAATAAAGTCTGAAGTCTGCTCTGAATCGGAGAATAATTTTAATTTGCTGTTCCAATCCTCCGGCCGATCTCCAATCGGCTTGCGCCATCTAAGTTTCTGTTTGTCCGCAGCCACTTCCTCGCGGATTCGCTTGACTGTGGCACTCAGCTCATCTTGATTATCATTAATTGGCTGCTGGTGTGTGGTTAACAGGCGGCTGGCTCTATTTACTAGGTGTCGCGGCCATTTCAACTTTAACATTTTTCGGCAAATTTGTAAAGTTAGCTAACAAATATGAAGACAAACTTTCGGTAGCTGACTAATGTTAACTTTAACAGTATTTTTAAGTTATGTGAACGTTAACAGACTCGAAACGTGTATGTTAAAACAGCTGCTATGCGAATTCGGACTAAGGTGGCATCGCTAGGCAGTCGTCGCCATTTTTTTTCCTTGCGTCAAAACGTTTTAATTTAACAACACTATTTTTACATTAAAGTCAGAAAAAGAAGGATAAAACGTAAATTCCACCGATAATTGTTACTAAATATTGTTAAACAACGCATCAAGACTGCTGGAAGCATTGCAGCAGCAACGGCAGCAGGATTTGATATTACATGTGACTCATTTGTTGACTGCTTGAAAAAGTGAGAATCCCAGAGCATAATTGGCGTGCGTTCTACTCATATCAATATCACAATATGGTCAATTCGTCGGGCAGCGAGGATGGACAGTTGCGTAGCCCCCAAGATGGCCATTATCTCAGGTGTGTATAGAATATTGAATAAAACTTCATTGTAAGGGAACTACTTTACATATACTATACGCGAGTCATTGAAAAATTGTTGCTGCATACACACACATATATACATACACACACGAGCGCACACATACATGGGACAGAGACCGCGACACAGAGTTGCCGATTTAGCTGTATTGCCGCCAAAACGAAAGAACAAAGAATATCAGAAAAGAGCCCCATTGGACATGTTACAAAGTGGTCCATATATTGCCATCATTACTAGTGCAATAAACCACTTGATGTAAAAAAAACTTTCATAAAAATTTCCAAAACTTAACCATAAGTATGTGACGTAATTTGTATAAACTTGTCTCGATTAAGAAATATTTTCAAATCTGGAGAAGCTATGTGTATGGAACTGTGGACAAATTCTTTGTTGAAATAATAAAAAGTATTGGTCTTTCTGTGTCTAAGGTATCAAGGCATGTTGCGAGTCCATTTGGTTGGAGCCTCTGTCCGTTGAAACATTCTTCCCAAGGAAAAAATTTTTCTTTTAGAATTGTCCAGACATTCATAATAAATTATCTTTTGAGATATATTTATGTTTTGATTGGAGAAACGACCGACCAATCGATCACCTATTCCTATTAGACGATTTTTGGCGGCGTCTATTTGGGTTTTCTAGCTAATTTCGCCACACACGCACAGTTTAGCTGTTTAGCGAAAGTGGCAACACTGTTGTTGTATCCTGTCTGTCCTTCTTTTGGGGTCTGTGTGTGTGTAGATGTATGTATGTATGTAGGTGGGTGAAACTGTTTTTTTTTCTCATTCCATTTGCATTATCCGCGACAAACTACAGCAAATTGTAATTGTAAATTATACAAAAACAAAATCAAACCCCCCCTTTCCCCTTTTCAAATCATACAATATTCTTTCACACACTCACTCTGTCGCTCTGTCCAACCGAACAACTTCCTTCCTTTTGCTATTCCCTCTACCCCTCACGTGCTTGCTTTATGTTACTCTATATCTGTCTCTCTCTCTTATATGTTTGCCAATAACAAAAAGAACGTACCAAAAGAAAATGAAAAACATATTTAAACAAAACCAATTTACTGAGACTTTATTATTGCAAATTGCATTTGTAATTGTGCTTTTTAATTGACTTGAGTTTTTTCATTGCAAATAGGCCAAAAAGTGTGTACTTGTCCCATGACCGAGGCGCGCGATGGCCAAAAACAACAAAAACTAATCATAAAAAAAAAAAAACAAAATAAAAAAAAAATAAAAACAAAAAGAAAATAATTAAACCAATGCAAAACAAATTCAAATTTTCGACTTCGACTCAAACCAAAAAAAAAAAAAATAAAAGAAAGAAAGAAATGAAATGAATGTGCACGTACCGCACACTCCGCACCTGCAGGGTCCTGGTCTGGTCGTATATGGAAACGAATCTTCTCAAGCCAAGCCAAATATCTGCCTACACAACGGTTAACAGTGGTTAACGGTGAACTCTCGCCTGGCGGTAAATTATCATCAATCCAAATCAACAACAACCATCAAACTAAAGAAAAAAACAAAGAAAAAAAAATCACAAAATATCACCCAAAATCAACAAATTTAATATCTTTCTTCTTCTGATATTAATAATAGTAATACAATTTACCCTCCCAACAATTTCACAAACAAAAAGCTTGAAAAAAAAATTCAAAACAAAAACAAACACCAAAACCAAAAACGAAAAAGAAATAGAAAAAAAAAACAAACTGAAATTCTTTCAGCAGGTTGCGCAGTCTCCTCGTAAGTGTTTCACATTTTACAGCCCTTGAGATGATGAGTATATATTGCTATAAATTGAACAAAAAACATGTATGAGAAACTTATGTAATTGCTTCATTTTGGGAATAGTTTAACTATCTTTGCCGAAACAATGCTTCTTGTAAGGATGTGCAGGATTCTATTGCCAACTTCCACCATCCATTCATCTTCAGGTAAGTATTAAATTATATTCTCTTTCAGATGTTTCTCTTTCCTTATTCTATTCGAAGAACAGTCGAACGAAGCGGATCACAAGAGAAGAGGATAAATTCACTGGCAAGAGGAGCTCCAAATATGAAAGCCATATGTGCAACCAACCGGTCAAAGGTCAAAGTCTCAATACCAACTATGTGGGCCAATAAATTGTTGCTATCCATTATTACCTTGATAAATTTGAGTTTAAGAGTGATGTTGTGGTCACCGTTGTATTAACCAGAATTGTAATATGCAGACTAATCATTAATGTTTTTCGCATATATATATATATATATATATATATAGAAAAGGAATTTTATATATTCCTTAACGGTATGATGACAAGTCGACTTTTGTATCTCCAGTGTCTATTTGATCTGTTTTTTTTTTTGTTCACATGGGTATATCCTATAGTTTCAGAGATTTTAGTTTGCAACTATTTATTTGAGATCATCCAAAAGATGATTAAATATATAGTTCTAGACCAAATCTAAGTGACAAAATACCAAACTTCGTTAACAGTTTTTTATAGTTCGTTAAATTGTTAAAAGTTAATATTGGACAGAAACTGCTTGTTGAGACTGTATTATTATTTAAAAAAGTTAATGCTTGGAATCTACCGGATCCTTTCATAAAAACTTTATCCTTTTTTGTATATCTAAACCAGTCGTTCACCGTATTTTCAAATTATAAATTTTATTATCTACCAATAATTTAAATTGTTTAGTTCAAAATTTATAACTTTAAGAATTTCAACTCGATAGATTTGCCAGAAAATAATGGATAGTGATTTATTTAATTGTTCATTGACAGACCTTTAAAGTTGCCTTGACACAATGGCATTTTTGTATTTGGGATCAATCTGTCCTGTTATAGTGACTCCCCTTCGCACATCTGGAGCGCTCTCCTAGTGAGACAAATTTTTCCATACTGATAGAACTCTTCCCAAAATGAATGTAAAAGCAACTTAAAAATGTATATGCAATATGCAATATACATATATAAATATATATATATATATGTATTTATTAGTTAAAAAGTCTTGAAACAAGAAAAATGCATGCGAGCGGCGTCTCATACTCCTTTTTATTTGTATCCAATTCTTTTACATTTTATCTGATCGCAATAAAATTGCTTCAACAACTGGCTTCTTACAATATATTATATACCATATACATATGTTATGTACACACATACAATAAATTTCAAAACTATTTTTATTATGCATGCGAAACTGTACAGAGATCATATTACACATTTTATATACATATACTTTTCTATAACAAATTCCAAGCCGTTATTTATTAGGTAAAGAAAACTAAGAATAATTTCATTCAGGTTTATTCAGCATAGAAGAGGATGGAATGAAATGAAATACAATGGAATTCTATTTAATATCCTCGGCTTTAAATTATTCGGTCTCAGTGTACAGTAAATATTTTTTTCTCGTTACTTTGTGCTTTTCTTTTTTGTTCATTCTCTCTCTTTCTCTATCACTTTTACTCCCCCAATTTGTCCGTGAATTGCAAATATTGTTAATAGAGAAAAACTACTACACTACAATTTTTTATCTATTCTCTACTTCTCTCGTTCTTCAAGGGAATGTGTTTTCAGCAGCAAAAAGAGAAAACTACAAAATGGAGTGTGTATGTGTGTGTGTGCATTTTTCTTTGCGTTGTGTTTTTTGTTTTTTTTGTTTTTTTTTTTTTAAGTTCATTAAGCCGCAAAAGATATGCAACTATCTCCGTCTCTCTCAAGGGCACAATGTAAAATGTAAAATCTACTACAACAAGACTGCAGCGTTAATCAGCAAATAGCCTGGTTGAGCGTCCTGGCTTAATCGCGGTCCTCGGTCAACTTGCAATGATGAAAAGAAAAAAAAAGAGAACAAAAAAATATAAAAATTTTAGTTACAAGTGTTAGGGATTTACTTAATTTACTTTTTTTTAATTTTAATTTTAGCGGCAACGATGATGATGAGCATGAGGGAGATGCAGATGCCCTGTATATACAACCGCCTCAAGCTAGCCGGGATGTATCGGCAACCCGGCGTGAGAAGAAGAAACATTCCCGCGAACGTAGAAGGCACAAGGAGAGAGAGGAAGTTGGAGGAGGTGGTAGTGAGCATCGTTATAGTGATTATCGTACAGCACGGGAGGAGCAGCACTATCATCATCATCATCATCGCCGTGAGCGTGGAAGCACAAGCGAAGCATCCAGACAGCATCACCATCATCATCTGGCTCATCCAGTTAGCTATCATTATGCAGGGAATGTTATGCTACCACCATCACAGCATCTTCATCATCAGCATCATCATCATGGGATTTCTCGTATCCAGAATTCACGGGCTGAATCCTATCATTCCTATGCAGCAACAGCTGCTGCTTACCATGGCACTGGTACACGCCATGCTGCTGAATATCCCATGGAGGAGCCACCGCTATCATCATCAGCCGCAGCACCGAGACGCAGTAAAGATGCTGAAAGTTTGGAGCAGGATTTGCGATCTCGTTTGCTAAGTAAACGGCATAAATATGTCAAAGATTATGAGGATAGAGGAGAGATCCGCAGCAGCAGTAGCAAGGCAGAGCGCGTCGAAAGGGAACGCGGCGGTGCCCGGAGCAGTTATAAGCAAAGACATGAGCGCGTTATTGAGTTACTCGATAGTCCAGAGGCAGTGCATTCATTTAAGTCAAGTAGAAGATTTGTGGAACAACCCTTAAGTAGCAGTAGAAAAAATTTAACTGAAGATCCGGAACTGGTAGCACGCCGAGAGAAACTTTTGGCTGCGGAACGAGAGAATCGCCAAAGGAAACAAACTGCTAGAGAGGAATTAGAGGCCAGGCGAGAGCTGTTACTGCGGGAAAGGAATGAACATCAAACTGGTGATGCACTGAGTCCATCTAAGGTGGCGGCCAGTGTAACTGCTGGCTTGAATATATTCAAACGCAAGAGTTATGAAAAGGATCAGGAGAAGCAAAGGAAACGAAGAAAAGCTAGTGAACAACTAACACGTCAGAATAATCAACAGGATGAGGAAGAAGATGATGATGAGGCCGAAGACGAGGAGGAGCGGGAGGAGGGCGATAGCGAGAAGAGTGATTCCGAAGTGGACGACGATGACGATGAGAGCAATGATAGTCTCAGCGACTCAAATAGCGTGGAAAGCTACGAACATAAAAAGAAAACAAAACGGAAACTCAAAACACAGCCACAGAACATTCAAGATGATGAAGATGAATTGCCAGATCTTCCAGACAGTCCACTGAGCGTGGGTGAACTATACAAGTCACCGAAAAGTAAAACGAAAACCAAATCAAAACAATCCAAACAGCGATCCCACTCGATTAGCTCTTCTAGTTCCAGCTCTTCCTCCTCCCAATCCAGTCGTCGAAGTAGTCGTTCCCGCGGCTCTCGAAGCCCATCCCACTCCAGCTTAGACGAGAATGCTCGGTCGCCCAGTTCTAGTACGCGTAGTGAGGAACGCGGAATGTCACAGCAGGAGGATAAGCCCCAACCTGTCATCGAGACGAAGGCTTTGAAATCTCTTGAAGATCTGCCACCATGCGATGACAAGGGTGTACCATTGCCCAACTATTATCCTGGCGTCCAGGGATGTAGATCAGTTGAAGAGTTCCAATGCCTCAATCGGATCGAAGAAGGCACCTATGGCGTTGTCTATCGCGCCAAGGATAAACGAACCAACGAGATTGTGGCTTTGAAACGTCTTAAAATGGAAAAGGAAAAGGAGGGCTTCCCCATCACATCCCTAAGGGAAATAAATACTCTGCTAAAGGGCCAACATCCAAATATTGTGACCGTCCGTGAAATAGTGGTTGGTTCTAATATGGATAAGATATTTATTGTTATGGATTATGTGGAACACGATTTGAAATCTCTTATGGAAACGATGAAGAATCGCAAGCAGAGCTTCTTTCCTGGTGAGGTCAAATGTTTGACGCAACAATTATTGCTGGCTGTCGCCCATTTGCATGACAATTGGATCTTACATAGGGATCTTAAGACATCCAATCTGTTACTCTCCCACAAGGGCATCTTAAAAGTGGGCGATTTCGGTTTGGCCCGCGAATATGGTTCTCCATTAAAGAAATATACCTCTTTGGTGGTCACATTATGGTATAGGGCACCCGAATTGCTACTCTGTTCACCGGAGTACTCTACGCCTATTGATGTATGGTCTGTGGGATGTATATTTGCCGAATTCCTTCAAATGTTACCTCTATTCCCCGGCAAATCTGAAATAGATGAACTTAATCGCATTTACAAGGTAAGTTTCAAATTGATCTCTTATTACCAATTAATTGATACGGATCGAACGTATGTAGGTCCCAACACTGGTTTTGGTGTCAAGAGAAGTGGCTGCTGCTGCTGCTGCAATTTAAGTAAAGGTATCAGCCAGAAATTGGGAATAATCACATATAAATAGATATATCTTTATTTCTTATCGGATAAAACCCATAACCACCATACCCATAATGATTTGTCTAATGACCAATTTAATCTTTTCATTCTCTTTCATATGTAATTCCAGGAACTGGGCACACCTAATGAGAAAATCTGGCCTGGATATAATGAGCTGCCTGCTGTCAAAAATATGCTTAGCCAGAATTCACAATTCACCGAATATCCCGTCTCACAGTTGCGTAAACATTTCCATGACAAAACTTCGGAGGCGGGTCTGGCTTTGCTTCAAGGTCTTTTAACGTATGATCCGAAACAAAGACTGACCGCAGATGCGGCCCTCAAGCATGGCTATTTTAAAGAGCTACCCTTACCCATCGATCCATCCATGTTTCCCACCTGGCCAGCAAAAAGTGAGCTAGGGGCACGCAAGGCACAAACTACCTCCTCGCCGAAACCACCATCGGGTGGTTCTCAATTCAAGCAATTGGGTAAAGATGAGCCCATTGCCACACAGGGCGGAGCTGGTGGCGTTGGTTCTGCCGCCGGCTCCATAAATACAGGCAATAAACTCTCCTCGGGCATTATAACGGGCAATAAGAAAAGTGGCATCACAGCTGGTGCAACGGGAGCAGCCAATACGGGATTCGTTTTAAACGCGGGTTTGACACAACGTCAATTGGCCATGGGTCCCGGTTTCAGTTTGAAATTCTGATTCCGGTTGGGAATTCGGATTCCTCCACCCTCCACCCCCCTCTCCTTCATCCCCTTCTCCCATCCATTTTTTTTAGCCAATTTTCGATTACTATAATTGTTATGTATAGATCGTATAGCCATGTAAGTGAATAATTTCGTTTAATTGTACGTGTAAAAAATATTATTGTTCCAAAAACAAAAATAATTCAAAAAAACAAACAAAAAAAAAAAAAAAAAAAAAAAAAAGAAAAGAAAAACAAAATAGAAATCAAACCGAAAATAGAGAGAGCAAACGTGAAAGAAAATCACCAGAAATTAAAAACTGATTTTGCATTTTAATTAAATAGCAGGCAAAGCCTTATTTCCCTCTCGCTTGTTTTTATGATAATGTGGGAATGACACAGGTGCATTTAGGTAGGAGAGGGTACAAATTTACATACATACATATCTGGAGAATTATATCTTGAAATTGGATTTTCCGAGGTATTGAACATATTCTCCTCTATAATGGAGTCCACCAGAATTGAGTTAAACTAAATCTTCCTCTCTCTCCCTTAAGATGTCTTTGCATCTAATTAAAAGTATGTACATTCATTTACAAGAAGTTCTGTTCTGTGTAAGGTAGACGTCTGGTTACTTAAGTCAATAATACAAATTTAACAAGCAAGCGCAAATCGCCAAATTTTAGATGTGCTTTAAATAATGAATTGAGCAGGTCGTCTGTCAATGCCGATTTTGAGTATATGTATATGTATGTACATAAATAATAAAGTCTTTGGTTTAATGTAAAATACTGTTGGTGAAAAGCTGCAATAGGAATTGCATGCTATCTCGCTCACCCACAAGTATTAGCTCATGCTCCCCTTTTTTATTTCAGTACAAAACGTTTAAACGTATATCCGACATTTAGTATTTTTCAGTATTTTAATGCGTCTATAAACTAAATTTGGTAATGCTAGACTTATAGAGCTCCAGATCTCAAGGCACATACAGACAGAAAAGTCTCAATCGACCCGCTGTTGATGCTGATCAAGAATATATATACATATATATGTACATATGCAATTTACAAGCTCGTTACATTTTGGCGTCTTTAATATATTCTTGTAAAGGGTATAAAAAATTTTTTTAAAAATCATTTCCAAAAAAAGTTATAAAAAAAGAAAGAGAAATTGTTTTTTTTTTGGAACATTTTTAGACATTTACATTAGATTCTTCTAACTAATGATATTAATCATTAGTTAGAAGAAAAGTTGACTTTCGTTCTCCATTTTTAGAAAGACTCACAGATAGTATAACATTATTTAACCAAAATTATAATAAAAGAGCCATGTGCGATTAAATAATATTTGTATTAGATTAGAATTTCTTAAAAATTTGCAATATTAAACTAAATTTAAATACAGTAGAATATCGTGTCTTGATCCATATGAAAATCGGGTTTTGTGCGCCTTATGGGGTTGATGCAAAACCGAATATTCGATTTAATTTGAACCCTATAAAGAATTATTGTTTTGTTTTGTATATGTACATAGTTTCTCCCGGTGTAATTTTTATTCTTTAATAAGATTTTTTTCCTATCATTAGTGTAGTATTTATTTTTCATTCCACCGACTCAGTGCTGACGCTGTCGCTTATTTTTACCAAGCAATTCATTTGGCTAAAAATGCGCTGTCTTTCCGCAATCGACCAAGGTAGGGAGATCAATTGTACATACCTATTTCATGAAATGGGTTGTTATTTCCTGTATCTCTACCCGAAATATAGTGGTATCGATAAGGTATTGTCACTTTACGAAATTTTTGAGTACCTATGTATGTATGTATATGTAGGTTTTTGGAATTTTTAATATAACCTTTAATAAATCCGACAAATAGCAAAGACAATTTATTGTTCACAAATTTGTGCGATTTATCGATATTGATATGATTTATAATTATTGTATTATGATATCACAAACTTGCTAAAAATTGCTATATTTGTGGCTAACAGCAATTTAAAACTAGAAAGATGGACTAACTTCGGCCGTGCCGAAGTTCGTATACCCTTGCAGATTTTCCCTATATAATTCACCAGAAGCATTATTGTAAATTATACATACCAAATTTACAAATTCAAAATTTTGAGCTTGAGAAAAAAATTATTCGATTCTGATAAAACTTGATCGAAGTATTAAGAAGTATATTAAACTCACAAATATCACAAATTTCGTGGCATTCGGTTGAAAAACAACAGAGTTATTGAGGATAAACCTTATTCATGACCGATCGTTCCTATGGGAACTATAAGATATAGTCGTCCGATAGGGAGAATTCCGAGATATACAATGCCTGCAGCAAAAAGGAGCCTATGTTGGAAATTTCAGCTCTGTAGCTATTTTGGTCTCGGAGGAGAAGCTATTGATCCAGACAGACGGACAGACGGAGATGGTCATATCGACTCGGCTATTCATGCTGCTTCCTTCTGTGCGTTGCAAACTTCTGACCAAAATTAATATACAAGGGTACAAAAAAATTGCAAACACAAATTCAAAATTGCTAGATCTAGCAACTGAATTGCTAAAATGGCAGCACTGCACCGACTCGGTTCGCAATGCAATGTTCGTATGTAGTATATCCAAAATATTTTTTTTACTTTATTGGGACTTTCCCGAACTTTATTTTTTGAAATGAGGTCATAATTATCGACAATTGCAACTAATGAGTACGCGAATATAAACATTTTCAAGTCGCCAGAACCGAGACTCCACTGTAATGTCCAGTTTCTTTAAGATAATTTCCCATTGAGTATCACTTGGATACATACATATACATATAGGTATATTTATTTATATCTATCTCTATCCAATAAAAACTTCTATATGTTTAACTGGTAAAAATGACAAACGAAAATTAAATATATTATAATCGAAATTTAAGTTGGACATACATGAAATCCATTACAATACAAAGTCGATATATGTATCTATGTACATATACATATATATAATTTATTTTTTAAAATAAAAAAATACATTCCCACCATCCATTGCCATGTTAACTTTACATCTTAGCTTACATCTTAAGAAGAATACTAGATCCTGTTGATGATGCTCCTGTTACTTCTATGTGGACCATAAATAGAAATATATACTTTGCCACGTTGGAATATAATCTCTAAGTGGTCCAGCTACGACTTTGGCAATGGGTACACTTTCAGCCACAAAACTCAAAATTTTATTCAACTTTGATTCCGTATAAGTCTCATAGAAGGGCGAACGGACCAAGTAATATATAAGATTAATACAACGGCGACTTAGTTCCAATTTCTGTTGCTGTGACATTAAATGCCGATGTTGACGATACAGATGGACACTATAGAGATCAAGACTAAGGGCAACGGCATACTGTTTCCAACTGTAACGACCGAAGACACCCATGGAAAGCAAATGAATGAGCGGTTTGGATATATACAAATATTCGGCATTAATCAGTTGTCGGGGTATCTGGGTTTTAGCTGCATCGGTGTTATCAACATGAAGTTTAAAATCGCGATATTGAATGGGAGGAGCGCCTTCAACTTTACGTATTATACGTCCAGAGCGCTTTAATTGAACAGTAATGGAATGCTGAGATTGAAGAGAATTCATGGCCTGCTTTTCCTCTTGCATCACATTCTGTTGCTTTTTGAGGGCTCTGCGATTGAGTGCGGCAATTGGTGGCGATGTTATAATATCCGATGTCGAATGCCGTAGAATAAAGAATCTTCCAGCTGCTTTAAAGATTTGAATGAGGGCAATTACCAGCCATCGGCCAGTTTGTCCAAAAATACGTTTAGCAGATATCTCAATGAACACCTCACTGTACTCAAGTGTGGTCAGAGTGACCTTTAGACGATAGCAAAGTTTAGATTGCAGTTGGAGCACAGAGTCGGAATTATTCCGGCGACGAGACTTCTCTATGATGCGATCATTGTAGAAGACCAGCATATTGGACAAAGTGTAGATCAGTTCTGATACCACATTTGAGGAAGAAATGCGACCTATTGGAATCAGTGGTAGGGTAAGTATAAAGGGCTTTCAATTTTAATTAAAATTGTTCTTATCTCTGACCTGCTACAAAATAGGAGACCCACTTGGCTGTGGTCTCAAAATCACCAACAACATCAGGATTCTTGGCTACCCAAGATTCATAAGCTTTTAGCATGCCTCGTAGATTGTCCATTTTTTGTTTTTGTCGTTTAATTCGTAATGTAAATAAAAATAGGGAAAAACTAAAATTAAGTTGCGCGTAAATAAAATACGACCTGCTGTCATAGAGTTGCCACCTAGTTCGAAAGCAGAAATTCAAACAGGGCTTCGCATTGAAAACGATGGTTAATAGAACTAGTTCCTGACAATCAAAACAGACTTTTCTGTAGATTAGGTGATATAAGAGAAAGAAATTTAAAAACAAAAAGGATTTTCATAAGTAGCATTATCCCAAGCTTTTCCTAAAGCCCATTGACAATTTACAGATGTTCGTCACCAGTGAAGACTATGTTTTACCTTTAAAATTCATCCCTTCTTTCTTAGGAACACTCCTAAAATTTAGATGATACATATGTATGTACATGTGTATAAGTTAACTTAATTAAAATTACAATTTATTTTACAAACTTAACAATTTATATTCGAAGCTAGGCGTTTTAAAGTGATTTTGAAATTCTCACTTACAGTGTAATCCTCCTTAAAAACCACTATTAAATTCAGTTCAAACTCTGTAAAAGAAACAATTCACAAAATTAATACAAATTTAAATTGAATTCGTAATAATATACCAATTTTAAAGTTCTTTGTTATTAAAGTGGGACATGTAAACAACCGAGGTAATACCATATATATAGGTAATTCCAATTTGGGCATAATATTGCCATCGCAAATTTGAATTGTTTGAATTTCGGTAGCATCTTTGGAGTAGCCTTCATCGCATCCACAGGTTTCCACGCGTACCAGTTGAAGATCTATGGATTTAATAGCTGCCTCTGTGTGCTGAATAATTATGTGTCCTGTAAGTGGTTCGGTTACGCATGATTCAAGTCTATCTAAGCTGCCAGTAATTAAAAATCTGGGCATGGCCAACCGTTCTTTCGCCGTAGATGGCGTATTCTTTTGTAGTGAATCTGGACTTAGACTGAAAGGTACTGGTTTGCGTGCCTCAATGTCACTTTCACTCAGTCCCTTAGGTTTATATTGTACACAAAATTGTTGTACTTTCTGCAAAGATTTGCCAAGAAAATTTCTCTTTACATCACATTTAAGTTGATAGTTGATGCTAATAAAGACTCCGTGATACGTTTCATACAGCATCTTTGGCTCCTTTCGGCAAACCAAAGGCAATTCAAAATGAAACTCGGAGCGTCCAGGACTAAGTTTTCCCGGTGCCGCAAGCTCTAGGGTTGATTGCAGCAAATTAATGGGTTTCACCGAGTTATAGAAGGCATCAAAAACGCCTACGGTCTTGCTGCTTAACTGGAGGTTAACCACTCCCTCAAGTGTTAGGATAATGCCTTCATGTTTAGTTTCCGTTTCCTGGGGGCACTGGAATTGAACGCACCCCAGTAGCATATCCTGAAGGGGACAATGTTAATTCAAAATTCTTATCGTTATGCATTAAATTACTTACATTTTCATTGTAAACTTTATTCTCCTTATTTTTAAATTTAATTTCAAAGCTGATTGCAGTCATCTCTTTTTGGTTGTTTTGCCGTCAAGTGCAGCTGATTTGTTGATATCAGGTGGCAACACTACGATATATAAACAAATGGAAGTAGTGATGGGAGCGTGATTAGAAGTGATATTTCTGGTTGTAATAATGTTTAATGTTCAAAATTTGCATTGCATCTCCGGACATGGAATACTTTTTCTATTCAATTATGTGTTTTGTATGATATAGCTATTATAGGAATAATCGGTCGAAAATCAAGTTTTTCCTTAATATTTTAATTTATCCCCCTGAAAATCACTAAACTTAATATGTATTTTGATTTAGTATACATACATATATGAAAATACTGCCACCAAGTTGTGTTAAAATCGGTCAACTACATCATAAAGCTGCGATAGGAATAATCGGTTCAAAAATGATTTTAATATCAAAAATCTTTTGGTTTCTTTTGAAAAAATGAAAGTTTCTTGAATCGGTTAAACAATGGCCAATTGCAAGATTAAACAAAAAAAAACCTTGACGCTTGTTAGGCTAATTTTAACTGATTTTGAAAAACTACATTTGTATATATTGATTGCCTTTTTTGAATTTTTAACTGTAAAACAGATGGTTTGTAGGGACCTCAACTTCACAAGGCTGTTATTCAGTCTAATGTTGGCCGACTTTGAATAATGAAATCTTCGTTTAATATTGAAAACTAATCTTTTAAAGAACTTGTTAAAATTCTAAAAGACTTAGTTTATTTACTACGGCAATTAGTGATGACGTTAGTGTAGAACTTTGGAGAATAGCTAAAAATGTCCGACTTAGAGCCTAAAAGGCATCGGACAAAACCTTCGAAAGAAATCCAAATTTACAAATCAATCCTATTTTAGCCGAATTCGACAAGTAAGTTTTTTTTTGGTTTCCAGTACATATTTCAAAAATTTTTATGTAGTTCATTTTTATGTAGTAAATCAATGTAGAACCTTTTGCAATTGGGTACAATATGGCCGACTTGGAGCATTAACTAATTATGGATGTTACTGCATAAACGGTGTGAGAATTGTGTAAAAGTTGGTCAAAGTTTTTAAATAGGCGTCATACAAACAATGAATTTGATTTGTTTTACTTTACAAGTCATAGTCAGCTTTGCCTTTTAAAATAAGAGTCCTTGAAATATTTAAATACCAAACTGAAAATTAGCAAGGGTATGCAAACTTCGAGATGGCTAAAGGTACCGTTAGTGGTTAGTGAAGCCGTACATAGCTTTTAGTGCCGGAGCAATATGATGAGCATAATTCCCAATGGGAAATTACAAAAAAAAACCCAATATGTGTCTTGGCGCCAACAACTTAAAACAGTGGGAAATACTGTAATCTGTAATTTTCGAAGGATAGAAGGGGAAAGTCTGATCATGAGAGTAATCGCCTATCTAAGAAATAAAGCAGTATGTACTGTGTCTGCTAAACTCATCAAAGCTGTAGGATAAACTACAAAACCAAAGGAAAATCAATATTTTTACAATTCTCCCTTCCTTGGAAATAGAATAGTTAGAATCATAAAGTTGATAAATCAAAGTACATATTAATCTAACCTTAATATGAAAGGTTTGAATTTTCTGATTTCTTAGAATTTATCCAAAGGATGTTATTTATAGAAACCTGTCTGCCATGCAAGTTTACCATTTGTAGTAACACGCAGGATCGAATTACTATATTGTAAAGCCCCATGTGGTTTTCTTAGCTGTCCCTATGTGCCTATGTCTCAATTTACCCGGAAATTGATCAAATCCAAAACTGATCCAGATATTTTTTTAGTTGCCATAAAAGTTTTGTTTATGCTTTTTATAACTAAATATTTGCCAAGATTTAACTTATTGGTCAGGAATTTAATCATTAGTGTAAGAAAGAAAGGTAAATCATGTTCTTCATTTTACCAAGAACCCAATTAAATTTTGGGTCATTTATTGATTTGTTTATTATAATATATTATTATTTTTACAAACGCATTTGCGATGAGACAGAAATTATTTTATGCACTGTGGGTGGAATTTGTTGCATTTTAAAGTAAATGTTTCTTTTTGGGGCTTTATCGATATACACATACCTACTTAATTCTCTTTCACTCTCCCTCTCCCATTACCTCTCTCTCCCTTTTACACACTCTCTTACTGTGTTTTTCACTCCTTTTGTAAAAGGCCTGTTTTGGATAAAGCCGTTATTATACCCTTGCAGAGGGTATAATAAAATTGGTCAGATGTTTGTAACGCATAGAAATAATCGTTTCCGACCCCATAAAGTATATATATTCTTGATCAGCATCGAAAGCCGAGTCGATATGACCATGTCCGTCTGTCTGTTTCTACATACTTAATCGATCTTAAATTTTGAGCTACGTGAATAAAAGTCATATCATTCTGTCCGTTGATGTTGCAAGCAAATTAAGTTCAAAGATTGGTCGGATCGGACAACTATAAGTTATAGAAAAATAGGAAAGATCAGAGGTACCTCGGTCAAAATGTGAGTTGTTCAAAACAGTTCTTGTGAGAAAAACTTTTTTGTTTTTTGAGATATCTCAACCAAATTTGGCACACAGGTGAGAATTCTACTTTTACACCTTACCAGCAAGTTTGATTCAGATCGGATAATAAACACCGACATAAATCAATAAAATCAATAATCAACCCCCATCAGAAAAAGTATGTTTTTGTGAGAAAAACTTTTTTGTTTTTTAAGTTATCTCAACCAAATTTGGTGATCAGATGAGAATTATACTTTTACATCATATCAGTAAGTTTGAATCAGATCGGATAATAAACACCGACATAAATCAATAAAATCAATGAATCAACCCCCATCAGCATCAGTATGTTTGCATATGCAGCCAATTAAATACGTTTATATTTGCTTTTATATATTCGTACACAAACAACATACATGGAAACATACAAACATACATACATACATATATGCGAACACGTGCTTGAAAAAACTACAAGCTGAGTGCGAAACAGAAAGAGACAGAAAACTATTTGTATTGTGTTGTTGTTTTCTAGAATTCGTCAGAAAATTTAGAGAGCGAGAAGCTGGACGCTTGCAATGTATACCGAAATAGCGAGGCCGTGAATTTAAAGTTTGGTAGCGCAATAGGTAGAGATCGATTCTAGAAGTGACATGAACGAAGGTTCAATTCCGGCCTTTGGCAAACTCGAATTTTTTCTTACTGATTCTTTTTTTGGTTCAAATTTTTTTTAAATTTTATATTTCCAATTTTTAAAATATCTTGAATCCGATATGACGGAGAAAGTAATCAATTAATCTGCAAGGGTATACAAACTTCGGCACGGCCGAAGTTAGCTTCTTTGATATTTTTTTGTTTTGTTTTTATGTTTAAATTCAAAGTTTATGTACCATAAGGCGTGTGTTTGATAAGTGTCATAAAATGAAATTGGTTTTAGTTAGTTCAATGTAAGTGTAGTGAGTGAGTGAGTGAATGAGTGCACTGTCATAAAACGGTTCAGTGAGGGGGCAAATGAAAATTGTGTATATGCGGTTTCCTTACTCATTCATCTCTGCGTATAAAAAGAAAAAAAAAGGACGATACGGGCAAATATATCATCCATTAAATATTTGGTGGGGTTAACAAACATTGTCAGGTAACATTTTTAATATGTAAGTTGGTTTTTATTTTTGTCTAGAGGATAGTGTTAACATTTGTCGTTCAGCTTTTGCATCCTATACTATCATCTTATACATATGTACTATACTATTATATCATTAGTGGAAGTTAGAAGTTATTATATCGATCGGACTAATATGTTATAGAGGTTGCCATAGAAGAGGGATAGCGATACATTTCGATAAGTTTTAATCACTTGATATTTAAAAATATTTAAAGAATTCTCCTCTGAGTCAGTACCAGCAATTCAGCTAATAAATGCATATTAACTCAAATTTTCTGAATTCTCTTATCCAAATATTTTTAACTAACAATATCTTATTTAATAGCGAATTTTATTCTATTGTGTACAGTAATCTTAAAATAAAATTAGTTTTTAATAAGTTACAAATATTATACTATTCACGGAGTTATGAATGAATGAATTTAATTTCATTGCGGAGTGAATAAAGTGATTTTAAAATCCTTTTTGACATGGTATTTCTTAGAATATATTATTTTATATGCCAATTCTGATTAGAAAGATCAAGTCTGCTCACAATTGAACTCGCTAATTGGAACTCTACTGTCATAAAAGATATACGTGATCGATCTAGAGTCAATTTTTCCGGATTTGAATTTATTAAGCGAGTTGCCAAAAAGGAAAAGAAACATCACATTCCTCTAATGCAAGAGAAATGGTTCTTCTGTTGCAGTTCGATCCAGCTGTTACCATTTGTCCAGATGCAAATGTAGTCGCCACATTCGATGCGCTTACTCCAGACTATGCAGTCCACCGGTTGCCAACTCTGATTTTGGTACCTGGTTTCGATTTGATGAAACACACTTTCGATTATCGCTTAAAACTTCTTCTTAATGTATAAGAAATAAAATAGTAAGTGAAGAGATTGTTCATCATTTAAAATTTCAGTTGCGACCTGTCTATTAATACCATTGTATCCTAATCTTTAAAGCCTGTGTACACTATTATCCATGAATTTACAATATGTAGTAATCGGCCCAACAGATATGTGTCTTCTTTGCCTGGTGAAACTAAAAACTATATATCCTGAAATCTCTATCAGAGTTCTGCTTAGCAAAGTATCCTCCCTCAATCTTAATAGTCTCCTTTTTATACCCTGTACCTGAAGGGTGAACGTAACAGGCGAAAGGAATTATTTTCGACCCCATAAAGCATATGTATGTATATATTTCTGATCAACATCAATAGCTAATCTAGCCATATCCGTCTATCTGTATATGTGTTTCTATGCCCTTTCAAGATACTTATTTTGAGCTATGTGGATAAAACTCTGTATTTAACTTCTTGGATCGACTATGTATGTTAAGTTCTTAAATTAGGTCGATCAGGCTGCTATATGATAATATAGTTTCAAACAAAACTATCGACGTTATTAAGTTTTATTCAAGTCTGCAATTCTGGGTGTTAAATGTGGGGTGGACATAAATTGTGGATGGGTAGGAGAATGATAAAACTAATTTGAAAGTATTAATAAAGTAAAAATAACCCCTTCTGTATTTTAATTGCCTGATTTATTGTGATTTGCCGACTGTTGGTTTCCACTAAATTCATTCACGAGCTTTTAAGAGGTAAAATAGATTCTCCCTGTTTACTGTTAAAAGTGAACTTAGAGGTCCCTTTTCGATCTATTAAAAATTTTGTTTCTCTTCAATTGAGCAGATCTCTTTCCCTTATTATGCAATGATGATTTTAATGATATCTCTTATCTAATTTTACCAATCCTTTAGGTTTATACTCTATGTTCCATATTGCGTGAGTCTCCATAATTTTCGCCTACTCTCTAATAGCTCTCTTTAAATCGTTTTTCTTCCTTAACTTTTTTTCTCTCTACTATTATTTGTTAACTTATTTCTAATAAAATTCTTTATATTATAATAATTATTTACTAAAGATGACTTATTTTTAATTTTATAATACATAAAGTTATATCTAGATATATCTTTTAAAGATGAAAAGGCTTATGAAAATCATGAAAATTGTAGTTTTCTTATTTATTTATTAAAAATGATCTGCTTAATAATTAATATACCTTCATATAAGTGCATAGTCAGACATTTGAAACAATTTTGCAATATTTAAAAAAATTTTTTTATTACAATTTATTAACTCAATTGAAAATGCATTTCAATTTCATTTAAAGTAGAGCAAAATGAAGAAGTACAGAAATAATAATACTATAGTTAAAAAAATAGAAAATAAATATCTTTCAAGAAATATTGTTAATTTATTCTTACTTGCTCACTTTGAAAACATATGTACATACATATAGTATACAAGTTTTTCTCTTTTTTTTTTTGTTATTTCTATTAATTTTTATACATAAAGTTCGTGTCCATGCCCAAAGGATTACAAAAAGGAAAAAAAGGAAAGTTTCAAAAATGCCATTCCTAAAGATAGATAGTTTTGTTGTAAAGTATTTATAGCTGCTGTGCGAATGAGGTAGAATGAGAGAATGAGTGAGAGAGAGAGAGGCCAAACTTTAGTGCGCCAAAGTTAGCGTCTGTTAAAAAGAAGTTGAAAGTTAGTTAAGTTAATCAAAAGTTCATCTTTTGTATTATGGTTTCTTGGAATCAAATTTCCGTTTGTTATCAAAAGGTGCAGGGAATTGATTTCAAGTCATAATTCAAGAATGCTTTTCATTTCTCTTGCAGTTCTTGTTATTATCTTTCAATTTGCCAAAAACAGCTGGCAAAACAGCAAATTTCTTCCCGCACCATTCGATAAGCGATACACACACCCACCTTGGGCATTTCTTTTTCAAATTTAAAGCAAAAAAAATATATATATATATATGTATATATATCGAAATATATGTATGTATGTATGTGTAGTATGTATGTATGCGTATGCGAGTATTACATATATATATATACTGACAATATTTAGAGTTTACGGATAGCAAAGCATCCAACTTTATTATTCTTTGCATACTTTCTGGCTGGCTGGCTTCCTTGCCAGTTTGCCTTATGAACGGACCTGGGACCGGTAAGTGCATATCAATTTCCTATACTCTGCCTTCTTGCTCTTCATCTATTTTCTCGCAACTTCTTCAATCTATCTCTCGCTCGCCCTCTCGCTCCACCCCTCTTTCGCTCTCTCTCTCTCTCTCTCTCTTTCTCTCTCTATTCTGTTCGCATTGCACAATAAACTTTAAATCTTTAATAAGCTTGTGTGTGTGTGTGTGTGTGTTAGTATGTGCGTGTCCTACCTACACATATGCACTGCTTTTTATGTTTGCTATATAAATTACTTAGCATAAAATTTGCTTTCGGTCTGCTTCGCTTCGGCTTCTGCTTCTGCTTCTGCTTCTTCTCTGCTTCTGTTTCTCTTCCTGTTGATGCTTCTTTCGATATACATGCATATAAATATTGCTGCCTACATGCGACCAAAAAATGTGAGCCAAAACACTAAACCGAACACATTGATTAAACCGATCCCACAATACCCTTGCCAATTCGCATTGCAATAGTGCATTCTGTGATATTCCTGCTACAGGGGATACGAATATTGATTGATTTTTAATACATTTTCCTATAATCGAAGATATTTTATCGTTAAAATGTTACAGGGATTGGCATAAAGCTAATGCATCGGTTTTTTTTTTATTTTTATTATTAGGGTATTCAAAATAAACGAAGCAAGTTTCAAGTTCACTAAATTATGTACATACATACATATATATAGGTTACTTGCAAGTGTCTGTATGTGTTCAGTACTTACATACATATGTATATACATATATTTACTCGACTCGACTTTGACTCGTAACTTTCTTCCATAAAGAAAGTCTCTTCCTCTCTCCTACAACAGACCCACACACAAAGATGGTGATAGAGAGAAAGAGAGAGAGAGAGAGAGAGAGAGAGAGAGAGAGAGAGAGAGAGAGAGAGAGAGAGAGAGAGAGAGAGAGGGTGAAAAAACGTATTTATTTAAGGCATATATTGTTAAGAAGCATAAGAATGAGTAACAAAAAATATTAGTTTTGAGTTTATTAAAACTTTGAATACTCTGCACTAATTAACATTTACATATAATGGAAATGCTATGGAATAATATATTTATATCTTTGAAAGTAAAATAATAATAATTGTATATCTATATTATATCAGCATTAATACCTATACTTGTACATTTACTATATATTCATATATAAGAAGTTTGTTTGTTTTAAATATCAATTTGTGTTCCGGTTGCTATTTTACTTACAAAAGAATGCAGCCACACTATTTAATTAAGTTCCCCTACAAGTGACCAATCTTCTTTAAGGTTTGTAGTCACTTTTCTCTATAGGTACACACAACTACAATTGTCGGATATTATATACACTTGCAGCTCTTCCATCCCCTCTTCTTCGCATTCAGCTCCATTTGGTTTTTTAATGAATGCATTGAGAAAATATTTCGCTTTAAGCCGGTTGGGGTGACGGCTTTGTGTATCCTGTAAAATACATATACATATGTATATGTGTATTTCGTCTTGTAAATTGAATATTGAATTTGAGGGGAAATATCTTTGATATATGTATGTAGCTATTGGTATATGTAAATATAGTAACCAACCGATCACAACAACTGACTCTGCCATTCTATGCTGTAGCTTTGTTAAGTTAATTAGCGTTTGCCTTTTTGCCTAAGATAATGACAGTAAACAGCTGATAAAACTAGAAATTCTTCCATTATCTTACTGTTGATCTTATGATTAAAACGTCTGCGTGGATTACTTCTGGGCTTTATGGTATGAAAACATTTGTTTGTTTTTTGCAAGAATTCATCCGCTTTTTATCTTAATTGTTTCGAAATTGTTTCCATAGCATTTACATTTCATTTACAGTTTGAGGGTGCTGAGGAAAACAAAGAAAAAAGAATGAAACTTTATTTAATGAATTAATGTTCAATACATTTTTAAAGACTCTTAATCTAATAAATTTCCTTCTTGACTTGGACGAAGTGCACTGCTTACTGCACTGCTTG
Organism: Drosophila sturtevanti; assembly: GCA_018150375.1. Lineage (NCBI taxonomy): Eukaryota > Metazoa > Arthropoda > Insecta > Diptera > Drosophilidae > Drosophila > Drosophila sturtevanti. The sequence goes on along the minus strand of JAECWJ010000696.1, from coordinate 2,009,163 downwards.
TTTCGTTTATACTTATTAAAACTGTTTAAATAATTGAGCTAAAAACTTGTATTCCATTCGATTTTGAAGAATACATTTATTTGAGTTGTACTGGGAAATAAATAAAATATATACATATTTGGTTTATCTGTTAATCCTTTTCACAATATTAATATACCCTTTTTCTCTTTTTTTCATGTTTAGAGGGTATAAAGGAGGAAAAAAAACTGTTGCTTTATATTGTCTCCTTTCGTATGAATGTGAAGACAATTTCGTTTCTGCTCTACCAAACCGAAATTGAGTTGAAAAGAAGGTACAGAACCCTCCGAAAAGTTAAGTCTATCTGTTTGTCCTACCAGCCCGCCGTCCTCCGCTCTCCTTTTTTCGCCCCAGTTCCTTTCGACCCATCGACAATTTCTGTGGCTGTGTGTTTGTCTCCCACAAAATGTAGCACTAAACACAAGTTTTCCCCTAAACTTGCTGTACATAAGTACGTACGTATGTCTGTATGTATGTATGTATGTATGTATGTACGAGTTTTTTTTTCTTTAATGTTTCATTTGAAACATTTTACATTTTGACTGGTAGAAGGAAGAATCGACAATGTCTGTTAGCATGGTTTTAAATCACAAAAAAAAAAAAAAAAAAAATGAAGAGGAATAAGAAAAAAAAAGCAGAAAAAAAAAAACAAAACCGAAACAAAAACAATAAGAATTTATATATATTATTATTCTTGCGTAAGTAATTCACGACAGAAACTTTTCACACCAAATGTTGCCAACTGATGCCGCTGATGCTGCCAGTTTTGCCTATTCCTTGTCATCTGCTTCTGTCGATGAGCAACACTGGTAACTGGCAATTGGCAACTGTCAGAGAGTGGAAGTGCCAATGGCAGTGGCAGGAAAAGTCCCGTTTGTCAAGTCGTGTAATTGATTTAAAATTAGCACATCGCTTGACAAAATTTTAAATTGTTTACATGAGCGCCTTGGGAACCAGCTGGCTGTGTTTCTATCTCGGTTTGTATTCGCATTTGTGTGTGTGCGTGTGTGTGAGTGTGTGTGAGTGTGTGTGTGTGTTTATGCATGTTTAATGAACATCATGACTGTACCAAAAACAAAAAAAAAAAAAAAAAAAACTCTGAGCTGCTGTAATCGCATTTCAATATGCTGCCATATCCCGTTGCGCTTGTTCCTTGGGCCAAACGGCAATTTAGTTGGTTCGTTGGTACTTTCACATAACTATAGGGCAGTAAGGACAAACGAAGAGTTACATAGGTATGAGGGGTATGTATGTATGAGGATAGGGGGAGGGGGGGGCTTCGCTTAAAAAAAACTTTTCATAGCTACAGCTCTGACCCGTAAACGAGGTCAACACAAAAAAACATTTTGAAAAATTCATATGCAAACGTATTTTGCAGTTGCAGTTGCAAGTTGCAGGTGGCAATGGTAAAAGCACCTACCACTAGGCACCATCAAAAACAGCAGGTATGAAAATTTCCCTTCTCTTTCTCCTATTTTTCCCATTTATTATTTGTTTTTTTTTTCTTTTTTTTTTTGGGCGAGTTCAAGAGGAGAAACTTTTTAATGGCCGCACCAATTTTAATAGGTTCGAGTCCAAAGTGATGTTGTTTGCTATCTCACATAGCTGGCAAGTGTGTCTGTGTGTGTGAGTGGGTGGAGAGGTGGAGTGGTGGAGGGGGGGTGTGTGACTGAGGTAACTGGCTCAAATGTTTTCCCAAGTCGAGCGTAAAGTGCAAACGTTTTGCAGCTTTATTAAGTGTTTGTAAATAATCATAAAAGGGAAAATCATGAAAATGCGTTCAAAATTTCATTTGCAAAATTTAATAAAGCAATTAGTGTGTTTGTTTGTGTGTGTGTGTGTGTGTGTGTGTCTGTGTATTTGTGAGTTTGACTCAAATCAACCATGCTCCACCATATTGATTAAATTTTAACTTATTTTTGTGGCTTCCTGGTTTATTTGATGATTATTTCTGACAGTTATGAAATTCATGGAGAATATCAGAGAGAAAGAGAGAGAAAGAGAGAGAAAGAGAGTCAGAGAGAGAGAGAGAGAGAGAGAGAGAGAGAGAGAGGTCAGTGAGTGAGTTCAATTGTTAAACCAATTTAATTCTTGTAAAATTTTAGCCAATTCACTTTGACCCTAAACTAAACAACTTTTTAATCATTATTTTCATCCAAATATTAAGCTTCAACTCGAGCGGAAATTGCTTAGTTAAATCAAAAAACAAAAAAAGAAGAAAAACAGAAAATGTAAGGGACGAGAAATTTTTCAAGTAAAACATTTTCCGCGTTGTGTGATAAGCTCTTTGACTCCAATCGACTCAACCCGACCCGGAAAACAGCAATGACCACCAACTAAACACTAACCGGCGGTCACAATGGTATGAAAGGTCTAAATGCGGTGTTAGTAATTGTTACACGGTTACACACGTTGTCTCCCAACCACCCAAAACCCCCCCCAAACCAGACTTGGATGGGCTGCTTGTCGTGAGTAATTAGGGTCTGGGATTAGTACAGTCTCGCCTACGCTCCAATAAATTTCTTGTTGTTCTTTTTGTATTTTGTTCTTTTTTTTTTTATTTTTTTTTTTTATTTTATTTTAGTAAAAGATGAACCCACCGCTTGGGGCGTCGGCACATTATGCCATCTCGCGTCCGTTTCCATACTCTGTCGTGCCGTGTAGTCTTACCCATACCCCTACCCGTACCCCCGTTTCCCTACCCGCACCCGTACCCGTACCCGTACCCGTATCCTGAACCCCTGACTGATGTACGTGTTTCGGCTTTGCTTCCGTGATAATTTTCAAACTTTTGCACCAATTATGTGCACGGCAGCAGTGCGAGCGATATTCTCTTGCTTCTTAGTCCTGGCTGAATGTTTTTTACACTGTCTCTGTGTGTGTGTGTGTGTGTCCGCCTTCGTCTTTAGTTTATGCTCATTACGTGAGTGCTGCAAACTCACAAATTGTTGTACAAGAAATTGCCGCCAACGGCGCTACACAACGCGCTGATACACACACACACACACACACGCACACACACACACACATAGACAGACAACCGTTGCAAAAGTAAAGGAATTATTTTGGCTTTTGCTGCAAAATTTTTTTCGGAATTTAATTTTCAGGTAAACTGTAAGCTCTCCCACAATACTCACTAATAAAAAACTTACTTAGCTTAGTTTTTCCGCTCTCCACTTTATTATTTTCCCTTTTTTTATTCTTTTTTTCTGGATACCTGTGCCCATCTAATGTAAGGGTATATCATTTGTAGCATATACAAGTTTCTCCCTCCATTGAATCCATATTTTGAAATCAAAGCTAATCGAAAATTCGTGGCTATAATTTGAATTCTATTTTGAAAACTGTGAAAAATCGTTGACACGCAACTAAAAGCAACTGTACTTAGGAGGAGGTAACTTTGATAATTATTTTTATACCCTGTACCCAGGGCCGGATTATCATAGGGGCCAGTGGGGCCATGGCCCCAGGGCCTCCACCACGGAAGGGCCTTCACCAGCCGCGAATAAAAATTTTGTGAATAGCTGTTTTTTACCAATTTAACAAGGAAACACGTAAGATCACGTCAAAAGTTTGGAAAATGATATCCTTCGCCATCTCTCTTTCGAATCCCTTATTACAAGTTTTGCGCACAAAAAATCGCGAAAAGTTAATATTCTATAATTAATATACGCTATGTATTCTTTATTCTCAATAAAATCAAGTACGTAAGTATATGACTCTTATAATATTTAATTCTTATCACTGGGATATTGAGCTCTATTTTAAGGGCCCCCACCACACCTGGCCCCATGACATTAATGTGTTTGATCCGGCCCTGCCTGTACCCATAGGGTAAAAGAAGGGGGGTATATAATAAATTCAGGAAATATAAATTTTTGGTCAATAGCCGAGACGATTCAGTCTTGTTTGTCTGTCTCTTCGTCCGTCCATAAGAAACTCTAGATCTCGGAAACTAACTTCCAAATTTGCGGTGAACACCCTACTTGTATCTATGCAGATCAAGTTTGTTTCAAATTTTTGCCACGCCCACTTTCGTCCAAATAATTTAATAAGAAACGAATAACTAGATCTGTATTAATGGTAACTCATTTATTATTTTTCGCAAAAGTCCGCAAAAGTTCTTAAAGCAGTAAAAATTTTTGCAAGCAGTAAAAATTACTGCAAGCAGTATAAGTTTCAATCGCTGATAGGATTCAACGTTCGCTGCTGCGGCGTCTTAGAATAATCTTCAATTTTAAATTTTTTATAACTTATAATAAGTTTGAACTATATCTTCTTGATACAGGGTATACTCGAAGTCGGTAGGGACAAGTTGCTAGATACATTTTATTTAAACTATGACGCTGAAATTTCAAGAGCATATTTATTTATGGCACTTGGAGAAAGTTAAGTAAATTAAATCGAATTATTAGTTGTGAATTTGAAAACTTTTTGATTAATAATTTAAAGTTAAGTTTAAACTATTTAAATATAATTTTATGGAATGACTTGTTGAGTTAAATTTAACTAAAATTCATATATAATTTGTGCATGTGTGTAAAAGGGATACATCTACATATGTAGTACATACTTAGTAGAGGATATCTAAAATTCGGTGACATTTTTAATTTTTATTGTTCCCACGCCTATTAAAATGCTAACGAATGAAAAACTGCAACAAAAGATTAAATTTCTTTTACTAATTATGGTTAATATTAAAGTAAAATTTAGTGATTCCAATCAATCCGATATTGCAGTTCGATATCCATATGAATCCATTCTATTTGATTTCCATTTGCCTTATAAATATATATGTATATATATTTTGGTACTGAAATAAGATTATTGTTTATCTAATATTAACCTTTAGTTTTTAAATTGGGAATATAACGGTATTAGGTGCAATTAAAATAATGGGATTTTTCTTAGTGAGAGTCTCATCTATGAAATTTGGTCAGTTGAAGAGAATAAAGGGGCAATGAACAGAATGCGAGGCATATAAATTGATTCATATGATAAATTTAGATAAAAAATATAGCATATAGCAAGATAAACCCCTAAATATGTTTTTTTTTAATAGAAAAACTATAAAAATATGACTCAAAGGATAAAAGAGGATTATTATCAAGTTGGGCTTGAAGCCCAACATACATCTTAATCACAGAATTTTGAATACCAATAACGTATGCAGAATGAAATTATATTTAAATATAATTCCTATATCTCCTTTTCCCCATTAAAAATTAATATTCAATTAGGATACAAAATAAAATGACCGCTTTCTATCGTTTTTACCCATGGCTAATTATTATTTTTTCTGTTCCTTCTTTTCCTTTTTTTTTTTTTTTTTTTGTGTTTTGTTACTGCGAAAAAGGAAAACGAAAATCAACAATAAAGAAAAGAACACTTAATATTATTACGTTTTGTTGCTGTTTTTATTGTTGTTCATTATTTTCCATGAGTTTTGATCAAAATTGTTGGTTTATCTTACCTTTAGCACAATTTTGTTGTGTAAATAACCTCGGGTCATGGCCGGAACAACTAAAAAAAAAAAAAGAAAAAAATTGAACAAAAAAAAAAAAACGGACGCGATTCAGTATCACACTCACTCAAACCATTTGGACATATTTTTTATATTATTTTCTTTTTTGGATGTTGAATAAGGGGGGTGGGGAGGAGGGGTTATACAATCTTGTCGACATTTGTTAAAGTGCTCCTGTTTTAGACAGTCGGCTGAATGAGTGAATGTGAAAAGCCAGAAAATTGAAACTTTTTCTATGTATCTATCTATCTACACCATTTCCTTCCTACCTACTTACAATTGTCACCAGTGGTTGCTTCTGCTGCTCTAGCTCCTGCTACTGCTACTGCTACTGCTCCTGCTCCTGCTCCTGCTCCTGGTTTTGGTAAAACAACTATCTGAACTAAAGGAGAAATATCGTGAACGAAAGGCAGCTTAAAGTTTGAGGCTGTTGAAAGTTTCCATTGCATTTCGCAAAACTGAGACGAACGAACTTGGCTTGCTTCGACTGCTGAGAAGGATATATACATTTTGTTTGTTTACTTTCGAAATTGTAAATGGATTAGCCACACACACTTGCACCATGGCCAGTGGAGGGAGGTGGGAGAAGGGTAAGGGGAATGTATGTGATGGGTGTGGATGGTAAAGGCGCGCGCCAAGCCCTGACAAATTGAATTTGTTAGGCGACTCTCGGCGAGAAGTTTTTAAGAGAAACTTTTCAACGTGCATGTGAATGTGAATCCATGTGTGTGTGTATGTGCGTGTGAGTGTGTGTGTGTGTCTGTATGTCTGTGTATTATGTTGGTGAACCAACCGAACCATTGGCATAAACTTTTGGGCCTGGTCGAAAGTGTTGGAAAATAAATTGCCATGCCCAGGGACAGAAGTACATCCCACATCCCAATTCCACCACCCAACATTCTTCAATCCAAAACCCTTCACAAGAATCCTTCATCCTTCCTTTTAACTAACTGATGGAAAACTACTGTATACCGCTCCCAGGCATTGATCAATAGAGCCGTTTGCGTTTAACAAGAGGGGCAAATCATTCAAACAAATGCCAGATTAAGCTTGAAACTTCATTCACAATGACATATAAATGATTGTATGCCAACAAAATGAAAATCTACGAAAAAAAAAAGGAAAGGGATAAAGGACTTACGCAATCGTGTTTGATTGCTGTAATTTGCTTAAAGGAAATTATTGGCATTTAGGGACCAAAAGCAGAAATGAGGCCAATTGGTTCAAATTGAATGTAAAACTCAATTTGCTATAAATATGAGTAAATATTTAATCAATTTACTACAAAATTACAATCGATAAATCAATACTCTATAACAACTTTGAATCCATTGAAATACCTGAATATATTATACCATACCAATTAATGTCAAACTATGTACTAAGTAGAACATATTCTAAAACTGTGTACTAATTCATGATTAGTTTTTATATTTTCGCTAAAGGATTATTTATGATTACTTACAAATCTTTAATCTATCTGTTTTAGTTTTGTTAATTAATCTGTGAGATAAAGTTCTTTCTTATGCTGATTCAGTAACCTGGCACACGCTGCGTATGCTTAATATATTACCAACACGGCTTTTAGGACAAAAATATGTATAAAATTGTGGTGGAAAACCATTTTATTCGATTTTTTATGCAAATATCATGAAACACGACAAAGTTGCTTTTCAATTTTATAATAAAAATTTATCAAGCAAAAATAACGCATACGCAGGGTATGCCAGTTAGAACTCAAAAAATTTTACACTGAAAAATATAAAAAAAAAATAATATCCTAACAAGTTGTAGTAAGTTTATTCAATAAATTTTCGATTCTCTTTAAAGAAAATTTTAAAAACAATAATTTTTCGTTTAATATTTAGTAAGAAATTCGAAAATAAATAAATAAAATAATCAAAATTCTATTGGAATTGAGAAATTTTACACCCATGTTTAAATTAGCCTAATAATGTAGATTATTTAAATAATATTTATTACACAGAATAATGCACTTGAATTTAATAATTGTACTCAAAGGGTATAAATAAGTATTTATAATAAGTATTTATCATATTTAAGGGTATAAGTGATTTATAAATGCTTTTTTTTTCAAATTTAATAATAAGCATTCAAAATTTACTTCCCATTCTTTTTGTTGATTAATAAAAGCAAACAATTGAATAATTATAAATGATAAAAAATCGGACATTTTAGAATTAGAATTGCGTCGGTCGACCATTTCACCCAAATATTATGTTAGGAAAAATCTCAAAGGACTGCTTTTGATAAATCTTAAACCTTTATTTGGTACCTATTTAGGGTTTTCCATTTGGTCTTCTGTGATTAACCCAGACTAAGCATTTTTCATATAAATTTTTGCAATTTAATAGGTAGGATTTTAGATAATTAATATCACTTCTCCACTTAATCATTTAAAAAATACGTTTTATTAATCAAAAATGTATAAATTTTGAATTATATTTTATTATAAAAAATAATCTTAAATTTTATAATTTTTCATCGTTCTCATATTTGACAAAATTATAATGACAAATAAATTGTATGATACGAATGTGAGATGTTACAACATTTTCTTATATATAATTTAATTTTTAGTATACGTATCCCGATAAAATATTAATGATAGTAAATTTAATTTTGAGAAAAGTTATAAAATTTAAAGTTTCATATTAGCAAGAAATATAACAAGTTGAAGTTGAAGTGGAAAATATATTCGGAAATCTCAGATAATATCGCTCTATTAAAGTGAATGCTTTTTCCAGAAAAAAAACGCCATATTTTTGAATAAAATTATTTGAAGAAAATTAATTGTTTTAAATCTCTAAGCTGTTTATATTATACTAAAAGATATATCGTGTTGTTCTTGTTTTCGATTCCGAAGAAATTTGTTGGAAACGGAATTTAAATCGGTTTCCACTCAAGATTCCGAATCCAACTATTAGGTTTCAAAACATTTTTTTTTGTCAGTGAAATAAGAAATAAATGCCATTGAAAAAAACATCTAAATATTTTTCTATTCATCTTTAATGCGTTAAGTATAATATTAAAAATTAGTGGATAAATTCGGTTCAGGCATTATTTAATTAGAATTTTTCTTAGCAAAAACACAGGAAAATTGTGAGTTAAATAGAGCAGTTGGCCTGTTTCTCGTTTCTGATTTTAGGGTTGTCAGCATCTGTATTTAATTTAAAACACCTTATTTGTATTTTATAGAGCTTAAGTTTATAGTCATGGGTAGAATTAATTTAAAATACTATTAAAAAAAGTTCTCTGTTTTGCATTTTACTTGTTAAAATACTTTGATTATAATTTAATTGTGAATCTTGGCAACCCTTAATTCGATAAGCAATGAAATGATACAGTTAACTTACAGAAATCTTTTCGCATTCAGCATAGAAAATTAATCCGGTTAACAATTCGAATTTGAGGTCGATTTACTTTTTAAAAATGATTTGATAACGATATATTCGATATTCACTTATTTTCTTGATGAATAATGAATACAGATTTTGTCTTTTTTCGATGACCAGAGATATTCAACAAGAAGATCTAAAGAACGGTTCGGTATAGAGCAGGGGGGGAAAAAACTTCATCTTTCATCCGGTAGAATTTACTCCTGGATAATACGAAGCCTTACATTCTATATTAATATAGTTTGTGGTCTAGTTTCTGTAGGGATCCATAAATAAACTTGTGTAGAAGGAGAGAACGAGATCTAATAATAATCGTCCCATACCGTAAGAACTTCGGAATCCGTAGGGTCAGGGCCTAAATCACTTTGCATTTCGGCTTTCACATGGAGAGAGGCGCTGCCTATAAACTTGGCTATCGTTTTGTCTTAATTAATCTGTCTATCTATAGGACTTTTGGTCTACATACATATTGTAGTTATCTATTTAGGTTTAATATCTTTCAATTCCAATTGAATTGTCACTAATTTGCATACGAGTATTATGCAGATCATAAAAAAATAATGGGAAATTTAAACTGCTTGCTAAGTTTCAATATGCTAAAATGAACAACAATCGAGTTGGGCCAAGTTAAATGTTTAATGGCCATGTTGTACAAAATTTCATAACTTAACTGTTGCTTAGGCTAATTGAAAGTGTTGGGTATGTGGGGGGGGAGGAGGGGCAAAAGTCGCTTTGGCTTGACTCTGGTCCGCATGTTAAAAGGCTCATTTCGATATGTAATCCAATGTAATGTGCATCAAGTCCTTCGTAGCGATGTCTGTTATGTCTGCAATGTCTGCTCCTTTAGCCTCCTCTTCACTCTGGCGTAATAGAAAACCCTTTAGCCAAGCTGTTGTTGTTGTTGTTGTTGTTGTTGTTGTTGTTGTTGTGTTAAATCCATGTTAGTGCTAGCCAAAATTGTTATCCATACATCGTTGCCTAACCCCGGCAAGCATATTCATTTTGCCCCCGTTCCTATACTTCTCATATAGCTATGGGTACGTCATTTACATTATTATGATGAGATGCAAATCTCGTTAAAGGACACTTCAGCCATGGCTTGGCCCATCCCAGCTAGTCAGGCTGCTGAGTCTCAATCTCTGTCTACGTCTCTCTGTCTCTGTCCCAGTCGCAGCCACAGTCGCAGTCTCAGTGGCTGTCGTTGTCGTTGTCGTTGTCGTTGTCCTTTCATGCCATATAGACTACACTTCAATATGTGTGCCATATGCCCCGCTGGTCCGCCATCTCTTAGTATATACTTCCACCCTTACTTTCCCCCCCCCCCATCTCTTTTGCTCCTCTCCACTCTTTGTCTGTGTTATTCTTATGCAAATTACATTTCCTGTGTTTGAGCTACAGCTTGTAGATACATGTGTATGCGCACATACAAACATACATACCGCACACACGCACACACACGCACACACAGATATATATATATATATACATTCTATATATCTCTACATACATACATACATACATAGATAAAATATATATTTCATACAATTCTTTTCGTAAAAGTCAACAACGAACGAACCAAGCAAAAGCGCTCATAAATGTTTTCCCTCTGCCTTAGTGCCCTGATTTGCATTTGTAAACTTTAGTGTCCTTATTTTTTTGCAACCATTTTCTTTTTTTTTTTCCATTTCTTTTTATTTCTTGTTGTTGTTGCTGTTGTTGTTGCTGTTGCTGTTGTTATTGTTGTTGTTTCCTGCTCTACTTATTTTCCCTATAGAATTAGTTTTCTCACACACAGACTCACACACATTTTCAATTTTGATCACATACTCGTGTGTCTAGTTAGATATTTATTTTGCGGTGATTTTAAAAACTCATTAGCTATACATATTAAGGGCAATTTTAATAGACAATCAATAAAAGCCACATCATCACATATTACACTAAATTGAGAAAGTTCTAACGAATTGTTAAGAATTATAGCATACTTATGGGGGCAACTAATTCTAATATGTACTATGTACTACAATTATTATCAAGAGTTGCAATTAAATTTGAAATTCCTTTTTTCTGTTAGACCTGATTGGGGTTAGGAATTATAATATGAAAGTATTCATAACTAATATAGCATACCTTTGGGCGCAATATAATCAAAATTTCCACCATGTATTGTTATTAACTTGTACCATTTAATACTCTATAAAATGGTACAAGTTAATAACAATACATGGTGGAAATTTTGATTATCTGTTTATATATCCGATAAGAAACAAGTGTCACAAGCTAATTAACTCTTAATCGAGAGTATAAATAATGCGACCTTCATTCCATACCATTTCCATTTCACGAAACTATATACATATATATGTACATACATACTCACCATATCTAGCTATTGCTGTGATAGCACTTTCACTCTACTTAATTTTGTTATGTATTTTCTTCTTTTTTTTTTTTTTTGCATTTTTTCTGCTGTTGTCATCTCTGAGGTCTGGTTAATGGTTGCCCAGGCAGCAACCACGTCTGACAATTGGAAAATTGGAAGTTAAAACCATTAAATAAATGAGCGTCACACAAGAGGAAGGAGGTGAAGTGTATTGAATCAAAGGGGAACAGATAGAGACAGAGAGAGAGAGAGAGAGAGAGAGAGAGAAAATGAACAAGAATGGAATCACAGTTGAGTTGCTATTTGGCATTTTTATCTCTTTCGATTTGCACAGTCATTCAATATAACCCGGCCCTGACAAATGGATAGAGAGACAGACGGCCAGGCGGACAGACAGCCAGAGGAAACACATAGACGGACAGACAGACACTGAAAGAGATGGGAAGGGAGAGTGGGAGAGTGGGAGAGAGAGAGAGAGAGAGTAACAGACAAACAAACAGCAAGCCTTGTTTGAAAGTCAACAGTTTTAACCTAATCACAGTGGATTTTATTGCTCGCCGCTCAACTTAAAATCGATACGAAAGGTCCCTTTTTTGTTTTTTCTTTTTTTTTTGTTGGTTGTTGGAGATCCTTTCGACCTAACATTTTGTGGTAGCACCGCACCAAACAGAGCGGGAATCATTAGGTTTTCCCTTTTGCTGCGTAAGAATTTTGCGTTAGATGCGTTAAGTGGCCCAGGAACCAAAGAAAAAGCTTTCCGGGGAGTCATTTTTGGTTGAAGGGTGATGAGTTCTCTCTCTCTCTGTCTCTTTCACACTCTCACTCTCACTCTGTGTGTGTGTGTGTGTGTGTGTGTGTGTGTGTGAGGGAAGTGTAAGTATATGTGTTGTAAGCTCTCAATGTTATTTATCTCTAGATTAAATGGATTTGTGTGTAGAAATTGTCTATTTAGAGTAAAGCAAAAGAGCCCAGTTAGCAGTATCAGAGCCAAATGTAGGAGTAACGGAACATTGAAATGAGGAGGTGGAACAGATACCGTAAGTTCATTGTTTGAAGCAAGGTTTTTGTCATTTCGGATTGGGTCATAGATTGAGGGCATTTAGCCCATCGGGCCCGAGGGCGTTGCAACTTAACGCTTTTACAATTTTGTGTTCTAGGTTTTATTGTCAATTAGAAACTGACAAGTGGCTGACGATAGACGATACACTTACTACATACATACATATACAGACATATCCTTCATGACCATTATTCACATTTTTCTACTTTTTGATTCTTTCTTTCTTTCTTTTCACTTTGTTTTTTGTTTTCAAACTTTTTGTTATATTGTTGCCGTTGTTGAAGTGGAATCGCCTAGCGATTGATTTCAATCAAAAACAAAAATCTACACAAATCTACCTATGTATGTATGTACGAGTATATATACATACACACATACATAGATATTTTGGCCAATCTTTTCAATTCGTTGAATGAATCGAATCAAATTGAGTGCTAGGCGCACTGTCAATTGCAGCAGATTTTCCTATACATACCTTCCTATACAGTTCAGCTGCCAATTAATCCTTGCTCCATATAGAAATGGCAGAAAGTTGAACTATACTAAAATCGTATTCAATAGATTTTTAAAATCTAAATTCCAAATAATGAATGATGATGCCCATACTATGTTATAACAAGATTTCAGTTAAGAACAAAAACCAGCAACCAAGGGGTGCTGATGTGGTGGGAAACTGGTCAAAATTGTCATCTGTCAATTCACAGGAGCCATTTTCCCCTTCACGTTTCATTCGAGCACTTTTATTGGCCTCACAAATGTCGAATTGTGAGCCACATAAATGTCACTATCGGAAAATTCTTCTTGTTGGATATTTTTTTTGTTGTTCTCTTCCTTTTGCTCTTTTCTTGTCAAAAAAGACGAAGAAGATATATCTGCAGCTGAAACGCGTTTCAACGCTAAAAAGTTAATACATCCCCAATGGAAGATAGTAAAATCACGATATCGTAATAAAATCAATTTGATTATCTAAAATAGCAACAGTTTTCCTTTCATCGATAAAGTTTTATTGAACCAGAATGTATAAATATTATGTGTTCTGAATGGATTCCAAATGGTAACTCATTTACAAATTGACAAACGGAACAAATATATATATGCATATATATATATATATACATACTCAAATTGAAGCATAAAGATGGTAAAAATTCAACAATTTCTATACCCTTCTAATTCTAATATGAAAGATTAAAATGTTAAATAAAAGCATTATACAAATGGAAAATAAGTCTATTTTATACTATTTTATACTAGTCATCGGACTTTTTATCATACATACTTATATCCTATGTTTCACATTAAAACGATGCAACGCTTTTAAAAGTGGGGAATCAAAGGTGGAACTTAGGATTTGGTCAGGTTTGTTCATCCTATCTGCACTATTAATTATACCCATAGGGTTTAAGGGTATATTAAAGTCGCTAAAATGTATGTAATAGGCAGAAGGTTCTTCCGCCTTTCTTTTTGACCCCATAAAGTATATATATTCTTGATCAGCATCAACAGCCGAGTCGATATAGCCATGTCCTTCTGTCCGTCTGTCCGTCCGTATGGACACCTAGATCTCAGAGACTATAAGAGGTAGAGCAACCAAACTTGGTATTAACATTTGCTTAGTGTCTACGCAGATCAAGTTTGTTTCAAATTTTCACCACGCCTACTTCCTCCCCCGCAATTGAATAAAACTGAATAACTAGTGTAAAGTTAACGTATTCTATCTTGGCGCTATCAATAAGATATGTACCAGTTGATTTTTGATTCCGTTGAAATCGAATAGTATATATCGGAGATAGTATACGTCTTAACATTTTTTACTGAAATGCTATGAGTGAGCGAGACAGCATGCATTTGCTATTGCAACAAGTTAAGAGACTTTCATTTAATTTCCTTTTTAAACTTTTCACTAAATGGATGGCCATTTTGGTACAGGGTATACACCAAGTCGGCGAGGACGTCTTGCTTATGTATATATGTATGTATTATATATAATATGATTTTTGGCCAGATATTTGCAACGCATAGAATAAAGCATCTCCGATTTTATATAATACAGTGCTTATCATAATTATAATCCACTTTTGAGCGAAGCAAACACGTTGGTGGAAAACGTTTCCCAAATGTGTTAAAAAAAAATCAATATTTAAATTTTTAATAAAAAATAATGATTTTTTTTTAAATAAAATGAACGATTTCGTATGAATTTCTGTAAATTAAAGAAAAAATGCATATTTTCGCTGTCTAAATATTTATTTTTATTTTATTTTATTTATCTTTATTTTATTTTATTGTAGAGCTAACATTATAATTATAAATTACACGCTACCTAGTTTAAGAGAAGCAATGTCAACGCTCGCCTTCTGCTCTGATAATGTGTAGATTATTACAATATTTACATATTTACAATGCTTATAGTCTATTATTTACAGGGTTTATATGGTGTGATATAAATGTGTAGCCATAAGGTAATTTTATATAGCAGAAAAATTAGAGGGGGTTGGGCTGTTGAGAAACTGTTTTGAGTTACTGTTGCAAACGAAATTAAATCGGTGTGTGTTATGGTAGGGGCATAGGTTGTGTATATGATCTAATGTAATTTGGATGTTGCAGGAGGTGCAAATGTTGGGGCTCTTGTCAATGTAGTTCATGTGTGTGATATTTGTGTGACCAAGTCTATGTCGGGTTATCTTCGTTTGATCTGCTCTAGATAGGTATTTATTGTTGTTTTTAAATACATATGTTGTATGAGTTAAATTTCTTGCTGTTTATTGTTAGATATTTTGTTAAGGTTGGATTGAATTTTTATTAAGTGAGTGGTTTTTATATATTCCTTTATGTCCAGTGTATTTATGTTTTCGCGTATCGTTTTGCTATAAAATCTGTCAGTTCATTTTCCTTTATCCCTGCGTGACCAGGTACCCAAGAGGGTCTAAATAATATTTAGTAAATATTATAGAATATGCCTCAGCCAATAAAGTACAACAACTTTTGATTTTTAGAAATCTGTCACATTTAGCTAAAATCGGTTCAAAGTGCGAATTGCTAGGTGCTTTATAATTATGATAAGCACTGTAGTATATAAATTCTTGATTAGCATGAATAGAAGAGTCAATCTAGCCCTGTCCGTCTGTCTGGATCAACAGCTTCTCCTCCGTGACCCTTCTAGCAGTGAAATTTTGCCATATTTAGGTCTCATTTTGCTGTAGGCATTAGGGAATATATATCGGAATCATCCCGATCAGACGACTATATCATATAGTTCCCATGGGAACTACTGCTATTGATCAATATCTCCGATGTTCTTTAAGCGAATGCTATGAAATTTAATATTTCTAAGTTCAATATATTTCTTAATACTTTCACGAAGAAAAGAATCAGAATCAGAACCGGTTGACTATATTATATAGCTGCCCCTATGAACAATCAGTTCAAAAAACATTTTCGTATAAAAATATGGCATGAAGTTTTTTATCTGTAAGTTTGATATGTATAGACGTGTTTCCGTTAAATTTCAGTAGAATCTCTCGACTTTATTCTATAACTATCATTGGAACAATTGGACCAAAAAATTCGTTTCAATGTAAAACTTTTTCTAAAGAAATTAAAGACAAGAAATCTGGTAAATTATATATAATTATAAATAAAGTGCAATCTACTAGGGAATACGAACTTCGCCACGTCCAAAGTTAGCCCATCTTTCTAGTTTCTTATACTTTTCAGATTTTCATATTATATATATATATATATTTATATATACAAATATGCTAGAAAAGTATTTTTAAAGCATTCGAAACTGCAAATGGAGTCATTGGCCAATTGTCCAGGACCCCTCCAATCCCTATCCATTAATAGTTTCTGCAGAAATTTTTTATAGAATTGGGGAGAACTATTTCGAATAGTTATTATTTTGCATTAGATCAACATACAACAAACCTGTTACCAAAAACGAATCTAATTGGATTTAATTGGGTTAACAAAGATGCAGAAACATTAGGAGAGGAATGGAAACGGAAGTGTAATTGAGAAATGTTTTCGATTACAAAAAAAACCAATGAATTATTCGAATTGAAACGTTTTGTCTTTTAGCTGGTGGAATGAAAAGTAATTGCCAATTTTCTCTGAATACGTGTATACGTTGCACATACCAAATATTGTTCCATTAATCTTTAATATATTGAGAATACGAGTACTATGAGGCATGAGTGGGCATTAATTTACGAGAAGTTTTTGTGGCAGATAACCATGAAATTGTAAGTGAAAACACAAGGAAAAACTGTTGAAATAAAACCAAATTGTCTTTTTCCATTACCGTTTTCTGCAAATAAGGATTAATTGAAATTGTTGCAAGATTTAGTTTTAGATACCTTGGGGACCATCAAAATAAGTAAATGCTTGACATTTCGATCAAATGTCATTTGAAAAAATATTTGAAATTGGCATCGACTGATTTTTGATAAGGATTTCAAAAGAAGAAAATTCGCTTTTTCTCTTTTCACGCTCTTGTAGAAAATATAGAATAGTTCAGAATAGTTTTTTCACCTTGCAATAGTAACTATAAATCTTTAAATCTATAAATATATATATATACATATATATGTATATAAATTAATGTCAAATAAATCCCACTTTTAAGTAAATACATTGGTTATTCCAAATGATTTTTCAGTAGTAATGAAATTTAGCTTAGCTTTGGTTTATGTAAACACAATTCAATTAAAATAAATTAACATTTTTATTCTTATTATTGTAATTGTAATAGAATTGTAATTTCTACACTTGGAGCGAGCGTATTGAAGTAATCCTTCCGATACAGGATCCAGCCGATGGAGTTTGAGCTTGCTTTTAATTGGGACCTGAAGGTCACTAGAGGACTACTATTGGTCATGATAAAGGACAAAGTTCCGTACATTCCACCAGTTGCGGCATACCGCCTTATTTCCTGTGATTGGAACTTTTGTTAACGATTGATGGATGCATCTACAGAAACCTCCAACCAGAAACTGCAGAGGTGAAAATGTCGAACACAATCGAAAAATAAATTTTGTAGTTTGTTTGTTAGTGACAGTTTGGCAGTGGAGGCCAAAGCCTCATCCAGTAGAGAGTTTGTGGTTTCCTTGGGGCCTTTTCTATACTTCGAACAAAAAAAAAAAAAAAAATAGGGGGAAAAATTGTCGATTCACTCTTGAAATTGACGTCTCCGAGCTTATGCTCTTTAGGAAAAACATTAACGATTCATATCGTAATATGATATATTCTATATATATATAAAATATATATCTAATATAAATATCTATAAACTATAAATATTTATAGTATATAGAATAAATTTTATATATATATAAAATATAAATATATATAAAATATAAATATAAATAAAATACAGATAAAATATGGTTATATTTTTTAAATTTTGTTTTCAAATCTATTGCGATCGATATTTTGGAGTAAAAGTAATGATTATCAAAAATTTAAATATAAATTGATAATTTAGAGAAAGTTGGGAAAAAAATTTATGATATATTTTCGAAATTTGATTGATTTGTTTTTGGTAAATCAAATCATTGCCAATATCTTTTATTTTAACTAGGTTCTTGGAGAAACTTTGCGAAATTGTCAGAATATTTTTAAAAATCTAAATTATTTGCATAAATTTGCACATTCATATGTACCTATACATATACATATATAATATACGAAAAAAAATGCAAATATTTTTCTGGGTGTACAATTAGTTTCTCTAGGGGCGAATGTAGTTTGTCACTTTGTTTCTATCTTTCACACATCTAGATATATAGATACATATGTACATATGTATGTATGTATGTATATTTGCATTGCATCTGACGCATCCTGTGGCTGATATGCGCGGTTCGAAATCATCAGCAGATGGTCATACACACATACATACATACATACATACATACATATACATACATATGTATAGACATACATGATATGTGTTGCAACTAGCCACATTGTTGCCTATAACCATGAAAAGAATATGGGGAATGGTGCCAAGGACATTTCCGTGTGGTATTTGTCCTAAGGGCATGAATATAGAATTCTATAGTATATGCATTCACATTTGAAATTTAATGATCAGTAATAGTAGCTGTTATAATATTCATTAATTGTTCATATAATGTCATCGCAAAAGGTATTAAAGCAATTAAAATGAAAATATTTATGGTTAATGATGAGATTGGATCACACAGTTAATTCTATTTTTGTCGTGACTCTCAAACTGCGCATCGTGCTATATATAAATACAAACGATTTTGTCTAAATAGGTAACGAAAAGCAATAAAATAGCAAAGATGCCTATCTATTGATAACCGCAAATGACTCTAGGCATAATATATAGATACTTATATGTATAAGTATATAAATATATATGTATGTATGTATGTATGTACATATATATTATTATATAAGCACAAACCTCATCCATATATCAAAAGCACATTAGCCTAAATTTGAATTGCCAATGCACAACACACAGGCACCCACATAGACAGATGGACAGACATACAAACACACAGAAAGACATACAGACAAGCAGATAGACAGACAAACAGATAGACAGACAAAAAGACAGGCAGACGGACAGAGACGGACAGAGAGCGAACAGAACAGATGACAAAACCCCAAGCACATGTCAAAATTAAATAATGTACCGCACGATTTCTGCTTTCGTCCTGCATCCATTTTGATTCCAATCTCCTTCTTTCTCTTTTGCTCTTTCTGCATTCAGCACTCGTTCGCTTGTTTATGCTTTCTTCTTCTCTCTTCTTTTCGTTTTCTCTCTCTGTCTGTCTGTCTGTCTGTCTGTCTGTCTCTCTTCTCTACCGACATTGGCATTGGCTTTTATTTGAATTTGGTGCGTGCGGCTGTCACTTGTCTGTTACATTCGCCATGTAAACACAACCGCAGGCAATTTTGGCAATTTGCGTCAACAGGCAAAACACGGAACAACCAACAGAGAGAAATACAACAATATATGCACATTCATACATACATACAAACAAACATATCTACATACATACATACATACATATGTACATATGTACATACGTATATAAAATAAAATACCAAAAAAAAAAAAGAAAAGCAGAGTCAGAGCTGAAGACCAAATCCAAACCAAACTAAACCCATGCCAAAGGAGACAAACGACTCCTTGTTGGAGAGGTAAATATAAACCATGCGGGACATTTGCCTAGACTAAGAGGACTGAGGGCAAAAACGACAGACGTTGGACCCACAGACAATGGAAAGCTAAGTAAAGTCGCTTGCACCCAAAGATACAACAAAACAACAAAAACGACAGAATGGCAGAAAAACAGAAGAAAAAAAAAGAAAACGAAAGAAAAGAAAAGTGTTTGCTTTTGCGCTAAGGCACAAGACAAAGGGAAAAAATTGCAAAATACTCAACAAATAAAGCCTAGCACATTAAGTTAGTTCACCGACTTTGTGATATCCTGTAGAATCAGACCGTCACACACACACACTCACACACACACTGAACAATATAGTAAATCCCTCACTCACTTTGATTTCAAGGTTAACAATCCGACGCCATCGGATGTCCCATTTTCAAACGTTTTTCACATTTTATCTGCGCCAATTTTCTTTTCTTCTATTTTTCTTTTTGATTTTATGGAAATTTGATGGATTTTCTGATATTTGTACATATATACATATATATATATATATATATTCCGTGCATGCCAAATTGAAATATTGCAACATGGAGAGGGAAAGAAGATGATTTGCATGCAAAAAAAAAAAAAAAAATGAATGTAAAAATATTTGATGTGGCCACATTTAACACAAATGCATGCCAGGATCAACGATAGGATTGGTTTTACTCTATAAATATTGATTTTTAAGACCAGATGTTAATAAAAATGAAGAAGCCCTATAAGTTAGAATAATAGTTAGCTTTGTCTACCTCAAATTGTCTACCTTTCACGATCCCAATATATATAGTAGGTATATTATCTGAAAATTAAAACTCTCATAAATGATTATTATTCAGAAATAAAAATGTGAATTTATCTAAATGTGAATGAATCAAAAAGCAAACAGTCATTATACTTAATTTTGTAAATAAATAAAACCATTTCACAATATTTGATAAAAAAAATGAAGTAAGCAAGTCGTCCCTGCCGACTTGGATTATACCCTATACCAAAAAATAATATTTCATAAAATCAGACTCCTTCCAAATCCTCATTAATTGAATATAAATTATTTTTTGAAATTGTCTTAGCAAGCCGAAACAGCAAAGGTATGCTTTCTCGCTCACTCATATCAGTGAACTGAAACTAATGTGTCATTCGGTACAAAGCAACATGCACATGCTATCTCGCTCACACATTTCAGATGACATTTCAGTACAAAACATATACTTATACGTATATCTCCGATATTTATTGACCGATTTCGGTCACATTCGGTCAGATGGTACATATTGCCTATATAATTAAGTTCACCAAGTAGCTTTAATACAACTCTAGTTATAGTTTTATCTTTTATAGTCTCCAAGATCTCGATGTCCATACAGACAGACGGACAGTTGGACAGACAGACGGACAGAGAGACGGACTGACAGACGGACAAGTCTCAATCGATTTCGCTATACTGATCAAGAATATACATATGTATATACTTTACATACATTTTAGCGACTTTAATATACCCTTGTACCCTATGGGTACAGGGTATAAAAATAGGATTACATTTTTTGAAACATTTATTTATCCGAAATTAGACGTACCCATAAGTATGTACATATTTAGTATGTAGTTGAAATATTCGAGTTTCAACTCTCTTTTCGAAAATGTGATGCACTTTTTATCGCTTGATCAGATCTTTTCTCCATGGTGTGTATACCCCACTGGGTTCCGGCCATATTAAAACAAAAAAAGTAAAAAAAAAAGTAAAAAAAAAAATAAAAAATAAATAAATAAAATGAGACATACCAACAATAAAATACCAGAGCTACATAAAAATTTGCTATGCCAAATCTCAAAACACACACAGAGACAGACAGACAGGCAGACAGACTGACAGACAGAGTAATTTTGTATACAAAAAGTACATATGTATGTATGTATGTAGGCGTATATTATGTATATTATGTATGTACATACCATACCTTATACAATATATAAATATTTGTGCAAGGTAAGCAGAATTTTTTTATACTTATTCGTTGTTGTCGCCGTCGCCGTCGCCGTCTCAGTCGCAGTCGCAGTCGCAACTGGCGTCGCTGCCAGCAGTATTCTTTGCAAAAAGAATTTCACTTGTTCGTATATATGTATGTATGTATGTATGTATGTATGTATATATTGTATAGTATACTGTATAGTATAGTATAGTATACTCTCTCATCTACGTAACCGTATGTGATGAAGAAAACAGAAACCTTAAAATCGGTGGCGTAAGCATCTGCATGCATCGCCAAAATAAATCAAGAAATAACATTTACACGTTCGTTTTATGTTGTATTTGCCACGTAACAATAAAAAGAGACTCCATACCTTCCAACAACACCACCACCATCCCCCAACTACCAACCTTTAACTCGCACCACTTTTACAACCCACATAGACCAATTTTCGCTTTTGCCCCATCCATACCAACAAAGCGAAAAAAAAAAACGCAACAACAACAGCAACCAAAATACGAATAAAAGGAAAATCCAACACGGTAAATAGGGACAAAAGGACGCGACGGTGGCGTTGATGCTAAAGCTGAAAGCCGAAAGCCAACCAAGACAATGCCACAAAGGAATTATTTACTACGTGATACAACATTGAAGTCATTCCCGTATAAATGTGCTTTGGTGCTCTGTTGCCTGGTTTGGCTCTTAACTAGCGATGCCATCGTGACTTTTTTCCTTAATAGAATTCTATTCCACCATTTTACAGCTAATTTCATCAATTGGTTGGAAGCAATAACAATTATATCATGAAATTTATCGTCCAATAGTAATCTATAGTCAAATGATCTTCAAATAGTCAACTAATCTGAATTCAAATACCCATCAACTGCAAGAGGTCCTTTAAAATCCAATAAGAATCGTTTATACATTTAAATATGTATATGTATGTATAATGATTCAATAATACATCGTGAAAGCAAAAATGACCTTATCTCTAAAAAAATAAATAGAAATAATTGCATCAAACTGAATAGATGAGCAAATGCATCCTAAAGAGTACATTTAATTGTGTTTTATAGTGTGATTTATCTATCATATTACTAACTAATTGGGTGTCCTAAACTATCAATTATAGAAATACATGCATATGTATGATTATATTGAAAATAAAATTATTAAAAATATAAACGGAGATTGTTTTAGGAAAAGCTTTTAATACTACTATGGGTGGGTTTTTCCTCATTTTTCTCCGATAACTAATCCAAAGAAATTTTAGATTAAGTTAAATAAGTTTCATTTAGAGTTAAATTTGAACAGATGTATAAATATTATAAACATAATAAAACATATACATGCATATACATATATGTAGTACAGTGGAGTCTCGATAATTTAAAATTACAAGCGAATAACTATTTATTTTACATATGTATTTCAATTAAAAAACTTTTAATTGTCGAAGTTAAGAATTAAGATAGGTCATTAATTACCATGGTTCCACAGTATAAATGTAAAAGATGCCAGTAGCAAATTGTAGTGGCAGCCCTCGTTAAAATTATATGCAGATATTGAAATATTTAAAAAATATATGTATGTATGTATATATATGTACATATGTGTAAGGAAAACTATTAAAATATGTATTCATAGAGATATTCCACAGGTCGTGCCAAATGCAAGATGAGCTCATCTCTATGTTATTTTCGCTGAGTGCTAAAGGGAGTAGAAAGTACTATTAATACATAAAGAAAGCATTTCTCACCATAAGCACAAAAAGGCCATCGCCATCGCCATCGAGCATTACGCAAACGACCGCATCAGCAGCAGCAGCAGCAACAACAGCAACGGCAACAGCAGCAGCAGCAGCAGAAAAAGCTGCGAAAAGCGCAATAATAAAATTGGGAAATTGGCTTTAAGATGAGAATGCCGTTAATGCTGCTGCTACTGATGCTGCTACTCTCACCTCATCCCCCCTGCATCTATAGGGATCTATGTACATGTATGTATGTGTGTATATTCCACCATCTGACCAAGAGAACGACCGTGTAGAAGGAAGGCAGGCTAATCAGCTGTGCGCACGCTAAGTAAGTTTAGTAGACTATTATTTTGAATTGCCTTTTCTTTTCCATTGTCTGTTTTTACTCTCATTCTTTTTTCATTTTTATTTTTTTTTTTTTTTTTTTTTTTTTTTTTTGCTTTTTTATGCAGCTTTTTCTATTGTGGAAAGCAAATGAAAAAGTGCTGCCAATTCAGAGTTGCGTAGATGCCGCCGAGTGCAAGTACTTGCAAAAATGGAGTTCTTGGGAATTGTGAAGCGAATACATAAACTTTATTGTTTTAATGCTCAAACATGCTAGCCAGTAGAACCAAAAACAACTGTAACGGGATAGTAAACCGTTACAATTGCTACAGTTACCGTAACTACAGTTCGCCTTTGAATTGTATTCTGTTTTAGCTTTTCAACTTTAAACAGATTTAAGCCTTGCTCTTGCTTTTCTTGAGGTTATCATCCCCTCCTCTCTCTCTCTGCGTCAACCAACCATAGCGTCTGCTATTGTATGTGTGTGTGTGTCTTTTTCTCTGTGCTTTTTTATCTTCTTCTTTTAGCTGCACTATAGCTTTTTGCACTTCTGTGGACATGGATTTGATTGCGCTTCACTGACTGCCGTTCAATGTTTGCTATATTTTTTTTTTTTTGTTTGAGTCCTGTCTATGGTTTTTGCCATTCCAGCCTGACGATTGCTCTGTTGAGTTGAAATGACTGTAGCTCCTAAGATATAAATTTCATTGCTGTTTTGTTTTCTTTCTTCCTTTTTTCTCGTTTAAAGCATTTTCTATATTTTTTTTTCTGCCTTTATCTTCGCTTTATTATTTTTTGTTTTTTTTTTTTTGTGTTTTCCACTTGTAATAAATCTACTCCTCGTATCCTAAGTATGTATATCCAACTCATACTCATCCTTTTCTTTTTGCTATTGCTTTCAGTGTCATCATCCTTGAAACTCCTTAAAAGTCTATTGTTATTTTTTTGTATGGCTGTATGTTGTAGTTGTTGTTGTTGTTCGTATTTTTGTATTTTTTTTTTGTTTGTTACTCCTCTTTATGTTGTTTGTTATGCTTTGGCGTATTTGCCTTTAGCCTTAACAAAACGTTTGACGGTTGCAATCGTCGTTAGATTTTACACGTGTACCCCAGGACAATGGCTTTTGCCTGGCTTTCAGCAAAAATTTAGAACGATTGGTTTCTAGAGGGTCCCACTTATGCCTACACGCACACTCACTTACACACAGACACACACACACACACACACACACACACCAATACACGCGCGCACAAGTACCCATTTTTTATTAGGTGTTCTTTTGCTTTTTTTCCTCGCAAACTTCCCCGTCCAACCGAAACTCAAAATATCTGTATATATATTTTATTCATGGCATTTTAGCATTTGATAACAATCTAAGCAAAATGTATGACATTGTTAGTAGAGGGGTCCACCACTACCCTGTTGCCATTTTCCACTAACTCACCAGCCAAACAATTTACTTTCTTTGCATTTTCTTTTTGCTTTTAAATACCCTCTCATTCTTAAAGTAAATTTGCTATCCTTTGAGATTGATGTCTTTTTCGTTTAACATCTGTTTTTTTATCCTCAACTTTGCTCCCAATGATAGGCAATAGAATGTAGAAATTTCTTTCAATATGTCCACAATGCCATTATATATACATACATATACATATATACATACAATAGATTCGTAGCTCAGTTTAAATGTTACTGTATAGGGTATCTAAAAGTTGTTATTGAAAACAAACTAAATGAATATACGTAACTTTTCAAGAACGTCAGCAGTCAACAGTCAATAGATGTGGGTCGGGTCGCCAACGCACAAAACACAAAGCTCAAAACACACAATTCCCATGCATATTCTTTCCATCCTGCTCACTCACTCTCTCTGTTTCTGTCTCACTTTCTCTCCATGCTTCTCTTTCTGTTTTTACCTTGATGTATTTTAAGAGGGGGCTGCTGCCTGCCAATGTGTAGAACTTATTACATATTATAAATCATATCATGGCCTGACATTATGCTTAGGAACGACCTTTTTCTTTCTGGTGTTTTTCGTTTTCTTTTAGGCACAAACAAATTTAAAATTTAGCTTTTCGTCATTTTTCTTATTTTTGTTGTTTGAGGCCTAGTTTTGGTTCTCCTTCTGACATTATGAGGAATTTCTATGGAACGTGAACGAAATGAGATTGTCAATTGTTGCTGAAAATAATGCGATTGAAACTATTCAAATACTTACATAATACTTACTGTTATAATATCAATAGTGAGTTGCCCCCAAAGGTAGGCTATACCAATGAAATATATATTTATTGGCTTGATGATCATACACAGAGATGCTTAGATGGTTCAATATGGCTCCCAAATGTAGACTATAGACTATTAGAAAAAGTTTTTTTTAAATATTTATTTCATTGGCATTATTCGCTTTTTTATTTGAATGTGTATATATACATATACGTATACATATACATATATAGCTTTATAGTATACATAGATCGGCAAGTGACATTCACATAAATTAATATGAACCTCTCTTTCTTCCGTTTCCGTTTCTTTTCGATTGCAAATACTTTGTTTTTTCTTTCTTTCTTTTCTTGCGTTTCATTTCTTGTTTCTTTTTTGTTACTTTTGTTTCCTTTTTCTCTTTTTTTTTTAACTTATTAACAAATATCACATAGATATTCTAAATAGCTTAAAATGTACATGCTGTTTATACAATATACATATATATATCGGTATATACATATATATATATTTTTTCTCTTTTTTTATATAAGTATTTTGTTTTTTTTTTTTTAATTTTCTATTAACTATGGCGAACTTTTCGTTTATATGGTTTTTGTATTCGTTTTTTTTTTTGTTGTCGTCATTTTGACATAACATGAATATATATGATTTGGCATTTTAGATATTAAAAAAAAAAAAAAAAAAAATATATATAAACATTGGTAATGCTTAATACTATATAGCATAGTATCACACACATATATACATATATATATATATATACGTATGATATCGTATCAAAAATAGTTTTTTTCAATAGGTTTTAAATTTTGCTTTCATTTTAATAATAGTAACTTTCATTTCTATTTTGTTTTGTTTTTCCATAATTTCATAAAAATACTTTCTTTTTTTCGTCTGCGGAAGTTCGTGAAAAGTGAAATTAAAATGAGATCTTTTAGATACCAGAAAATAATGATATAATGATACAAAAAACAAAAAAAAAAAAAAAAACAAAAATAGAGGGCTTTATTTAACGCGCGCGCGATTGAGAGCGAGAGAGAGAGAGAGAGATAGAGAGAGAAAGGATAAAGGTCTATCGATAATAGTCTTATCGAAATCCAAATCGCTTTTACCACTCTCCTCTCTAAATGACAATCAATACCCATTTGTGTGTGTGTAGAAGAAGTTACCGTTGAACAATAGTTACAAATTTTACTTTTCTTTCTTTCCTTCTTTCTTTTCCTTTCACAAAGAAAAACAAAAAAAATATATGTGTGTGTTTTTTTTTTAGGCCTTATCATCAAAAATGGAAACAGGCCGATAGGAACGCTGTTTGACTTTCAAATATTGAATGTAGATTAATTGACAGATATTGGCTAGTATTGAGAGTACTAGTACAGCTATAATGATTTTAAAGTATGAATCTTCTTCGGCCTGTGGCATCTCAACGACATCGGGATAGTCTTGGTGAGTAAATGATCTTGTGGAAGGTGGTGGTATGGAAGGGCAAGGAGTTGGAGTTGGAGTTGGATTTGGAGTGGGAATTGGAGTCGTCGTTGACGATGGCAAGATGACCAATTCGGTCTTTGTGACACTTGTGGATGAGCTATGCGGCATAATTGCGATGGGATTAACATCTTCCTCATCCTTTCCATAGCCTTTCTCGTGTGGCATTGGTGAACCTTTTGGCCAGCACACGGGACAACAGGTATTCTTTAGTTCTACCTGACGTTCAGTTGGACAATTCACATTGCCACAAAATGGTATCGTACACTTTTGTTCACCCTTCACACATTCGCATTCATAGCAACCATCCTTCCAGGTATCCCCTTCCTTAAAGAAGCTGTTCAAACTTTTCGATTCACAAAATGCATTCGTATCCTCGCCCTCACCTTCGGCGATTTCATCACAACTCTGATGGCAGATTTTTGAGCCTCCAGTGCAATGGCAACGGCGGCAATTATCTAACCAATAGTACTTGGTGTCCACTTCCTTGGTGCAATTCGGCATGAGCATACATTCATACTGTCCGCAACATTGTCCCGGAGTGTCCATAGATTCTGGCATTAATTCCACAACAACCTCATCCGATTCCGTATTGCAATCGGGTATATAGCATGTTTTGCATATGCATTTCTCTGCTAGACAGCACTGGGCGTATAGTTCATCCTTCTCAATGGTCCAATTGCTTTCCAATGACCTAACCACATCCAGCACTTGTGACTCTGTTGTGACACTGCCCGCCAATTGTGAATTGACCGTATTCGAGTTGAATAGGTCCACGGGTTTTAGATTTTCACGTACCGAACTATCTTCCGGGCATCGCAATTCCGATTCGGGTGGACAAATGATGGAGGCACATAAATCAGGAATGGGTGCCGAATCAACTGAAAGAAATAGAAAATAATATGAATATATAATAAAAGTCAAAACTATATCATTATATCAGATAAATATCAGGGCTTAAGAAAAACAGTTTTCCATACAAAAGATATATGTATGTATTTTGATCCAGCTACAGCTGATATACCTTTATATACTTATTTACTACATGCATACCAAACTTACAAGTACGCAATTGCATGGTCCTAGCTTGAGATATAAAATTTTGATCGATTGTTTTAATGACAGCTATATAATATAGTTAACCGACTCTTGTAAAACTTGGTGAAAAAGAAATGTTTGGAAGTACATTTAAACACACAAACATTAAATTTCATGTTATCCGCTAAAAACCAACAGAGTTATTGTAGTTAACCATTATTTACGACCGATTATTCCTATGAAAGCTATATGATATAGTCGTACGATCGAGATGATTTCGTGATATATGTACATACAATGAACGCGGCAAAAAGGATCCTTTCGGAGAAGAAACTGTCGATCCAGAAAGACGAACAGGGCTAGATAGACTCGTTTATTCATGCTGATCAAGAATATATGTATATACTTTATATAGTCAGAGATGATTCTGATTCTGACCAAGGCACTATGGCCCAAAATCCAGATTTGTGGCATTAACCTAAAAAACTTGTTGAAACAAACGTATTTAACGTATTTAAGCAATTTCTTGTTGGACAGAATACTTTGAATATATCGAATATAAAAATATTTTTGTTTTTACTGCACCCCTTAAATTTTGGCACACTTTTAAAGTCAGATGTTTAGTCAGCTGTTTGCTCTGCCAAAAAAAACCGGGAAATTGTAGGCAAACTTTAAGCCAGTGTAAAAAATTAACAAAGAAACTTTAAAATAACTTTTGTCATGGATAATATTAATCAAGATATGTAGAATGTAAATACTGT
The DNA here is from genome assembly GCA_018150375.1 of Drosophila sturtevanti. NCBI lineage: Eukaryota > Metazoa > Arthropoda > Insecta > Diptera > Drosophilidae > Drosophila > Drosophila sturtevanti. Next base: position 1,980,000 of record JAECWJ010000696.1, on the reverse strand, counting down.
ACGAAATTTCAATTTGTATATGTTAATTGTATTTTTTGTGTAATAATTGTTTATGTCCTAAAATAAAGAAAGCTTAACCCATGTGTGCGTCTATTGTCGAGTGGAAACTAACTTTCTGTGAATTTCTGCGAAATTCTAATTATGGTAAATTACAGCTAAAAGTATGTATTAAATTATGTTATCAATACTTTTTCCGAGTTTTTCCGAGGTAAATTTTTATTATCACTTATTTCAGCCAAGTTTGACTTCTGCCACACCTCGCTTTTGGAGGTTTGGGCGAAAAATAATCGAAACAAAAATTTTTTTTTATTAGTAACAGTTCAAAATAAAATATTAAAATTGAAGTTGTTGACTTTTAATTGCTATAATTATTTTAATGCCAAATTAATTAAAATCACATTACGTATACGCTGCGTGGGCTAGTATGGGAGGTCAAGAGGGCGTGGTCAAATCACTCCAATTTTTTTTTTATTTTTATTCTGCATCCTAACATGGTTAAATGTGCAAAGTTTGAACTCTGTAACTGCATTCCTTCTAGTTAATGCCACAAAATCTGGATTTTGGGCCATAGTGCAAGGGTATACCGACAATTGAATCGATCGACAAATCAATAACTCACTTCTCTCAAAATTCCATCGCCGATGTGGCAACCCCAATCGGTACTCTAACTAGGTTGCCACATTACATATGTATGTACGTGTATCAATTAAATCTTTAAGATTTAAATGTGACTTATCCAATTTCAAAAGTTCCTGTTCTTCACATATTTTTGAGAACTATGAAAATCAAATCGTTCAATCTATTTGACAATCCAAAGTTATTCCAATAATCATTAGATAATACATATTTATTTTTATTTTTAAAATTTTTCAATTTCTTTATTGAGGTTTGCTTGTAGATTTAGTTAATTGAATGTTGAATACCTGTCAATTTCAATTTATTTTCTATTTATCAATCTCACTATGTGCTTTGTGTGACTTGGGTTTTTCTTTCCCCAATCCCCCCGCCTCATCCATCTCTCATGTGTGTGTGTCACTGTTTTCTGATTAGGACAGCAGTGCGGGTTCCTTCCATTTTCATTGTTCAAGTTAATTTGTCATTTTCACTCGCCCATATAATGGGAAATTTCCCCCCTTTTGTATTTTTTTCTTTTCTTTTTTGCCCGCTTTGGGTTTTTCTTTTTGCACATACTTTTCATTTACTTTTTTTTTGTTGTTTTTTTTTTTTGCAGTCTCAGAATGAGTCTCGTCTTGGGTAAACAATCAACTTTTTGAAAATTTTCGGGTTCAAAGACAAAGTAAATATCTTGATTTAAGAATAAGAATCTCTCCAGCGAATGCCAGAATATTAAAAACTAAACTTTTTTCAGCATGTTTCCTGTGGGAAGTCGCTAAATGACTGAATGAGTGAATGAATGAATGAATGGATGGATGGATGGGTGGTTGGACTGTTGGATGGTTGGATTGCTAAATGGAGGGATATATGGACGGATGTATGGAGGGATAAATGGATCGGTGGGTGAGTAGGTTGCACTTTGATGTAGACAATTTTTCGTGTTCGGGTCGGCATGCTTTGAGCTCAACAAACTTCTTACACTTTATTTAATTAAAGTTTGTTGTTGTTGCTGCTGCTGCTGCTGCTGTTGCTGTTGCTGTTGCTGCCTGTCGCCTCTTATCAGCGACAGTGACAGCAACAACAACAGCAACATTGGGGACAGTTGTGACAGTTGTTTGTGTATAAATAATATTGAGTGCGCGTAACAACAGTTTTGACTTTGAAGTTTAGCGACGACAAGAGTTTAGACAAGATTTATATAAATATATATATATATATATATATATATATATACATATGTACATTTATACATTATACAGACAGTGTCAAAAAAAATGCCATATAAAAAAAGACAATTTAAATACTGCTCAACTTGAGAATGAATTAGTCGACTCTCGTTTTTTTTTTCCCCTTTCTTTTTTGTTTTTGTTGTTTTTGTGTCTATCTCTCTTGAAAGAGGCCACCTAACCCAGATAAAACCGAAACCGCACACTTGGCTGTCTATTCAGAGAGTAAAAGACAGGCCTGAGATAGCACCAACAACCGCAGATCCAAAACAGAAAGATAGAGAAAGACAGAGAGTGAGAGAGAGAGAGAGAAAGAGAGAGGGGGCAATAACAGGAACAACAGGACAAAAGCATTGCACAAACTTGTAGCTACATGTTTTTACATACCCATTCCAAAATGAGGTATATTCATTTTGATCGATCTGGCAATGGCCGACCATTGTTTATATACATAGTTTGTATTTGCCTTAATCTGGATTAGGATAAAAATACATATGTACATAGTTACATTAGTTTTCCTTTACAATACGAAATATGTGAGATACATACATATATGATTTCGCATAATTTTTTTTCGTAGGATAGGTTATATGTATGTACATATGTATGTATATATATATTTATTATATACATGTATTATATATATTGTTTTCTTCAAATTATTACCATAAAATTTTAAATTTTATGTTTGGCCATTATCTACTTTAACTTTCTAAATAAAAACTGTATCGAAAAGCCTTCACAATAACATATTCCTATTTTTAATTTCGAATATCAGAATATCGGAATCGGAGTATCGCCCAGGAGAGAAGTAAGCAAAGAAATATCTGGTTCAGTTTGAGGAAAAAAAATAATATGACAAAATATCATAGATTGTTAATATTTTAAGATAACATTTTCCATGAGAGTTAAATTAATTATTCTTTTTAACAGTTTTCCAAATTTTGATTGGAACAGTCTTTTCTATATTAATGAAATCGAATAACTATATAGTATGGCTTTTCATTTGGTTGATAAGTTTTTTATTTTTTTTGCATAATACATATCGGACAATATAAGTATTTGAAAGGGTATACAAACTTCGAAATTTCGTATTTAATTTTCAATTTTCTATGTATATTCTCTTCTTTCTCGAGGATGAGGAAAATAAAGTTAATATACTATATACATATATATACAAATACCTGTAACAAATCAATAATCCAATAATCCGAAAACTAAATCTATTTCCATTCTTGCTCTTCTTTTTATTTAATTTTTAGTTAATTCTTTTGAATAGGTAATGAATAATAATTTCATATTTAAATATTTAACTATTGAAATCAATATTTGTTTTTAAATTTTGAGAGCTCTAATTGAAATTCATGAATTCAAATCGATTGTCTTTGATTTTTCCTTAGCATATTGAAAATATGCTTAAGAAATAAAAAAAAAAAAAAAACGAAATCTAAAATGCAAAAAAAAGGTTAGCAGATTTCCAAATCGAATACATTGTATGTATAATTAATTTGCATTCTTTGATTTTATAAGAATCAATGTCTGACTACATTGGGATAGGGTATGAAGGTAAACATTTCCCCTTGGTTTGGTTTCCTGGAAAAACTTATAAACAGCCGTAGAAAAGTTTTCATAAAGGCTAGCAAACTACCAACTCGAGGGTTTTGCATTTTATGTTACCGAAGAAGGGGAAAAAAGCAACGACATAAGGGATTGGGGTGGGGTAAGGCGAAAAACTCTTCTTTAAAGTAAAAACTTTTTTAATAATCCAACGACAACGACACAACAGCAAAAAAAAAAAAAAAAAAAAAAAAAACAGAAAGAAACACATAAAAAAGAGGGGGAACCCCAAAGAATGGGTTGTTGAATGCGGGTGATGGTAGGGGGGGGTGGAAAAACTGTGTCAGGGAATTTAAATTGTTAGTTTATCTCTTGACACTGATTGGTATCCAGTTTATCTTTCCACCATATGTGCTGAGTCAGGTGAGAACTTTGGAGAAGGAGAAATACACACACAGAGAAAGAGAGAGAGAGAGAGAGAGAGAGAGAGACAGAGTGAGTGGGGGGGAAGCGAGGGAAGGTAAGAGAAATAGAGTGTCGTGAGAAAAGAAGGAGAAGCACTTGAAGTTGAGAAAGGCTTGTCTGCTATGTAATAAGACAATCATGAATTTTTTCTTCTTTTTTTCGTTTTTTTTTTTTTTTTTGTTTGGGGGAGGGAAGACAAGATACAAGACAAAATGGGGCAAGGTCTGAGAGGAGAAAATGGAAATGTTAATCTACTTGAAAGAAGAGAGCGTCTTGAAGGAGGATACATTTGAAGATAAGCTACTGGGTTGTGGGGACTGGGTGAATGATTGCCATTTCATCGAAAAGAAATATCCGCTTAGGAAAGTTCTTTAACTCAAAACACTTGAAAATGATTGTATGTATGTACATATATATGTATGTCTGTATGTGTGTATGTATGTATGTATGTATATAGGAACTCCATTTGTTATGATAGTAATCGCAACACACAGCAAATTCCTTTTCCTTTTACCTTTTTGTTATTTTTTTTGTTTCTATTTTGCCTTGTGCCTGCCTCCGTGTGTTCATTCCCCTGCGTTCGTTCTTATGTTCGTTTGTTTCGCTTATTTTTGAAACCCTTTTGTTGGTGCTTGTGTGCTCATTCATTTGTCACTGTTATCTGGTCTTGGCTATCTCAGCTGAATGAACGCCTTGGCTAAATGAAATTCAATCAGGCTAATAGACGACGTTGTGCATTCCACTCTATGCCACTCTACCTACCTAACTGCGCTCTAGCCCAACCGAGACTAGTCCATTCTACACCAGTCCAATCCAGTCCAGTCCAGTCCAGTTCAGTTCAGTTCAGTTCGGTTCAGTTTAGACGAGAAAAAGGATATCGTGATTCAATTATGAAACATAATTCACTGCGCCAGTTGTTTTCCAACACAATCATTCAACATACAATGCCGTTAAAGTTGCCGTTTATGCATTTCCGCTCTTGTTCCCTGATTCCCCAGGCTCGCTGGATTATGCAACAACTGATGAAGCGACTGTTGCAAGGTCTTTATTGGATGGCCAAGCTGTTTGGCTTGCTAGCTGCCATTTCAACGCCAACGACAAGCAGAAGGCCGCCAAAAGGAAATGTGAAAAGGATAAAACTATTGCATTATTCACAATATTGGCGGCTTCATGGCTACCTTGTGTTCATATTTGTTGGCTGCTTTTCACCATATGCCTTCTGGACAATCTTTAATCGCATGTGGTTTTTGCGTCAGAATCGTTTACTTCTCCTCATCGGATTCAATCGCTATGTATTAGTTTTATTTTGTGCCATTCTAACACTCCACATACACACGAGCAAACAAAGGAATATGGTGAAGTGTCTCAATGGTTTAATAAGAAGTAGACATGAATTGAGACGAATGATGATACCAAAAACAATGAAAGGATTAAACAATTCCACATCGTATCTTCTAACATGGAATCATTCTATAGCCTTTACCGTATTCATAGTCTGTCTAATATGCTCATCAAGTCATACAGTCCAATTGCTGGTTATCGATCAGGAAGTTCAACGAAATTTCATATATGCCTTCTCTCTTATTTTCGTTTTTCTCTGTCAAGTGTGCTTGCAGCTATCGTTGGGCATGTATTTTCTTGCATTGCTATTGATCACCTTTTTGGTGCATCATTGTAACATTTTGCTGAAACGACTTCTCAACAATGCTATCGATATACACAGACGTCAATCAAAATCTTTATCCAGATTGCATTTCTATCATTCACAACAATATTGGCTTTCGCTCGAATTGTGGCAATTGTTGCGACTTCATTTCCAATTGATGCGTTTAAGTCACTGTATCTGCTCTCTACATGGCGTTCAAATGCTGTGTTTTATGTCATTTGTTCCGATGGAGTGTATGGTACATTTATTTATTAGTTACTTTGTCCATTATAGTCAAGCATTTATACGTAAATTTAATCGTCGTTTACCCCTAAATCCATATGCAATGGTTTTTATTACCTCCCTATTTACCCATCTTGTTCTGGTCATCTTCTATACACATCGGATGCGAAGAAAATTTGCTCAAACACGAAATACCCTCAGATGGGGTTTAACTGCCATGCCATCTGGTACTTGGATGAGTAAACAGTTGAACGAGACGGTAAGTAGATACATATGTACATATTCTAAAATAAGTTTGCAAAAATTAAACAATAGAAATAAAAATATTTACGATCACATAGTGCATTACATATGTACATATGTGCATACTTGTATACATATTAGCATCCAGGGAAGAATTTGATAAGGGTTAAAAAATTTCTAATACGATCGAACTTCCCTAACTCGAACTTTTCTAAATCGAATTTTCTCTAACTCGAACACAACTGTTGACTCTTTCACTCCAAAGCTGTTGACGCAGCTTCTGAAAAAGCATTTAAAGTTTTGCCGTTTTCAGCTTCAACATTTTGTTCATATTTTTCGGCTGCTAGAGAAACTGGAATCTCTTTTTAGTAGAACAAACAAAACAAAAACTAATCTCCAATCGGAAATCACTAACTATTTTCATTGAAATAAAATGGAAATGATTAATTCAATAATTTTTTGATGTTTCATGGTGATTCCTTGTGTTACGAAATATTTCTCTAACTCGAAGTCTCCGTAACTCGAACTTTTTGGCTGGATAATGCCACTTCGAGTAAGGGAAGTTGGACTGTATTTCGATATATGTACATATTTATGTATGTATGTATGTATGTACATATGTACATACATCTTACGCTAAAAGTTCAAATTGCAAAACTATATATGTATGTACATACATACTACAGTAACGATGCTATAAGTGATTCTGTTTACTTCAAGTTATGGCATATCATTCCACTAATCCATTTACTTGCACCTCAGGGTTATTGTTCACAATCCAAGTGACACTTTTGATATTTGATAACAGATGTACATATATGGAATTCTCTTGTATCTATGTTTATAATATGTTCAATTAATATTTACTTTCAGTTGCATTATTGGGGCCTTCATCTTCAGCAAAGTAAAAGGATTTTTCGTATAACCGCTTGCGGATTATTTAAACTGAATAATACAATGATATTTTGCATTGTTCAGGGTATATTAATCTATATGATGATACTTATACAGTTTGATAAAGTCATTAATAAATAAGCTAACAACAGATGATAAATATGTGTCTAGTATACATACATATATGAATGTATGTATAAGTATATATCTTTACATATGTATGTATGTGTGGTTAATGATATCTTAAATAAACTTACGTGTCGTTGCACTCGAAATGGGCGCTATGGTAAATATTAGTCCATATATTATTAGCATATGGTGCAAGCACCTCCGATCCCGTAGCGTCATTCTGCACGCTGCTCCGCTCCTCCCTTATATGACAATCGATATGACCTTGAAATTTGAAACTGCTTTCTCTGCTCTGCCTTATTTCTTCTTTTGTTTGAATCAAAAAATTTCTTGTTAAAATCAAAAAATCAAAATCAATTTGGCAAATTGTGCAAAAACTGCAAAGAAAAAAACAAAAAAAAAAGAAAAGAGAAAGCATGAGTGAGGTGTGCAGAGTGAGGGCGAAGTGGGGGGGGGGGAATGCGGAGTAAATGATTGTTTGCAAATAACTAAAAGAGAGAAAGGGATAGAGATATATGTATATATGTATGTATGTATGTACATACATACATACATACATATGTGTGTATAAGCTTTTTTTCAGTCTCTTTTTTATTATTTTTTTTATTTTGTCATTGGCAAAATTTAATTTTAATTTAATTGCATTGCTAAACAAAGCAGTAAACACATTGCCTGCCTTTTGCCTTCTGCCTGGTTTGGTTTATTTTTCAGTGTTACTAAGTCATCATCCACAGCAACATCATCATCAACATTATCATCATCATCATCATCATCATCATTTTCATCGATGGCAGAAGCGAAATGAAGCGTCGCACAGAATTGCGAATAATGGTGAGAGAGAAAGAGTGAGAGAGGGGGTGGGTGGTGAGCTGTTGCGGGAGAGGAAGAGAATTGTAGTGCGGTACAGGGGCGGGGGGAGAAGGCTATGATTTAGATTTGCTTTGGGTATTCTCAATGCTTGTATCACTGCTAAAAATAGCAACCTTTTTTTTTTTTTTTTTTTGCGCGCTCTGTGAGTAGTTTTAATGGACCAAGTGGACAGAGCAGACCAGGGGTCACCTCGCCTCGTTTCGTCTTCCCTTCCATTCCCGACCCCTAACTAAACCATACCCCGTATCTTACCACACGTATGTACATACATACATATGTATGTATGTGTGTGTACGTGTTCGATACGTAAGGGAAAAATGTTTGAATGAATCCCGGTACAGAACTCACAACTGATAAAGCCTATGGAAAGCATGAGCAGCGTTTTAGTTTAGCTCTCCAGGTAGCAGAGATAGTTACATACATACATACAAATGTATGTGTGTGTATGTGTCTTCTACACAAATTTCTTTGCATCTGGCTTTGCGAATTTGTTGGTGTGTGTATGTGCATGTGTGTGTGTGCGTACCTTTGGGACTGATGATTTGCTTTTCATATTCATTCAATCAAATTTTAAGCCCTGGCTAACGTAACTCAGCTTAACGTTACGTAGGCAGAGAGAGAAAGAGAGTGAGTATGAGAGGGAGAGAGCGAGAGAGGGGAGAAAGATAGATAATGAAAGAAAAAGCAAGAGAGTGAGACGGAAAAACACTTGCAATTTCGGTTTGCGTCTCACAAAATTAAATCCGTTAAAGATTTTTTTTAATTTACCCATTTGAGGAAAATCGTTTGCCTGCCTTTATTATTATTATTTTTCCCCTATTTAGATCTACATAGGTATGTATACTGCCATATACAATATACATATATGCAAATATTCATATAACTTAGATACATACATACATATGTATGTATGTATGTATGTATGTATGTATGTATGTATGTATGTATATTTGAGTTGATCATTAACCTATTTAGTGATATTATTCTCTGTAACTTTAGAACTAATTATGTATACTTCTTATTCATTGCTGTTGCTCAGTTTTACAAATTGTTCAGGGATGAATATGAAACTTACTCATTTCAACTGAAGTGTCAGATAACTGGAAAATAAGTCGAAAATTCGAACAGCAGTCATAAAATAAGAAAAAAAAAAACATATGCATACATAAACGTTTTGAAACCGAAGAAGAAACTGAATAGATCCTCATATTATATTTATATCAAATAATTTACAAATTTCCGTTATGGATGACCAAAACATGGAAAGAAGATTATTTCTGAGACTAGAAGTAGGTGCATACATACATACATACATATAAAGGCACACCTAATATGTCTTTGAAATATTTCAAGTCCACTAATTAAATAATTGGTGTGAATTATTTGGTTTGAATTAATTGCTGTGAATTTTATGTTATTTTTGGGTAAATTAGTGAAGTTGTTTTTTTTTTTTTTTGTTTAAGTTTAATTAGTATTAAGTTGCATCAAAATGGAGCAAAAAATATTTTAGAACAACCTTTTTTCAACTACAAACTAAAAAGTATGCGAAGACATTATTGAATAACTGTACATACATACATACATACTACATACATACATATGTACAAATGGATGTGTCTGCATACATAGTTATCTGATTTTTTGGATAAATATCTACATATGTATGTATGTACATACATACATATGTACATTTGTAATTGTTATTCGTATTCTTTTGCATATCTAAACACAAATTTTATGTTGAAAAATCTAAGGCAAAGCATTTTTATGTATGTACATACATATATGTATACATACATATGTACATAATATGCAGATATTCAATCTTTTCAAGTTTGCCATAATATTTACATTTTTGTAACATTAAAATTTAAATATGTATGAACATACATATGTATGTATGTACATACATACATTCACATGGATGTATGTATGTACATATGTCCATATATACATACATACATATGTATATATACATACATAGTTAATACGTCTTTAATAAACACTCTGTCTTTGATCTAATCTCATATGTCTTTACTTGCTTATCTAACTTTCGCTGGCTTTACCCGCATAAAATAGATACATACATATACATGCATACATACATACATATACATACATGCATACATACATACATATCTATGTATTTACAGATGTTTAATTGTTGGTTAGTGCATATTTATGTATGTATGTATGTGTAGTATGCATATGTACATATGTATGTGCATACATATAGACATATATGCGTACATATGTACATACATAAATACATATAATGTAAATGTTTACTTATAGCGTTTTCCCCTATTTTTTCCATTTAAAAAAAATGAAGAGGTTTCTTTAAAACCTCAGTGCCAATGTTTTTCTCCCTCCCTCTCTCTCTATCTTTGTATCTAGTAGATTTAAGCGTATACATACATACATATGTATGTATGGATATATTTTTGTATATGTAGATATATACATACATACATATGTATGTATATATATTTATGCATGTGTGTAAATACATACATACATACATACATACATATGTATGTAATATCTTCGTCGCATATTTGTTTAGATGACTAAACTTTGATAGGCGCATTTATATTGTTATTTTTATTGTTGTTGTTGTTGTTGTTGTTGCTGCTGCTGCTGTTGCTGCTGCTGCTGTTGCTGCCGGTTATGCCATGATCGGGGGGCATGATAAAAAAACACTTGCCCGATCGAGTAATCGCTCGCTTTGCCCGCCAACCGAAACCCCCTCCCCCTCCACCACTTGCCCACCCCTGAGACAGTTAACATAAGCCGAAAGCTAAACTGAGAACTTGAACAACAAAAAAAAAGTGTGCTGAAACTGTTAAAACTGCTGACGGATGCGAATGCTTCGCTTAACTGTAAGTTTTTTGCTTATGATTATTTTTCTTCATCTGCTTCTTCGTTTTACCTCGAAAGCAAGATAAGCTTTATTATTGTCATAAATTTCACTTGAATGCGAAATCTGATGCATCTATTCCATGCCTTTTTTTTATTTATCTTGAAAGACGGCAAAAACGTTATATATGTATGTATGTATGTATGTATGTATGTATGTATTTACATATATACATACATACATATGCAAAAAAGCAAGTGGAAAAAAATAACTCAACTCGCTTATGCATATACATACATATATATACATATATGTACATACATACATACATACATACATACATATGTACATATGTATATACATACACACATATGTACATGTATGCATGCATGTGTTTGTGTCTGTGTGTGTGTCTTGGCATGTATTTACTCGTGTTCGCGTACAATAATTTCACGTTCAACAACTTTTGGCTTTTTTTTTTTTTATTTTGATGAGCCAGCAGCAGCAGCCCGCACTTGAAAGGTACAATGCTGTTCGTTAGGAGTGGGTTAGTCGGGGGGCGGTGTCGAATTGAAGGTGGCATCAGAAGGTGGCGCATGAGGCATGAAGGGGGAGAGGGAAATTGTGGTAGTGTTGCCATAGCTACCGCCTGAAAATCAAGCTCGTCGTCATCTCTTTTCAACACATTGCACATTTTCAATGTTGGCTCCACATAGCACAGCAGCAACAAGAACAACAGCAACAGCAACAGCAACACCAACAGCAAGCAGCAAGCAGCAACATAAGCGGTTATAAAGTAGGTATGCTCTGACCCGATGTTGATTGGCGTTCGTTTCATTTTTGCATATTCTTAAAACTTGTAGATCTGCGCTTTTAAATCATCTTGGAAACCTTCTACATACATACATACATACGACGCTCAATAGCAAAATTGTTAAATTTGGGTTTAAGCAATAAAGACTTTTCTTGATTTTTCAACGTGGGTTTTCTGAATAGAAAACTTTGGCTTGAACTTTGCAACAGTTCTTTGGATACTGATGATCTGTATACATACATATGTACATATGTATGTACATAGATGAAGTCAATATTAACTGTCATTATAAATATCTATCGAATTTGATTTTCCTTTAAAAATATGAATCGATGACAGATTTTTTTAGAAAAGGGTTAAAATTCTAAAATAAAATTGCTGTGAACTGTGTAATACATTCAGTATATGTTTTTAACTCAAATAATAGCAAATAAATTGGATAAGAAATTCAAAAACTCTTGACTCGAACGAAGGTGGAAATTAAAAAGGGTCGATCCAACTGAGAAAACATTGATACATACATACATACATATGTATGTAAATATGTACATATGTATATACACATAAATGCATAATTATCATCATAAATTTACGTTTAAATAAATTATTTTCTTTTTAGGGATAATTCAGTTAAATTGAACTTTATTAAACGGAATTCCGCTTTAATTGGAATTCTATGGATATAGTAATCGTTTTTGGATTGTTGTAGCAAACGGAACAGTCATTTGTCTGACATTCATACCGATCAGAGTAAAGTGAATAAAGAATTCTTTATACATAATTGAAATAAGTCAATTCTACTGTTTCCCCTTTTTGAAAAGGTTTGCCAATGGTTCAGAAGATTTTGCAGAAGGTTATCTTAGTGCTCTTGAAAAAAAAAAAAATTAAATAAATTTAATTAAACACGTGTATGTATGTACATACATACATATGTATGTGTGTATGTAGGTATGTATGTACATACATATGTCCATGATGCCATGAAACAAACCCAATTAATCAAAAGATAAGGAATCCATTAACATCGTACTTCGTCTTCGAAAAGGGAAATAGTCTAAGTAATTTAATAAGTAATAATTTAGTATTACTGTTTATGTTTTAGCTTGATTTCAAGTCGAACAATTTTAATCAGTTTTTGTCTTCTGCTTACGTGATTAGGTCAAAAGAACTTACTGGCAGAAAAACTTGGATGTTTAGGTCATTTAATAACAATATACATATGTATACATACATACATACATATGTATCTATGAATGTATGTATGTACATACATATGTTTGTATGTACATATGTATGTATATTAAAGGGTTGTATACATGTGTTGAAAAATTCGATCATTGTAAGCCAGAAGAGAACAGGAATTCTAGGAATTACTTTGGAATTTGATTAGGCTCAGTGCAAGGGTATGTTGAAGTCGGGGCCCCCAACATAACATACATACATACATACATACATACATATGTACATATGTATATAACTTATTTGTCTTTCTCTCTCCTTTCCACATGTGTACATTCGTATGTATGTATGTATGTATGTATATACATACATACATATGTACATATGTATATACAAACATTAATATGTACAAATCGTCTCTCCATCTATTTCACTAAATAGTGTGTCGCATTGGTTACTTTCAGTTTAATGTGTTTTTTTTTCTTTTTGTTTTTACCCCAAAAAAGTTCGATCTTTTTCTTCCACCACTTTTTATGTTTTTTGTTCATTTACGCATGTCGCTTGACGCTTTTAACCTTGATTTTTGTGTAAACAAAATACAAAATACAAAAACCGAAAAAAAAAAACAAAAAAGCTTTCAGCATTTTTGTCAGTCTATGCTGTCTGTATACATACATACATATAAACAAGTATATATACATATATACATATGTATGTATGTATGGTACATATATGTATATACATGTGTGTGTGTGTGCTAAATGGTTGTTCTGTGTATTGGTGTCTTTTCGATCAATTTTGCTGTGTTTGTAGATTTATTAAGTTACCTCTATTTATAATTTGTTTATTATTTAGCGCAAAATGCCTGTGAATAATGTTTAAATTTAGTGCAAAAGCATCTGGAGCCAAAAAGGCAAGCAATAGCAACGGCAAAGGCAACGCTAACGGCAACGGCAACGGCAACAAAGTGCTCGGACATATTTCATAAATGACGTTATTGGGCCTGTGCTACTATAGTTGTTGTTGTTTTTATTATTAGATACGCCGCTATCTTATCTCTATACGATTTCTCTCTTAGTCGGCTTGTGAATATATGTACATACATACATACGTGTGTGTGTGTCTGTATGTACATATGTATGTAGAAATGTCTGTCTGTCTATTTGTTTGTTTCTCTGGTTGGTTGGTCTGTTGGTGTTTGCCTATAACTACATATAACCAAGGCCCCAAGGTACACAGTTTTTTTTTGCTTGCTTTATGCTGGGCTTATATAATCACTTTTTCCATGCACTATATAGATTATGTTTGTATGTACATATGTTAGTAAGTATGTATGGATGTACATATGTATGTATGTCTGTCTCTCAGTACGTACGTATGTATGTATGTATGCATGTACAATCTGCGGAATGGGAAATGGAATGCTGCTGTCACACACCTGCCACGTAAAATTATTTAAGCATCAATTTAGTTCACATGATACAGTAAATTTTCATCATCTTTCGGTTGCTTTTCTTTTCTTTCCTTTCTTTTCCTTTTTGTTGTTTTTGTTATTTGTTTTTCGTTGACGTTTTTTATTTTTGGATGTTTATGTTGTTATGTTTCTATGTGTATTAATGTTTTTAGTTGATGTTGTGTCACTTTAATCTTTGATAATCACTTGAAAAGCTTTTGAAATTCTTTACTTTTTCAATTTGGCTTAATTGTTTAACTATGTTTGTTTTTTTCTTATAGTATTTCTCATCTCACATTCACTGAATAATAATAATATTCACTTAATTTATATGTACGGCTATTCTAAAGCTTGCGCGCGTTCACTGCCCAAAGACGCAGACGACTAACTAAAGCATTCAAGTTTGCTACACACAAATTTAAAGCTCGTTAAAGATCGGCTACGCGATGTTTGTACGTACAAATACATGCATATACACAGATATAAACACACACAAACACATACATGCATATACAGAGCCGCACATACCCGTTGACCGGTTTTTGCGGTACTCATTCTCCCTTCTCCATCTCTCTCTCTCACTCTCTTTTTCACTCTCTCTCTCTCTCTCTCTCTTTTGATGATATGGGGGCTCTTGGGGCTCTCTTGTCAACCCGGCTAGCCGGCTTTTTCTTCTACACCAAATATCTCTCTTTGCACTCTTTCTTTTGCTATGTTTGTTGTTGCTATTGTTGCGTTGTGTTGTGTTTGGTTAAAGCTTTTCGGAGCTCTCATTAAGCTTTTTTTTTGTTTTTTTGCGATAAAAAAATATTTATTAACGAGCAGGTCGTAAATTTTGAAAAGAAAAAAAACAAAAAGGAATTTCGTGGATTTGTGCATCTCACGCACTCAATGATCGATCGATCAAGCAGCAGATCGGACCATTCCGCATTTTTCCAGGCCAAGGCGTGTGTGAAATGTGAAATGCAAATTCATGACAACACCCCCACAACAACAATCACAACGGATTAAATTGTACAAAATGCACACAATATGTAATTTATGCAGAATTATTTATAAGTACGAATATGTGTACGGGTATGCGCATATTGTTGATCGCATGCCAGAAGCACTCTTCCAGGTGACTAATTGCATTTAACCAAGTATACATATGTATATGTATGTACATATGTATGTATTTATGTACACACACATACACATCTACATACTCGTACTACTTATATGAGTAATATTTCTGAAAATATTCATGAGTCCATGGTTTGCGGTAACTGGAAAATGTTTCATTTATAGATCGCAAGATCACTACATTGATAACGTAATTGCTTGACTTGGCTGGAATTTTGATCACAGGTTGTTTAACTCATGGAATGCAATCGTTTCATAGCCCGAGTCAATACGTTTCTTGTTCGTGACTAGAAGAATTCTTTATTAACTTAACCCATAAATATTTTCCGGCAATGACTCTTAATATGAGTTCAAGACCTACATACATACATACATATGTACATATATATATACATACATACATAAATGCATACATACATAAATGCTTTGATAAACTTGGCCCCTTACCTGATTATAAATATGAAGAACATAATCTAAATGGAATAAGACACTGGGATAATAAATTCCATGCCTAAATTCAGGCATTCCTTTAGAGAAGTAAATATCAATCAATTAATTACTCAGAATAGAATTAAATCTAATTTGCCTATGACATCTGTTCCATAATCGTAATAGCAACAAAATCTTTAAATTTGAAAAGTGAAATTTGATGACAACGACAAAATTAATCAGATAAGACTTAATCTTTGAGCAACTAAAGATATCTTAAATGTTACTTAAACAAGTGTTTTATTTGTTGGACATGCATATCTTAAATCTAAGTATATATAATGGCCATAAAACAATACAGACTAACTGAACCAATATCATTTTTGTTCATTGACACCAATCCACTATGAATAAAGTAAAACATTTTTATCTTCACTTCTTTTCAGTATATATTTGAAAGTTGATAAAATCAAACAATTTTAATAATAATTTATTGATCAAAACATTTCACATTGTTCTCCAGAAATTGTTTATTCTATATCTAAATTTGATTTATGTTTGGTTATTTTTAAAAGGAAAACATTGTTAAAGTAAAAGTTGATGACCAGATTCAACTATGTAGCACTCGTTGTTGTCTTCTAAATATTGAATGAGTTCAATGTTTCTGTAATTTAGAAACAAAACAAGGGAAGTTTTCAAGAGATTTTTCATGTTTTTCCCACCTGAGTCAAAAGAATTGCGATGTTAGCTGTCATTTTAACCATAGTCCAATCAGGAATGCACGTACATATGGCTAATGGGTTTCTTTCTTGGCTTGTATTCAGGAATCATATTAAAGATGCTACAACCAGATAGTCCAAGTAGTAAAGCCAGACTTTATTATTTATTTAGATATATTGATACTTTATATTTATTTCAATATATTGATACTCAAATGATATAATATAATAATAAATAATAAGAATTATTTCAATATACATACTGATACACTTTAAGTAATTTTATTGTACAATGATATTTTCAGATCTAAATGAATGAAATTATTTCCTGTATATATAAAATAAGTACATATATAGATATACAAAGTACGAGTAAAGTGATTCACCTGGTAGATTTTTTTACTGTGCTATTGTGATTAATTTTTATTGAACAACTTTCAAAACCATTTTGAAAACTTAATTTAATAGATTAGTCTTTAAAGTGTCAGTTCAATATTGAATCGAATCTTGTTCAATTCATATCTAAGAGCAAAGCATTTCATCTATTATTCTAATTCTAATTTAACTTTCTTAAACTTGAGTAAATGGTTTATCGTTAGCTTATCTTGACCTTACTAAATATCATCATTCCCATTGCCTTTCTTGGTGCACTTCACTTGGGAGTTTTCATGGTCAGTTGGTTGGTATTTGTTTTTTTTGTTTTTTGTTGTTTTTATTTTTATTTTTGGCCAACATCTTTTTCTCCTCTCTTTTTTTTTTGCCAGTGAACAGCATCAACTTTAGCCACAAAGATAAGAGCCAACAACAGCAAAGATGCAACCGAAAATCCATATAATGAAATAAAAATACATGGCTAAATAAAGTGAATGAACAGCATCAACTTCATATAGAGTAGGACAGGAGTAAAAAGAAAAGGGGGAGGGATGGGGTGGGGTTCGTGTGGGAATCGCAATGAGAATGGGAATGAGAATGAGAATGGGAATGATAGCCAGAGTAAGAGTAAAAGTAACAACAACATTGATTTCACTTTAACGAGCTTGTAATGTCTTTGAGCCGCCTCAAAGGCGAAAGTATATAAACACACTCGCACACTTACACACTCACACGCACAAAGAGCCGCACATATGTATTATATCCAAGTGTATGTGTGTGTGTGTGTGTGAATGAAAACTTTGTGCGCTGCTGCTGTCACATCCTAATAGGATAATAACGAGCCAAAGGCAAAGCGAAACGAAAGTTGTTGCGCCTTGCAACAGCAACTCCTACCAATCCAACACCACCCCTCCCCCGGAGCCACCCATTCCACCAAAATAAGAAAAGAGAAAAAAAAAAGAGAAAACGAAAGATGAGAGGTGGGGTGGTGTAGGTGGTAAGTAAGGCTGTAAGGAGAAATAAAAATAAAATATGTAGCACAACAATAAACGATGATAAGGGGCCAAAGAACGTGTCGTCTCGAGCTTCAACTTGGCCATGAAGACTTGCTTTCGGTCTTGGTCCTTATTCTTGGTCTTGGTCCTTATTCTTGGTCTTGGTTTTGGTTTTGGTGTTGGTGTTGGTCTTGGTGTTGGCGTTGGTGTTGGTCTTGGTTCCCGTTTTCTTGTCATTACCCATTTTGAGACTCTGGGCTTGGCCGCCGGATAAACTGATAAGGAAAACGACTTGCGGCAAAAGTAAGCCATACTATGCTATAATGCGATGCATATCCTTTTCTCTTAACAAAACAGGAACACAAGGAATCATTTCAATCCTATGGTAACTGGGAATTGTGGCATGGGTAAATAGGGGATGGATGGTAGGGAGTTGGATTGAGGTATGTTGGGTTGGAATCTTGTTTCGTAAACTGCCAAATGATAATTTATGGGCGGAACCACTATGAAAACTTTGAGGCGTCGCCACAAAATCTTCCCTTTCCCCCCCCTCATTTTGTATTAAAGTCATTCAACATTTCACACGAAAGGGGCGTATACCACAATTTTGTTAGATATACTTACTAAGTATTCTTAACTTTGGCAAAGTAAAAGGTAAAGCAAATGGAAAAAAAAAGGAGTCAAGTAATCAAAAAGAAACCAACCAAAAAAAAAATAAAAAAATAAAAAATTAACAGAAGGAGTCAGAAGTCACAACATTCAAGTGGCAACAAAAATAAGAGTAATTACGCAACAGGAAAAAGTTGAGTGCAAAAGAAACATAGGGAATAAGTTGGATAAGAGATAAGCAAACGAATGGAATTTTCTTATCCACATTATTAAAAAAGTTTAACCAAAAGTTGGTAGGTAACTCATATTTACCAAGTGAGTGTGCTAACTTTAAATTTATCTGATTAAATTATTATAAATTTGACATCAATTACAACTTTTGACAGTGACAATTTTAATGCCACAAATGATGGCACCTTTTTAACTTTTAAATTCTCCCATTGAATTAATATCAAGTATACAAATTAAAGGATTGGTATGAACCAGGAGCATGTCCTATAACACGTACATAAGTACACAGCTTCAGAATGTATTTTTCCTATTTCATGGCCAATTGAAATGTGCAAAAAAAACTGAAGTTAACTTTATTTACAATTCATTGAAAAGTAATATATGACAGTCTATCATTAGTTAGTAATTTTTAATTCTTCAGAAATCCTCATTTAAGTCCTCGAAATCCGAAAACCGCTGTAAGCTACCTCATTCAAACGAATGAGGATAAAGACTCGTACAAAAGCAAATTAATTTAGATTTTCATATATATATATATACATACATGAACAGTTGACTATATACATGACGAGCTGAGTTAAAATACCCATATCCGTCAGTCTGTTCGTCATCATTAACTTTTGGTTCGATATCCTTACAGCTATATCGAAATCTTGCACATGGGCTTCTTTTTGCTTCAGGCATTGTATACCTCGGAATCATCCCGATCGGACAACTATATCATATAGCTCCCATAGGAACAATCGGTCATGTATAAGGTTTATCCTCAATAACTCTGTTGTTTTTCAACCGAGTGACATGAAATTTGATATTTGTATGTTTAATATCATATAGCTGCTATAGGAACAATCGGTACAAAAAAAATTTTGTATGAACAAACTTTTTTCTCAAGCTCAAAATTTTCAACTTGTAAATTTGGTATGTTTAATTTACAATAATGCTTCTGCAAGGGTATACGAACTTCGGCACGTCTAGTCCATCTTTCTAGTTTTATATTTAATATATTTAGTTAAAACAGTAAAATTCATATATATTTGGAGAATTGATAAACATTACAAGGTTCTTATTTTTTTTTTTAAATCCAACTTAATACTCCAATTACATTACACCTTCTTACTACTCCTTCAGTTAAGTAAATACAATGAAAAAACTAGAAAGATGGATTAACTTCGGCCGTGCCGAAGTTCGTATACCCTTGCAGATTTTCTCTATATAATTCACCAGAACCATTATTGTAAATTAAACATACCAAATTTACAAATTCAAAATTTTGAGCTTGAGGAAAACAATTTTTCATACAAAATTTTTTTTTGTACCGATTGTTCCTATAGCAGCTATATGATATAGCCAACCGATTCTGATAAAACTTGATTGAAGTATTAAGAAGTATATTAAATTCACAAATATTAAATTTCGTGGCATTCGGTTGAAAAACAACAGAGTTATTGAGGATAAAGCTTATTCCTGACCGATCGTTCCTATGGGAGCTATATGATATAGTCGTCCGATCGGGATGATTCCGAGATATACAATGCCTGCAGCAAAAAGGAGCCTATGCTGGAAATTTCAGCTCTATAGCTCTTATGGTCTCGGAGGAGAAGCTGCTGATCCAGACAGACGGACAGACGGGCATGGTCACATCGACTCGGCTATTCATGCTGATCAAGAATATATATACTTTATATAGTCGGAGATGCTTCCTTCTGTGCGTTGCAAACTTCTGACCAAAATTAATATACCCTCTGCAAGGGTATAATAAATTAACTATGTAAATGAAGAGTTGAATCAGATCGGTATAGTGACTTACTGTTAAGATTTGAGTAGCTTTAGGTATACTTTTGTATTAAATAAAAGTTAGTTTTGATAATTTTTCAAGTGTGAGTATCTCATACATATGTATATATCGTGTATATATCTTCATATGTTTTTTGGATCCAAAATGATTTACTTTGAATTGTCCGTCAATTCACTTGCATAGTTAGCATTCTCATTCTAACGACAATTGTTCAGTTGAACGATTCACGTTTCCGTTTCCGTTACCGTTACCGTTACCGTTACCGTTGTCGCTGCCGCTGCCGTTACAGATTTTGCGGCAATGATTATGCTACCTTTTGACACCTCGACATAGAGAAGACAAACAAGTCTTTCATAATTTTCAAGTGAAATCGCTGTCATCTCTTTGCTTTTCGTCTGTCTGGTTTAAGCTCCTTGAAAGGATGACGGTGACGATGGGAGAGATCCGTTTTTTTTTTCCTTCTTCCTTCTTTCGGGTTTTGTAATTTCCTTTCTACCTTCCCTCAGCAACCGCATCAGACATTCATTCAACCAGTTCAGACTAACGAGTTATTTTTGCGGTTCTCCCTCCATCTCTCTCTCTCTCTCTGTTCCTCTGTTGCCCTTTCCCACTTTCTCCTTCTCTGCTTTGCCAATGCCCTGCCTTGCACTCTATCTCTTTCTGTTATTTGGTGGCTTTTAGCTTAACAAAACGTCGCTCATTTATTTTGATTACCTTTTCAAAAAAGAAGAAGGACTAATGCCAACAACAGATTTTTCCTTTTCCTTATTTTTTTTTTTTTCTATTTCTATTAAAAACCATTAGGACACCGAGAAAGGGAGAGAGAGTGAGTGAGAGAGGGAGTAAGAGTGATAGAAATGAGAGTGAGTAGGGAAGAGTCAGGGGTAAGGGAATGGAAAAAGGAAAAACACAATCTCTCTAGTATTATGATTATTATTTTTTGCTCGTTTTTCTCGCATTTCGCATTTCGTTGAATTTTAGTTACGATGTTGGAAATGAATCATGGGGCCATCAGCGTTGATGAGCTTAATTCCCTGGCGACACTTTTGTCCGAACAAATTTAGTGTAGCAAATTTTACACACACACATAAACATACACACACACACACAGAGAGATAAATAGACAGAGGGAAAGAGAGACAGACAGAGAATGCAATAATAAAGTTGTGATATCTTTTCTCTCAGTCCTCTATCTTCTATTTCCTCTTTTATCTGCCATCTTTTTCCTTTGGCTTGTCTAACCGTTTCCGGAGCAGGCTTCCGTTACGCCTTGACTTTTTGGTCGACCTCTTTTGTGCGGTGGGTGGGTGAAGAGAGTGAAGGTGAGGGGGGGAGGGGGGGTGGCTTGTGGAGAGGTCGACTCAAACCTCCATATCTGGGTTACCACCAAATTCCATTATGGGAATCCTTCTGCATTGTTTTGCCGTTGTCTCTGCCCCAAAAGCTCACTTCGTTTGCCGCCTGCTTCTTGTACAAGAAAATTAATATTACAATTTTTGTCCTGCTTTGGTCCTGGTCGGTCCTCGGGTCCTTGATTCCTGGTTCTGGTGTTTCTGTTTCTGGTTTCGGTCCGGGGTCGTCTCTCTGCTTGTCATATAAGAGCGAAATAATTTGGGAAAGCATATTTCAAAATGAAATTTTCTTGCGGCTTGCCGTTTTTTTTTTATATTTTTATTTTATTTTTTGTTTTTCTTTTTTTTTTTTTTTTTTTGGGTCTCGTTTGTTTTTGCTTTTTATTCTTGTACATATTTTGGTGGGGCGGGTGGGGTGGGATGGTGACTAAAAACAAATGTTTGCGGAGAAGTGGCCTGTTTTATAATGAAATAAATTTTATTTGCTCATTGACTCGATGACGTTGATGACGACAAGGAGTCGGTAGAGGCAGAGGTAGATGTAAAAGTGGAGGTAATGGCGGGGAGAGAAGGAGCTGGGGGCTTGGATCTTGGCCGACATGTGTGGCCAGGCATGGAATTTGCATGCTTGCAAAAACTGGAACAAGCAAGCAACCCATCAGCCTAGCCCAGTCCAGCTCAGCCCAGCCCAGCCCAGCCAAACCAAACCAAACCAAACCAAACTCAGCCAACCTCTCCTGCCAAGTGGCCGGAACATAGCTCGAGACATTAAGTGTGCCTCTCTCTCTCTCTCTTCCTGTAAGTGTGTGTGAGTGTTTATATGTGTTTGCATTTAAGGTATTAAGACTTGTGTGTGAAATGAAATATGACATAAAGTTGACAAAGGAGCGAAAGCAAGTTGGTTGGGTCGTCGGAGGCATCTCTATATAGATTGCACACACATGTCGTCTGCCAGTTGCAAGGACACACATAAATATACTCACACATGCACAACCATGCAAGCATCATGTATGAACCAAAAACCCTTCAGCAAATATTGATACCGAGTCTCGTTCCTTACTGAAAAAGAAAAGGTTGTTATGGTTCCAGATAACACAATACATTCATTCCTTTAAGCAATTTTTTCATGTTATATATATGTACATATATTCATTCCGATTTAGATCAAATTTTTCCATTTAAATTGCTTGGTAACTTATATTTCTATTTATTTGAAATTTACTTACAAAAATTAAAAATTCTTAATTATACCAAACTTAAAAAATTTATACTTTCAAGTTTTCTAAAGTTCTCTAAGCTGTAATTGATTTCTTATATAATATTTGATATATATATATATATGTATATGTCTATGTTCAATTTTGAAACGTTTTAAATTCGTAGCGGGATTATAAGTGGGTCAGTTTGAAATTAAATGATCTGTAGAATGCAATGGCAAAGATGTTTACCAACACTATAACTTAACAGATGAAGAGCAGAAATGTCAACGTTAACAGACGAGTACAAAGAGTCATTAATAACACAACCATCAAGGATGACAGATGTGAGTGAGCTAGATAAATACAGAAGCAACCAGCAGAGAATTGTAGTGTTAACAAATTATGTATATCTCTCTCTCTCTTTCTCTGTCTAAGTGCAGAGAATGTTATATATATCTATAAAACAAATATGTACTATAATATACAAATAGACTTCAATAAAAGCAACAGAATTCAGCTACAACAAATTTAAGAATAATTGTAGACATATGTATATATATGGATTGATCATTCTTATATACATATTTCTGTTTTCATTCTAGTTCTCGCTTTAAGATCTTATTTTAATAATTTTCTTACTTCTTCAACTGCTGTCATAGTCTTTTATCTTTCGCTTGCTCTACTTTGTCATCATTTCTGTTTTGACCTTCTAATTATGTATATTCTGTAGCGGATTTATTTTCTTTCCTTTTGGTGTTGTCACCGAATTTTACACCTTTTTATCATTTTGCTTTGATTAAATTCTTGTTAAGAGAAGGCTTACAGCTTTCTTTTCCTTTTCTCTTCCACTTTTTTTCCGTTTCCCTTTTTGAAATCTTAGTGAGATTTCTTTTGTTTTTCTTGTTAATTTACTTTCCCTTTCACCTTTCTCATCTGCTTCGTTCTTTCTCTTTTGAGGGGATTGAGAAGAAAGGCAGAAACCCGTTTCGTTCAGTCTATTTTATTTTCATTTAGGGTATTCTCGTGTCGTTCCACTCTATGTAATGCTATGCTAACGCTCCGCATAAATATTTGTTAACTTCTTCTATGCTTCAGCATGACTATCTTTCTGGTCATATCTCCGGCTGTCTGGCTGCTGCATTAAATGCCACTCATGCACCAGGCGTATCCATGGGACTGGCAGGACGTTAGCAAGGACGGGGGCTAGGCAAAATTCAGCTTTTGTTTCACTCATTTTCATTTTCCAGCCAACCACAGCGGGGCGTGTTGTGTTGCACATACCCGTTGCATACTTTTCAGCGTTGACGTTGTTGTCCTGAGTTGCGTCATGTAACACAAAACAAAACAAAAAGAAAAAACGAACAAAAAAGAAATAAAACAAAAAAAAAAAAAACGAAAAAAGAAACATGAAAAAGATAAACAAGTCGACATTTTGACAACCCTCAAAAAAAAAAAAAAAAAAAAAAAAAGGGGGAAAAAACTGAAACGAGAAATAAAACAAAAATTTATCCTTACATATACATAGATAAAAAAAAGTCATCGCGGAGGAGGAAAGAAAGAAAAGCTGGCACGTTATGAAAAAAAACTTGCCATCAAAATAATCGAAATCAACTTTCAACTTCCCCTAGAACTTTGGACCCTGCAATTTATATGCAAATTTGATTAAGATGAAATGACGAAATGGCGATGCCTGAAAACGAATATCGTGGGTCGATGGTCCGTGGCCGGTGGTCGGTGGTCGGTGGTCGGTGGCCAGGGCAGCGTATAGTATATTTTTGCCCGCGGATCTACCAGCTTCATCTTAGTAATTGAAACAAAAAAAAATATGCATTTGACCAGAACAATCTTCGCTAATGTAATTTAAAATGGACGAGTGGCAAATTACTTGGACATTGCCAAACCCCAAAAACCCTCAAACAAACAAAAAAAAAAAAAAAAAAAAAAGAGGGAAAACAACAACGAAAAACAAAAACAAAAATGAGAAAAACTCGCAAATTGCCCCAACGCAAATCCAACGCAAAAAAAAAAAAGAGAAGAGACGAGAGAGAAAAAAAATATAAAACAACGAAAAATTGGTTCAAATAAATTGGATGGGTGGTGCGTAAAATTTTTGTACGGGCTAGGAATTTGGCTTGGATTAATTTGTAAGTTAAATTTATTTTCATTTTCATTACGTTGTTGCTGTTGTCGTCGTCGTCATCGTCGTTTGAAGAGAGAAGGAAATGGGTAATTGGGTTCAACCATGATCTGACCAAGGGCAGCAGAAGGATCAGCAATTGATTTATTGCCACCGTTTTTTTTTTTTTTTGCGTTTTTGGGGCCAAGTGCAAAACACTTTGCCCTCAAATGTGTTGAAGAATAAATTTGAAGTAAGATTTGAAAACAATTTGATTTTGAAATAAGCATACAAATATATATACATATGTATATCTACTTAGCCATTTTCAAAATGTTTTTTCCATTCATTATTCTGCTCTTGTATAAAATTATAATCGACACTTTTCCTATATTAAAACATATTTTTTTAACTGCCAATAAAAGTGTCATCAAAAAGTTGTAAAGTAATGAAACATTGAAAATATAAATGTGGTGGGATGGGATAGTCGCGGAGGAGAGGGGGGGGGGAGCCCTCCATGCTATTGCTCCTATTTGGTTTGCCCCATCGTTGTATTTTCCACTTTTCCGCTTTTCTGCCATCGCGCTCTTAAGGAAAAACTTTTGCCTGCCAGCAATTGTTCAAGAATTAATAGCTGAAATGCACAATTCCGAAAAGAGCAAAAACATTCGGGATTTACATACACTTTAAGTGAGAGTTTACCATTCCGCCTGCCCCACCCCCCCCCCTTTCACTACTCATACTCCTCGTTCTTTATACTTGCCACTTTCCATCCCCAACCCCTTGATTCACATTGTTGCACATTTATTTTGGCTGGCAAGTCTTTTGCTGGCAAACAGCCTGCCATATTTTCATATTCAGTTTTGGTTTCTTTCATTTTATTATTGTTGCTTCAGAAAGGGGAGAAAAAAATTTATATATATATACATATATATATATGTATATGGATGTATATAAGGGAAAAGAGGAAAACGAAAACGAAAAGTTTGCCCCACTCATAATTCCCGATTGCTCTTTTGTTCAATTGTTACTAGGGAATGGGTAGACTGACTCACTGACTGACTGACTCACTGACTGACTGACTGACTGAATAACTGACTGAATGACTGACTCGACAAAGTGAATCCTCCTCAGTTTTTACGCAACATTTACGGTGCTTCATGTTCTCCTTCTACTCCTTTATCATCTGTTCGACTTCGACTTTAACTTGGACTTGGACTTCGGCTCGGACTTGGACTTGAGCGTTCTGTCGAATTGACTTGTTCGTCTGTTTTTACGCTAATTGGAAAAGTTGCAAGTTTTTCTTCATACTTCGGTTTTTTTTTTGCTCTTCTTTTTCTGTTGTTTCTTTGTTAGGTGGGTTTTAGGCCATGCGGTGTGTGGCTTTTATTGGAGGCAAATTGCTTAGAGCGATGCTTATTAGCAGCTGACAGCATCCAGAGGAGCAAAAGTTTTATATATATGTATGTGTATATGTATATTATAAGAAAAAAAATGAAATAAAATAAAAAGTATGCGACTTTAAAATTGCCCATTAGCCTGTTAGCTTGGCCATAAACGTAGCAAGAATCTCTTTCTATTTGCCTCTTCGTCTTAATGACGTCGTCTTTTTGGGTTTTATATTGTAATTATAATGAACAAAATGTCTTTATTTATATATTGTTGTTGTTGTTGTTGTCGCTGTTGTTTCTGTTTGCTGCTGCTGCTGGTAAGAAGAATATTTTACATCCGGTGCTTGATTATAAAGTTCATGCGGGGGCTTAAATGGTGATTTGTAGGGCAATAACTAAAATGAAATATGCAAGTTTTTGCCACCTGATTATGTTTATGCGTTCACGTGAAATGCTGACAATGGATTAACCCATTAAAGTTAAGTGATTAAAAATGAGAATATCAATGTCAGACTTGTTTAGACAAAATTTATTCATAGTCATTGTCAGTCAATCTTTGGTTGTTACATGTATATACATAAATATCGTTTAGCTATAGTAAATAAATAGTTACTGAAATTCAATACGAATATGAAAAATAATATCTTTAATGGGTAGAAAGAAAACATACAAAGCGATATACAATTTTGTTCTCAATCTCTCTCTCTCTCTATATATATTTATATATGTATGTATGTATATATATATATATACATATATACACATATGTATAATATATATATTTATATATAGATCTGAATAATCAATTGTTGCCCTTGTATATGATTCAATGTTTAATCATAATAATGTGATTTAAGATTTATCTACATATAAGTATATACATATGTATGTAAATTTATGTATGTTTTAGCTGCAATTACTTTCCATTCGATCATCTACCTTATTATACGACTTGTTGAAATCAGGTGGCAACACTTGTTCAATTTGAGCTCCAAA
Source organism: Drosophila sturtevanti (assembly GCA_018150375.1). Taxonomy (NCBI): domain Eukaryota; kingdom Metazoa; phylum Arthropoda; class Insecta; order Diptera; family Drosophilidae; genus Drosophila; species Drosophila sturtevanti. The sequence continues at coordinate 1,952,478 of JAECWJ010000696.1, read as the reverse complement.
TGACTGCTGGGTATCGTCTAGTTCAACGGTAAAAGGAAAAGAACTTATACGAATTATCAATAGCGAGAGTTTAACAGTTAACTTTGAACCAGTCAAAGAGGATCAGAGATCAGAAAGATCAAAGTCCATCAAAATTGTTGAATATTGATTGCATTTGTGGTCGTCAGAAACGAAGTCGTTTTCTTAGGTTGCTGATTTCAAATTTATTTTATATATCATAATTTTCACTTAATTCTTAATTATCAGTTAGAAGTTCGTATTTACATATACATATGTGTGAATCATGAAAAATCTGTTTGATATTTGCATTTTTTTTTTTTGCTAGTGAATAATATGAACACTATCAAACAACATGCATGTAAATGCAGTAATTTTTGAATTGCACTTCACTTTTTAAAATAATGACTCGCCAATTGGAATAAATATATAAGATCAATAAAAATTGTTATATAGTTTTTGTATTTAAACTTTGCTTGTTATAGTAGGCAGGAGGCCACGAAAAAGACTTCAAATCAGTGTGAATTTTAAAAGAGTAGTTGATATTTACGATCTTTTCAGATATTTGTATGTATTTATCTATCTCATATGAAACATGTTGTCAACACATACATATGTATGTATGTATGTATGTATGTACATATATAGATATATATATGACAATGTCATCATTAATGACAATGTGTAAACGTTACAAAACTGTTCATAGTGGTTATTGTGTCTGATAACTTTGCCTTCCAGGCTCAATATGTTTATACGCATGCGTTGTCACTCATTTGTTGCTCTCGTGTTTGTATTAAATATTGGGATATTTACTCGGCAAATGAAATATCCTTAAAACTGGTTTTCGTTTGCTTCGATTGTGTTCTAACTGGCAAATGGTGTTAGCCTGGCCAACGGTTGGAACTTAGTTTTTAGTCTCTTGCCTTAAATGGCCGCGTGCGGCAGACAAAAGCGCATGAAAAATTCATAAACATTTTTGCCACAATAGCAAATCGAGAGACCGACAACCGAAATTGACGAACGCCAACAACAACAGCAACAACAACAATAAGAATAACAACACCAGTCAGCAACGACAACAAAAAGGACAACAACACAGCTGAAATATCAACCGAATCCTAGAAGCCTTTTAAGCGTCCATCGTTGAGGTGTAACAAGGTGTGTGCGTGTGTGTGTGTTTAAGTGTGTATGTGTTTATACTGCAGATTGCATGTAAATGTGCATGAGTGTATGTGTTTCAACTTGACGTTCATTTTTTGTGCGGTTTTTATATCAACAACAACAACAATAACTACTACGTCAAAACTCTCAACTGAATGTCCTTTCCGTTGGCATTGTTTTTTGTTTTTTGCTTCACGTTTTTTTTAATAAATAGCCAAGTGAAAGCAAAACTGCAAAACCCACAAAACAGTAACAAAACAAAAAAAAAAAAAAAACACAAAATGAACGAAAAAATATTATCGAAAAAAAGTTTATTATTTCTCCATTGATTGTGTCAGAGGGGCATATAAACTGCGCAACAATTTGTGGTATTTCAAAAGGGGGGAGGGGGGCAGTTCGGATGGTTGATGGTAGGGGGTTGGGGTTAGTTGGGGTAAGGGTAGTGGGAGTTCGGGGTGTACCATAAAACACTTCAATCGTTAAATACAAATTAGTTGGGCATGTGTTTCCACAAATTTGATTTTCTCGTTTCTCGTTTCTGTTGACGCAACTTTTTTGTGGCATACTTTTTGGCTGCTTTTTCTTTTTATTCTTTTTTTCCCCCGGTTTTGTTATTGTGGCTGTTTTTGGTTTTCGCTCTTTTTCTCTTTCTTTCTTTCATTTTTGTTTTTTTGTTTTTTTTTTTTTTTTTTGTAATTAAGACGAAAGTTTTGTTGTTTTTTGATTTCGTTATGAATGTTAATTAAGTTTCCCAAAAATTGTGTGCATGTGTTTGTATGTACGAATGATGTTTGTGTGTGTGTGTGTGTGTATGGGCTTGAAGTGATGAAGAGGACTTCGAATGGGTATTGAATTACTTGTTAAATTTGCAGATACTACAAAACATCAATGAAAATCAGTTTTGAGTTACAATTTCCATTTTAATTATAGACTGGCAAATGTGTGCGAACTTTGCTAAATATATTTTGCAAATAACTTTTTAATTGGATGTCGGAATCGGAATATTAAAGAAAAAAAGAAAACTTGAGACAACTAAATTAGATTTTCTGTTACTTCATACTCACTTGCTCATCATTTGCAACTAAATTAAGCAGATCATGAATGTATCAATTACATGCAATTAATTTTCATTTAGCGCTCAAAAGTATGCTATGCTAATTATTTATCTTTAAATTGAGCTAAAATGAAAAATGTTTTTCGAGAGAAAAAGATTTAACTACATGATGTTTGCCATTTGATATCATTATTTGTAGTCTTACAATGTCAACCTAAACTAATTTTAGTTTGAGTTCACTTTAAATTAGTTTACTGTACATAATGGGAGTACATATTTTCCTCGATTTATATACAAACGAATTACTAAATATATATTCCTATATAGAACTATATCAGTAGGTTAGGTCAGTTAACAAACTAAACACTTTAGATTATCAATACTCATAGAAGTTATCCTTTTTATTAAACTAGTAAACAGTTTACTAGTTGCCTCTCTATTACTGTACGAAAGAAGGACATTTGGTCATTCCTTCGAAACATTTTGTACGAGGAATTCCGTTTCATGTATTTAAATTTATACAGAATTTTCTTTAGAAAAAATGAAAAATATGAAATTCCATTGTCATAACTATGAATAATCACAATAATCACAATAATCTTTAATCTTATGATATTTTATATACACTTTAATCCAAAGAAAATCTACTTATTTCTATTTACTTTATCAGAAGGGAAAGACAATTTAGACGTTTTATGATCTATTCTTAAGCATTATAATAATTATTTATATTTTTCATTATTGTTTAATTTGAAAAATGTTCTGGTAATTGCCACTCATCTCTTTATCAATAGAATATAAATAAGAATTATATGGCTATAATATTTTTGTGCTATTCATCAATATTTTTACTGTATTATTGTATTGTATATATATATATATATATATATATACACAGAAAAATTTGACAGTCAAACAGACCGATTTCCGCCACAAATCAATTTCAATTGTATAAAAAAAAAAATGAAGGAAAATCTCATTAAAAGCAAATGGGAGCGGTCGCTTGTCATTTGAATGGGCGGTGGTCGATGGTTGGTGGTCGGTCAAAGGGGAGTGGTGGGGGAGGACCAGAGGGGGGGGGTGTAGACTATGGGGCGGTATTCTACACTAGTTTATGGCTTTTTAATCATTTAACAATAAAAGCAAGAACAATGTCTGCTACAATATAACCGCCTCCTTTTCAACAGACAGTCAACATGCAAATTTCTAGGGCAAACTCAAAACAGCCACCAAGTGGAGCCACATCAGCACAACAATAAAAATTGCCTATAAATGGGCGGAAGAGCAAAAGGAAAAGCAACGAATGGGGTGGGGGATGTGTCTGGGTTTGGGTTTCGGTTAGCTGCTGGTGATGGTGATGGTAAAAGAGTAGCCAAAATCATGAATGTACGCACAAGGACAACATCAACAACAGCAGCAGCAGCAGCAACAACAACAACAACAACAACAACAACAACAACAACAAGAACGAGGGAGTATAGCAGCAATAGCAACATCAGGAGCAACAGCAACAACAACAATGACAATGGCAACAACAAAGCTCCACTTCCGAATAGGATGCGCCAGAACGGAAGTTATTTTGGTCGTCGAACATTAAATGTGCGCCACGTCTATCTCATCTACTTGTCTTGCTATGTGCTTCTAATAATGGCAGCAGCTGGTGGCTCTGGCTCTGGTTCTGCCTCCAGTTCTAGCTCCAGCTCCAGCTCCAGCTCTGCCAATGGCAATGGCAATGGCAATGTGGTAAATGGCCTCAAATGCTATTGCAATCCAAAGGAATGCGATGTAATCCGCTCACTGGACTGCCCCGGCAAGGGTCTGATGCTTTGGGATCCGTGCAAGTAAGTACTAGGATGATAAAGATGATTCCAACACACACACATGCACACACACACACACACACACACACACACACACACACACACACACACACAACTATGTAGGTTAATTGATATTGAGATTTGCCAAGCGGAAGGGCATCACTTGAAGCATTTATCTAAATGTCTGGAATTCAATTCAATTTATTGTCGACAATTTCTATTCGTTCACCTTCTCCCATTTAAATAAATATAATAACTTTCAGTTTAATATATATACATATATGATATGTATAAGTTAAACGGATTAACTTTTAACTTTATCTGAAAGTCATCTAATTATTCCAAACACGAAACGTTTATCGATTTATTTATTTACTTTTGTTAAATTGAATTATTTATTTGTTGAATTTAATTTATAAGAGAAATACTTTTGATTTAAATAATTTACCCATCGATTTCATTATAATTTATATATACTCAAAGGAAAAACCTAATCTAATGTCCTTAATAAAGATTCTTTCCATTTGAAATCACACGATAATTCAAATCCCATTACTGGTATTATCAATTCTTCTTTTTTTTTTTATTAATTTTGTATATTTATTTGTTTAATCAATTAAATATTTTGATTGACAATTGACAAGGTTGCAAATTAATGTATTATACTTTTTAATACCCTTGTTTAATTTAACAGATAGTTTTTGATCTGAAAAACAAAAGAGCCAAGTTTATTATTATTGAACAATATATGTAAGAATATATTATTGATCCTTTATATCGTATTAATTATTGATTATATTAATTAGTGTATTTAGATTCTTTAAAGTTTCTTTCCTTTTATGTTTTGGTAAATGTTTTTTATGGTTCTAATCTTCTATTTTTGACCAATTGATTTTAGTTTAAAAATCTAAAAATAATCTCAAAGATAGCCTTTTACAAATCAACCGATAATGATCAATAAGGGTTTATATATACATATATAGTTATGAGTATTAATATATAGTAATGATTATTAATGAAAAATTGTCGATTATTTTACTTATTAATATATGTAGTTATGATTATTTATGATAACTTGACTTATTAAAAGAAAATCTAATAAATTTTCAAAGCAGAAGGAAAAATTTTCTTACGCATTTTTCTTTATAGATTGAATAATATATCCGTTTTTTTAGCTATAAATAAAAACTTTGGATCTTTTAAAAAGGGGAACGGAAAACAAGTCGAATTTTTGATCTAATTCTATTAACATTATATCATTTAAGATATTTTAATATTGTTTACATACACTTTTCGTTTTCAATTTATTTTACATAATTCAATTTTATTTAAAGAATATTTGACTAACATTTAATTGAAAAACTTTGCAAATTTTAAGCAATCTATAAATTAGTAAGAAAGAAAGCGAAAAAAAAACTTTTCAAAGATTAATTATATAGAAAAGTTTATACTGGTTTTGAATGAAAAAACTTAAAACAATGTATTATTGTTTAAAATTTGTTATTTTTTTAATGGGCAATTTATAATTTTATATAATTTGTATTTTTCATATTTTTTAATGGTCTTAAATGAAAAGTCTTTCGACTAATTTGAACTGCCGACTTAAGAAAAGTTTCATTTAAATTTTGATATTGCTTAAAGTCTGTCTATATGTATATATATTTCTATATAGCTATATGATTACAATGTAAATCATACTATAAAATTGATATAACGATATTTCTTTATTTCTATATTGCAAAAAGTTTATATTTTAAAATGTATAAAATTAATCAATTTAACAATAATATTTGTTAACTATTGTTGTTGTTTTTTAAATGTTTGTTATTTTAAACATAAACAAAGAACAAATTAATTGAGATTTTTTAAAATTTACTAAATCCATTCCAAAAGGGGGAAACCTTTCAAAAACTTATAAATATTCGAACATATAGATTTCTTTGTTTTTTCCCCCAACCCCCTCTTAACTGCAAGATTTGGACAATTTTGGTCGCTTGGAGTTGGAGGTCTCTAATCAATTACTTTATGGCTAAAAGCAACAAACAACAACAATAAGATACAGAAAAAAAGGATACATTCGTATACACACACACATACACAGACACACACGGATATATACGGATATGTATTCATATTTATTCATTTGCAGATGTTGTCGCATCTGCGCCAAAACTTTGGGTGAATCCTGCGGTGGTTTGGGCGGATTTTCTGGTCAATGTGAGCCCCCATTGCAGTGTGTGACGAAGTTGCCCATTAGCAGCGGATTGGGCGTGTGCATGGGTAAGTGGATGGACTCATTACTGCTGGTAATTGTATTGTACAGATATATATACATACATATAGATACATATAGAGATAGAGATAGAGATAGAGACAGAGACAGAAAAGGATAGCATATGCATACAGATTTATGCATTAAAATCACGTATTATAGACCACAGCGCCCTCAAATAATACATCCGCATAGAGTTGCATTTGTTTTAGGACTTTCAATCGCATTTGCCATTTAGATTGTGGAGCTCCCGGGGGAAAATCATCGGCCATAATTGTATAGTTACGTATATAAAACTCTTTTTGCTGCATAATTAGAGCCAACGAACAGAGAGAGAGAGAGAGAGAGAGAGAGAGAGAGAGAGATAAAGATAGACAGAAAGCACATGAGATTAATTGAATTGAAAAATTGTAGATTGAAAATTGTGGAAAAGAATGGTCAACTTACCGCTTCAATGGGACAACGATTTGGTAATAAACTGACACTTTTAATGCGCTTATAAAATTTGCCAAAGAATTGTGCCTCATAGCAGGATGTTAAATATTTGCAACCATCCATTTTGACATCGGCAACATTCAAATGGCTATTATCCTTTTTGATAAGATCAAAAATTAATCGCATATTAAAACTTTCAATTGTCTCATTCAAATTGAATCGAACAGATAGAGTCGGTGGCTTAAATTGTCTATGAAGAATGCAGGTGAATTTATTAACCTGAATATCCTTTGGTGTTCCACACTTGAATTTATTTATTCGGACCTCATAGTTATTCTAGACAAATGAAATATAAGTACATATATATATATATATATATATATATAAATTGTTAATTAATTGACCACATTGTCTTACCTTGGCCAACACCAATCCAATGAACAGAAGCACCAATATAAATCCTTTGAAATGAAACATATTTTTAATGTTTCAAATGTTGAACTATTTGAATCTTTGATCTAGCCCCTTTTTATACAAAAATCTTGTCCAATCGCAAATATATATTTAATTACTTTATAATCGGCATTTAATGCTTTTCTTTTTTTTTTTTATGAAATATATATTTTAAATAGCAGTTAGCAGCTTAATGTACATTTAATTTGTATATTAAGCAAACAGTTTGCAATCCCCTCCCTCCCTCCACCACTTAATGATTTCTGTTTTTTTTTTGATTTTTGATTTTACTGATTAACTGATTTGCATATATCTCTCTCTGTGTGTGTGTTTGTGTGTGTGTGTGTGTCTGCCTGCCCTCTTACAGATTTACAACACTTGACCGCACTCACCTATAGCCAAATAAATAATTGCACCGAGGGCGATAGAATCATATTGGAACCGGGCTGTGAGATAACAAATAAACGTTGTCAATGTTGGCCCATAATGCGAACCTGTCTCAATCAGTTGAGTGATAGTGGAGGAACGGCAGCGGGTGTCGGCGGCAGCGGTGGTTCTCTCCAGGATTCACGATGGCATTTTAAAAATTTAGAGGTAATGTCCATATACATAATTATCCATAATTTTTTTTTTTTTTTTCTTCATTTATTCAATTTTTCATTTTGCAGGACTGCCAATTAAATTTGCAAAATCTGATCAAACTCGAATTGGAATTCGATGAAGACTATAAAATCTCACCGAGCAAATTTACATATAAAAAATTACGCAGAAAGCGAAAATCGCTAAGGAAACGCATGTATGTATAGATATTTAGATCTAGATTGGGTATTATAATTTAAAATCTTCAAATCCTAAGAAACTATTATAAAATATATTTGATTTTATGGAATTAATGTTATTCAATTAAATGTGATTTAATATTTACTTTAAATTATTTATTTTAAATTCTAGCATATGAATATAAATATATGTATATTGAATTCAAATCAATTAAATGATCAATCAATTAATTTAACTATCTTTTGGGGAATCTTTTGATATTTGAATTTATTTAAATTTTGAAATTTCTTAAATAGCTTGCGAAGTTTTCTGTCTGTATAGGGTCATACAATATTTTAGTTGAAAATATTTGGTTTTAATATTCAAATCATTTTCTTTGATTAATAAAATAAAATTAATTTAGTGGTATGGTATAAATGTTGAAATATTATATATGTATACCAAATTTCCTTGAGATATTTAAAAAAATCAAGTTTTTCTCACAAGAATTTTTTAGAAGAACTAAGCTCTAGTCTGTTTTTCTATACCTCTTAGTTGCCCGATCCGACTAATTCATAAACTGGATCGGAATATTCAATCAAGGAACAGAAAGATATAAGTTTTATTCATTTAGCTAAAAATTTAAGATCTAAAACAAGCAAAGAAACATACAGACGGACCGACAGATACGGTCATATCGAGTCGGCTATTGATGCCGATCAAGAATATATACATATATATGATGGGGTGGTTTCCGAGGATCTTGTTCCTATTTTAAAATTATTATCAGCGACTTGTAAAAATAATTTAAAATATCTCGAAAATATTTCCTTTTAATATTGAAATTATTTTTTTCGATTTTTAAAATAAAATTGAAAATTTCTTAGCTTAATATCAAAATTAGTTAAAATAAAATTAAAATATCTAAATACAACTAAAATACAATACAATTTAAAATTAACTTGAATTATATTTATTTTGACTTTAATTTTTTTGTTTTAAATAATACTAAAGAATAAAATTGAAAGAATAAAATATGAATATCAATTTTAGTTGAAATTTATTTAATTTTATTTAAAATTTAAGTTTACTTTTGCAATAAAAAATGATAAGGGTTAAAATTAATTCTAATCAAGTTAAATATTTATATTAAGAACCCAGATTTATTTAGATTAGATTCCACGAATGCTTATATATATATATACAATTTATATATAAACTATATCAATTAAATTCTGTATTCACAATTACAACTAATTTGGACTAATTAATTTTTGTTCTTTTTCATATTTTTAGAATCATTTTGGACGATTGAGCAGTCTTCTCTCCTCCCAACCCGCATCCTGAATTCGTCCCCTCTTTATCTCACTCTCTCTCTATATATATATATATATGTGAAAAACACAAAAAAAAGATCTTAATAAAAAAAACCAAACAAATCAAGTCTTGTACAGATAGTAATGCTTATACTACTTCTATAAAATATGGCTCTATATAACGAAATCAGAAGACAAACATATACATTATATACAATATATACATATGAAATAAACAAGAAAACGAAAAATAACGAATAAAAATAAAATCAAGAAATCGCAAGGATAAACTCAAATCGCATACAAATACATATTTAGATATATATATATATATATATATATATATATATATATGTTATAAGTCATTTGTTAATTTATCGGTTTTAGTTTCGAGTGCGCCACTTGAGTTTGAAATAAACAAATGTTTATTTAAAAACAAAAAAAAAACAGCTATAGTACATACAAATACATACAAACCAGATAAAACAATAAAATTGAAAGCATTTTACGAATGTTGTTGCTTTAGAAACATTAACAAAAAATAAATAAATAACATGTGCAGAATGTTGGTATTAAATATAACAATAATACAAATAAATGACAAATTTTTTGCAAACTATTTTTAAATTTGTTAATTTAATGAATGGAAATTGGATTGGTTTTTTTAATAGGTTTATTTATATTATATAAAACGTATTATGAAAACGGCCTCCTACGAGTTTTCTAGTCCTAATTTTATTTGAAATCTTTCTTTAAAGAAGTTGAAATAAATTGTTAGTTTTTTTTTTGCCAATTAAATTGAATTGGAAATCTATTAAAGAAGAGGTAACTGGCTGATTTTAAACATAAACAATTCTTTGCCCATAGAGTTAATATTGTAGTTAAATCTTTGTTTCAATGATGAGAGAATTTAGAGCTCTATGACTTTATTATAAGCTTTATCTACAGATTATGATATATAGTATTGGTACCTATCGATTGTCTTTATTATACATCCAGTTTGATCGATCGGGTCTCCAAATTATATATTGATTTGTACATCGATAATTTACATTCCTGATTTGGATATATATTGTATAAAATCAATATACTGGGAGGTTCTGTGGTTTAAGCGAATCATTCGTTTTAAATTGCTGTTAATGTTTGCGGGCTTTAATTGTAACGGTTAGCCGTTTATAGTACAGAGGGCGCTCTAGTGCCCTACGGAGGGCGCTGTAATGGCGCCACTACGTAACTACTTGAATTGCAATTACGTGACTTTGCGATTTTTTTCAGATTTGTCTCAAATTGTTAAATTAGAATTCGTTTATCTTTAATCTCTTAATTTTAAGGAATTTTAATGAAGTTACTCTAAGACAAGCCTACAATTGATTATATTTTTTAATTTCCATTCAATCCACACATTTTATATGTTTTCTTGATTTCATAGAGGATTTATAAAACTCTGAATTTGGCTATAATTTGAATATGTTTTGGCCCTTAGTTTCTGCACTATATCATTGTAGCGAATGGCCAATTCAACAACTTCGTTAAAACTTTGAGTAGCCATTATTTAATTTTAATTATATCCACCATCGATTGTTTTTTTTTTTGTATTTTACTTTTATCAATTTTATTTAGAGTAAATCTTAAAGAACTAAGTTCTAGACAACTTTAACTTTAGTTTGAATGAAAATTTACAAAGAAATTTAAACAACTAAAAAATTGAGAGAACTTGAATTCGTTTCATATAATTTTATTAGTTTTTTTTAAGTTCTCACTCTTAAAGAAAAATATTTTAATTTTGAACGTTTCGAACGTTTTTGTATACTAAGTAGTAAGTCGCTTCTAAATGCATATATGTTTTCGATCAGCAAGACGTTCCGATCTGAATCAAAATAGATTCATAATTCATAATATTTTTTATTATTTTCAGATGACTTATTATGTATAAATAAGTAAACGATTTAATTTGAATTAATTATTTATATTTATTTTATACTCGTAAAGATCTCATTCGAAACTAAAAACATTCTAATAGGAAAAACTAATACCTTTATATGATATAATCAAAATAGCTTGACTATATGTATCTGATTGATGTTTTAAAATGATGTTAAAAATTTCCGAACTTGTGATCCTATGTTAACTCTTACAAATTGGATTTTTTATTCCTATACCAGGATTAAAACATTCAAAAACTCATTCATTGCATAGATATATGTACATATGTATGTACATATATCCAATATGGGCATATGGGTTTTTTGATATTTGTGTGGTACCTATGTATGTATATGTGTAGTCCTATATTCAAAAAAAAACTAAAACGAATCGGATGTAGGGATTTCTCAAATTTAGCCAAATATGTGAAAACTGGTTTTCGTCTTTCAATGACGAATTAAGCATAATTTTTTGCATGAATCTATTTTTTTAAAAATAATTTTTGAATAAGACAAATTTGTCTTTCAGTTTACCTAATAAGAATTTATTTTTTTTTTATATTCTGGCGTGACGTTACAAAAAGTCACAAAAGAAAACGATTACAGTCGAAACTCTTTATAATGAACTTTAACATTTTTTATTTGCAGAAGTCAGTTATTTTTGTTTGTACTACATTTTTCCACTTTTCATCTTACAGATAATTTTCTAGGGTATTTAGAGAAGCATTCACAGTTTTGTGGTACCTCGTTTTTCATTTCCTGATGAGGAAAGTTGTGCATATATATATGGCATAGCAATATCGGGAGAAAGTGATCTGTCTGTTGGTATTCGCATAGTTTGGGGAATCCCCATATATTCGTTATACGGAAATTCGTTATAAATAGATTAAAATATGTACATACATATGTATACTAAAAGTAGATCCAAATTATTGTCTTCTTAACATTGATTCGAAGAAAACTTCGTTATGGGGAGTTTCGACTGTATTTTAAATTGGATTAAAAACATTTTTAACCTGAAATACAGCATTAATAAAATAAATAAATTCATTTTGGTGTCCTTAAATAAGTATAGTTGTAGTAAGTATGTTTATATGTAGTAAGTGATAATATTGGAAAATATAGGATTTAGTAATAAGAATAAGAGAAATCATATAGAAACACATTTCTATGTTGATCATAACGCAATATATAAAATAATATTACATATTAGAATATTATTTTCGTTTAAAACTCCAACTTTATTAACAGTTTTTTGATCATTTATATTTATGGAAGAAAAGAAATCGATAATGATCGAATTTATTTAGTTCAGATATATGTAGGTACATATATGTAAGTATATGTATAATGATCACATATTATCAGCCAGATGATAGCAAATACATACATACACATATTCTCATTTAATAATGCATTAACTGATCTTTAAAATAAACTAAATAGTTTAACTTTTTCCGATCACAAGTTGTCATAATTCCATTTTAACTGGATTCTAGTATTTGATTCTCTATAATAGATTATTTCATTCATTCAATGTTTAATGAATATTCTTTTTTTTTTATTATTATTTATTTATTTTTTTTTTTATCATATTTTTGACTTTGACTTGATCTGGGTGCGTCCTTCTCTTGTCTGACAATGAGATTCTCTGAGATTTCAATAACAAACTGAACGATCCAAAGACCAACTCCAACAAACAATCAACATCAACGGCAGTCAAGTGGGGTCAGTTTTTCAAAAGCAAAAAAAAAACATATATATATACATACATACATATATATATATATGTACATATAAGAAAGATCAAATATGTATATGTACATACATATAAGAAAGATCAAAAAGAGATATACTTTGGCGCTTAAGTGTGTTGTTGTTATACACGGGGTTTCTCTCGCTTATTCTTTGACTCATTGAGATGTTATAGTATCGTATATATATATACATAACTTATACATATACATGCTTATATGTAAGTATCGTTTGGTATTTACCCCGCCGTCGGTGCCGTTGTACTCGAGTTTTTTAGGCACCTTTAGTAGGGCAAAACAAAAGCAATTAGACGGCGTCATCTGACAGGGAATGACCAAAGAGTTTCTCGTTTATCGATCGAGCTGCCAATGAAGAGCCCAAAAAAAAAAAAAAAAAAAAAAAAAAAAAAAAAAAAAAATTGAATATAAATAAAGAAAAATATATGTATTTTTTGGGGTGGGGGGCTACTGTACAAAAGAATTGAGTAGAACTCTCAAGTGTGTGTGTGCGTATGTGTGTGTTGGTATGGAAGGAGATGAAGGTGTTATAAAAAAATAAAAAAGATACAATAAAAAAAAAAAAAGAATTCTACTCTTTAGCTTTTGCTCTTATTATGATTTTGATGGACATTTGCGATATGAAAAATGTATTTTATTTCTTTTCTTTTGTTTCTCCATGTTTGACAAGCGATGCGTACAAATCAAAGCAGGAATGGAAATAGGGAGATATCTCCATCTCCATCTTCATCTTCATCTATGTATGTATGTATGTATGTATGTATGTACGTCTCCCCCGTTGGACTTCAATTCGGACTTGGATGCCATTGGGGGCTCTCTGTTGTTTGATTAATAGCCGCACAATTGATATGTTAAGTGGTAAATTACGCCATTGGCACGCAAATGTGTCTTGATATAAATTGAAATAAGAAAATAACAAAAACAATAAAAACGAGAAACAAAAAAAAAAAAATGCCAGCAAATTGTTGTTTGTTTAAGGCGCCGCAAATGAAACCAAAAAAAAAAAATAAAATAAAATAGAAAATAGATAAAAATCTATCTGAGAGCAAGCAAATGAATGGATAAAGTGATTTAATTTTGAATAGAGAAATGGAGAAAGTTTTACTACCTTATCGTTTAGCTTCAATTATTTCGATTTTGATTTTTCTTTTAAAGAAAAACCGTTTATTGTCATTGTTTTTCCTTCTTTTTTTTTTTTTGAATTTCGTTAATAAATTTGCAAGGCAAGATTGAAGCATATCCGACTATATAAACTTTATATATGTGTTAGGTTAAGGCATATGTGACTATATCTGCTATATGCCATAAGATATATATCAAATTTCAAGATAATCAGATGAGTAATTCCGATAAGAACATACGGTACGAGAATAGATAAATATCTTGTTTGTGTTTAAAGCAATTATTACGAAAATAAGTATCTAAAGATTTCGTATGTATTTAAACTAATTTACCAAGTATTTTCAAAATCAGTCGATTATATAACAAATTTTTTATAAGTGTCGCCGCCTTTGCAAAACATCATGTTTAGTAAACACTTTCTTAAACTATCGATACGTAATATTAACTGATTCTGATAAATATGATACAACCACCAGATATAATTATAAGAAATATTTATATTATGAAATTATAAGAAATATTTATATATACCTGATTCTCATGAACTTGGATTATGATTTAAGTCAATTTTCGGAGATGCAGTACCAGAATAATGTGATTGAAATAAAAACTCTTGCAATATCGGTTAAAAAGCATTTGATACAATTTTTCAATAGTTTTTTAAATGCAATGAAATCCATTTTGAAATGTATTTAAAAATTTTCAATTGATAAACAATATATAATTTAGTTCAAACAACAGAACGGAAAATTCATCTGACTATATATATATATATATATGGCAATTGTACAAAAATTTTTCCTAATACTAAATTACTAAGTTACTTTGTTCAAATAAGAAATAAAGATTAAATCAAATGAATCAATCAAAGTTGTCCCTGTCGACTTTGAGTATACCCTTCTCTACCAAATAGTGAACAGGGTTAAAAATTGAATTCAAATCAATTGTATTTCCAGCAAATGAATGGCCGAAACTACAGTAACAAATACTGCTTGCAAAAAACTTAACTGCTTGCAGAACAAAGCAGCATACTAACTTGGCTCTTGGCATTTCACTACAAAATGTTTACATATTAGCTAGATTATAAGACACCTTCAATATAACTCTAGTTTTTTGAGTTATTTTTGGGCGTGGCAAGAATTCGAAACTCATAAAAATAACATACGATCATTTGAACAGACGGGCGGAGAGTTGGTGCCGATCAAGATCTGATTGCACTGAGAGGAGATCGTATTAATGGAACAGAAAAATATCCAAAAAAAAACCATTAAAAAAACTAAAAATATATAAAAGAAGGAATAGATTTTTGCAAATAAAAGTTTTATTTAGTATTCAGTAGATACAATTTGAAGCGATAGATACATATATAAGCAAGAATATATCCTTTTGCTGACTTTTCCTACAACACAAATACGAATTCCAGCTTATTAAATTATTGTATAATTCCTATTTTTAAGTTTTTAAAATAAAACATGTTTATTTTAAGCAGAAAATAGAAATGAAAAATCATTTCGATTAGCTATATTTACTTTATTTTCTTAACAAAAATATAAAAAGAGTTAAATTGCACATTTTGCAGAAATCAATTTGGTGTAATCCGAACTGAACTGAAATAGGCTAAATCGAACTGACTGACAAGATCTTGACTAGATTTTTGTTTAGAACTTATCCTTTTTAAATGATATAGTGAACCGGTATTTGTGGTTTTTATAAATGTACAATCTAGATTCGATTCCCACATTATAACAGAAGGACGGTCATTGTCGACTTTTGCTGCTGATCAAGCATATATATCGTATATGGAATCGAAAGGGCATTCCCTTAATATGAACAATTACGCGAACATCTAAGGAACGGAATGTGATATTTCGTTTTTAATTATTCTAATTGTTTGTTATATTATTTACTCTTAATTATATAAATCCCTATAAAAACATAAAATTTTTAAACATTTTTGAAAATTAAAAAATAGATAATGGACGACAGATTTCCAAATCCTTAAAAGCAAATCAGGATTAATTCTGCGAATTGATCTTTTTCTTTTTTAACTTTTATGATTCATTGTTAATTAATTTATGATTTATTAATAACAATTAATTGCATGGAGAATTTGTCATAAAAATAAGAAAATCTATATTTAAATTTTTAAACTTCTCTTCAATTTAATTAATTTTAAATGATTTTCATTTGAAAAGGAAATTGTTAGTTATACGAGTTTATGTACTGCTTGGAAAATTTGTATAATTATAATTAATAACCAAAAGTGAATTTTTTTCGATATATACATATGTATGTATGTATATGTGTATATGTATATTATATGTATTATTGTTCTCTTATGGGCATTCATCAGTGGTGTTTGCCGCTAGTTTTTCTTTCATCGATTCTTCAGAGTCCTTTTCACACGCCTTTCTGCTCTCTATCACTTGGAGTACCACATGGGCCAGAACCCTGGCATTGACACCTGCCTCCAACAGTTCCAGGCACATCTCAAGAGCTTCGTTTGATAGCCGCGTATTGATTAGGGTAGACATGCCTTGTATAGCCACTTTTAGCAATGGATCATTACGCCAAAGCGCAAATGTCCGGGCGTTTTCTTCCGTCTTTTGTGTTCTGAAGTCCCAGTATTTTTTGTGTTCATCTGACATTTAAAATAATGAGGACCTTTCACAAATCAGTGTGTGTGAGTTAACAATCAATGTGTGTGTGTTTTGTCGCAGTTTTTGCTGGATATTTCTATATACGTATGTATTTATTCAATATTTATTAATCATGTGGGCTTATTTATCCCGGCGATACTGCAATGCCGAGCTAAGCCTTGACAGAGGTGGAGCAAGCTCCTAGCACTCCGTCTAATTCCAAAACTCAGTTTAACATTTAATTGTCCTCCAATGGATAAACTATCATATGTTAAGCTGATAAGAACAGATACTACACTTTGTAAACAAGTTGGGAATCATATGCGATAGATAACGAAAGGTTTTCATTTACTGTACTTTAGTTGGCATCCTTATTGGGATGTTTTCTTTTATTTTCCAAGAATGTCCTTTGAAAGGAGAATGAATTAGAATTTCATAAGTAATAAAATATAATAATATAACTTCCACCAATCTCTGTAAGACAAAATCCTACACTACAAATCTATAATCTTTGTGTGTTTAATCGTTTTTTTACTCCCCTATAGTTGAATCAGAAAGAAGTATCCTAATGGTGATAATTGATTAATTACCTAAATTTTCGATTTCTAAATGAATTATTTTCGTGTCCTTGGCAAGAGTTGGTTTGATAACTATATAGCAATTGACGCAGCTTTTTTAAAATTCCTGTTTAACTATCAAATTAGGAACTTGAAATTGGTTCATCTCCGATGCAACGTAGCATCAGAAAGTTATATATGTATGTTTGTATATCAATTTTCTGACTTGTGAAGGTGTGATTCATTCCCTTAATCTCTAAGCCAGTCGTTGAGCTCCTTCCTCATATTTATTAAGAAAAATAAATGCTTGGTCGTTCTTTGGTTTTTATTACTTGTATCCGTCTTTTTTTTTTTTTGTCAATTTCATTGTTGTAAAGTGAACATGTGGTTTTAAGGGAACTTTTGGAATGTGCGTTTGTTTTATCTAATAATCCGGAAAGTTTACATCATAAGTATGTACTCGTAAATCATAAGAGTTATGGAAAAAACAATATGTTATCGCCATACAAAAAGCATGATATAAAAATTGAATTGCTTTAATGTTAAAATTAAATTTGCAGCATCAGCACTACATAAAAATCTGAAAAAAGGTAAGATATACATATATCAAATTAAAAAAAACAAACAACTCAAGTAATAATAAAAGGTATGTACATACTTCTAAATAATATTGATAATTTTCTTTACCATCGATTGACTATATCCCAAGGGGTATATCGGTCCACCATAGAGTTAAAAATCAATATTTAAGAGTTTAGTATATGTTTTAACTATTTTACGTTTTTTTTTCTAGAATTCTTGAACTATATTAGCCATAAGAATGATATATCCCATAGTTGCATTCATTTTTTGATTCTTCTCATAATTGGAAACAAATTATTTTCATTCAAAAGTGAATGCTAAATATAATTTTGAGTTGCATTGACAATCAATTGGATTGCATCACATATGTATGTTTGTATATGTATATTTGTATGTATATGTATTGATATTATAACCAGTGTTGCTCTATATAATATCAGAAAACAATAATACAACACTAAAAGAGTGTGAGGTCAGGATATACTGACTTAGAGTGTGGCTCAGTGTTGGTTATAGTGTTGGTAGACGTCCACTTTGATTGCGAACGTAAACCTGACAACACGCTGAGACACGCTGCACAATTTTAGTGGCGTAATAGAGGAAATTATTCAAGACGAGACTAATCAGACTGAATAACTAACTAAATAGTCGATATACATGCAACATATATATCTGTTATACAAATATCTAACAAAATTGCTTGCCAATATACAGGCTTAGTTTTTATTTTCTTTTTAGAAATCTAATCAAAATAAAATAAATAAATTTTGTCTTTCAACACAATAGATCCCCCTCGTAATACTGAATCGGTGAATGGGGAAAAAATGTGCAAGAGTATTAAAATTTCGGCATGGTTGAAGTAAGTTAGTTAAGCGTTTTAATTTTTATTTTATTTCAAGTTCGTTGGCTCTAATCGTATTGGTACCCCCATTAGTCCATTTTTAAACGAACGCTTTGGAAATAAAATAACAAAACAAAATATATATAACAGAAATCCATTAAAACAAATAACACAATGGATTTTCGATCTTTCGGTAAAATGTCATTAAATTTTTGCCACACCATAAAACTCGTCATAGAAGTGTTATAAAAATCATTTAAAAGTCCAATTTTTTGCTTTAGATTCGTTGTTAATAAACCAATAGGATGCGGGGTGAGGGGTTCGGAGTATGGTGTGCGGTTAGCGGTTAGCGGGTTAACTTAAGCTCAGAGGCAAAATTTGATTTAATTTCGAAACGTGCCAAGTTAATTTTTACGATCAATTTTCGATGCTTATTGGTATGCCATTCGGTCGCGCATATCAGGTGACCTGATCGTATGCAAATAACTCAAAAAAAAAAATTAATTTTTTAGTTTGATATGTAATACTCGGACACACGTATTACGGCTTAAAAATAGGATATTCTGCCTGAATTTGGTAACCGGCCGACAGGCGGCGCTTGTGAAATGGTTAAGGATCTTCACGAAAAAAAGACAAATAATGATGACCGCTAGGTGGCGTTGCATTTAGAAAAACATAAATTTTAAATCAATGTCGAATGTTCGAAACTGCGAGAAATTTAATATTATGAATTTTAGTTCTTAGTCCTAAAGGGTATTTAAAGGTTAAGGGATATTTAATTTTTATATTTTCATATTCAATATCCTTGGACATTTTTGCTGATCGATTACCGCACATTCGGACTCTGATGCGACTTGCAAAAGAAGTCTCAATATCCTTTTACATATTTCATTATAGTTAAAAAAATGCTGGATTTAAATAAACCCTCTAATTTTTGCCTCGATCTGTCAAGCAAGTCGACCTTGCCGACTTGGAGTATACCCTGTGGCAATAAGAGATATTTTATAAACTCAAACCCCTTCGAAATTCTCAATAATTGAATATAAATTATTATACCCTGTACCCATAGGGTACAATGTATATTAAAGTCGCTAAAATGTATGTAACAGGCAGAAGTCAAATTTTCCGACCCCATAAAGTATATATGTATATTCTTGATCAGCATCAACGGCCGAGTCGATATGACCATCTCCATCTGTCCGTCCGTCCTTCCCTCCGTATGAACACCTAGATCATATATGCGGTATGTTACAACTCCGATCTAGACAATTTAGGTTACAAACAAAGTTAAGTGAACAATATGTAAGTATGTAATAATAAATGTATGTACATACATACAGTATGCCAAACAATACTTTGCACAAGCATAAATTAAACTAAAATTCATAATATAGATGGTGTTTTATCGAAATATTATATATTATCAACTCCTATCCTGTTATGTTATTTACTCCTCTCACAGAATTTGCTTATTGTCCCTCTATCAATAAATTTTTTGGCCTAATATTATAAACATAACAAAACATATGGAGATGTACATATGTACATATATATGTATATACATATGTATGTATATTCAAAGTAAATCATAAAAATTAATAGAAACAAAATAAACACTCTTAGTACACTAATAGTTTGAATTTTTCAAACTTAACAAAACGAAGGCAAATCAGTATAAGTAAAATGATAATGTTTGAATGTTTGGTCCATCAATAACTGTGAATAAATATGTAAAGTATTAAAAAACGTGCGCCAAACACCGTTGCTTAGCAACAGCTGACTGCCATTGCCGCATGTAAACTATCCATGCTCTAATCTTCTGATGAAGAAGAACTCCACTGCCGCCCATTTGTCTTAGGACAGTTTACTGGTTCTTTGTTTAACAGTTTTCTGTAATTCACTCCAATGCAAACTCTAAGTTATGGGATCAGCTGTTCATCTGTTAACAGAGGTCCACTTGCTGAGAAGGGTCTAATAACAGATCCTTAAATGTGAAATTTTAAGATTTTAATTCTTATGCAACCATTTTATTCGCAATGCATTCCTTAAGTTTCGGCTAATATAATATCGACTATCTAATATGACTCTTATGATATAAGAGCTATTTAATAGCTCAACTGTTTCAATAAATTAAATAACATTTGTGCAGTTGAATTTATTTTGATTAAAATAGACCGTTATTTTTTTTTTGATTTGTTCATTGCAACACCAGTTCCATTAAGCGGAATACATTAATAGACAAATGAAAATGCTTAAATCAGTTGTTGAGTCATTTAATTAATGCTTAACAGCCATTTAAAATTTATTTCGCTAATTTTAACGATAATCAAATTAAAATAAATTTTCTGTGATCTTCAAGCATTTCTTTTATAAATGAGATAACTGTAAGCAAACTGTAAGTAAAGTATTAATACACGATCACATTTACAGACTGAAAAATGAATGTTTTAGTACAAGTGATCTAAAATGTACTAAATCAACTAGAATCCATGATAAGTATACTAATATATAATAACATATCTGAGATCAATCAGTTATTGACGGGTTACTAATCTATACTTAATCCGCCTCACAACAACTGATTAGATACAATAATTATTATACTAATATTTAATATTAATTATATAATAATAATAAATTATTATAAAATTAAGACAAATAATACAAAAACATATATTATAAAGATAATAAAACAATAAAACTAATAATGTGTATATATTTTACATACACATTATATACACGCTATACATATGTATAGCAAGCCTAAGCCTTTTAAAATTTAGTTATGACAATAAATAAAATTCATTTATTATATGTACATATGTATGTTGGTGTATAAGATATGTACATACATATGTACATACATGTGTATGTATTTAATTGTATTTCAATTCGAATTGATTCAATTTTTTACACTCCACTCCCTTCCACTTACACTCCAGTCTACTACCCTCCCACCTACACCCCCTTTCAGGCTCTTTTTTATAGACTCATAGTCAATCTATCTATAACTAGTTAATAGAGTTGCCTTCTTCCATTTGCTATTGTCAAAGCCATAAATTTTGTTATGGCAAATTCTCGCCTTTTGGAGTTAACCTGTTGAAGTCTCATAAATTAAATAAGTATAAAAACAAAAGGCGAACCAAAAAAATAAAAAAAATAAAAACACACACAGACAAAAGGCGAAAAAAAAGAAGCCCAAACAAAACGGTTCAACATTTTGTTGTCATTTCTGCTTGGCGCGTTTAATAAACTACACACACTTTATGCGTCGCTGTTGTTGTTGTAATTGTCGATTGCTGCTATATGATTTCATATATCATCTAGAGCGAGACAGAGACAGCTATATACAGAGATAAGGTGAGAGTGGGAGAGAGAGAGAGAGAGAGTAAGAGGCGACACCCCAAGGAGGAGCAATGCAATGCCTTTTTTGTTTGTATAGCCAAGATAAACGCTCGTTGTTCAGCATGCGCAGGCGTGCGGCATTTAGTTCAGCCTGTCGACTGACTGTCCATCGTCCCCGTCTCCATCTCCATCTCCCATCTCTGTCTTGGTCTTCTTCATTCTCCTCTCCATCTCCTCCTTATGCTCTTTGCTCTGTTGCTGTTGTTTTTGTTTTTGTTTTTTTTTTTGTGCTTTTTCGATAACATTTTATTGTCCGCTTTATAAATTATTGGCGTTTGCCTCGATTGGGATCGGAGGAGGGCATTAAGAATCGGTTCAAAAAGTATCCTTTTACGTTTTCATGGCCTTATTTTATACCCTTTCCCAACAGGGTAGACACATAATTTTTATATAGAATATATGCATACATATATATTGCTTTGATTCTCAGTATCAGGCCTATCAGGCTTTAAATTGCACACAGCTTAAATGAAAGTCTAGTTTGCTTTTCAATTTATGGACATGTATTAAAATATCAGTTTTATACTATATCTAAGAAATTTCCATTAACTATTCATTTATGATATATTGAGTACTTACTGGGAGGAAAGGGTATTAAAATAGCAGTGCTATCATTATCATAATTTAACACTCAATGTTTGGTTCTGTTTTGTTTTGTTATTTTTTCTTTCATTTTTTGGTATGCGGCATGTGTCCAAATTTGTGTAGGAAATACAACAATATACCAAAAATAAGAATACTAAGCTTTTATTATAAATAAATTGCCTGGATTTCTCTTATAAAAGAAATGGGTTGATTCGACAATAACAGAGAATTTAAGAATAGTTTTTAAAATTATTAACTAAAACTGAAATACGAAGTATCCTTAAGAATTTATGTATAGTTCATTTAGAGAATGATCATAACATGTTGTTATGAAAGGTAATTTGTTACTTTCATGGAAATTACAAAAAGTATAATACATTCATACATACATACATACATACATACATACATATGTACATATATGAATTGGGAAGCGATTTTAGAATGCAGAACGTCTGCGCAATTTTGAGATATTTACACCTTTGACTAACTTTAAGGCATAAGTTAAACATCAACTGTTCCGTAATTATTAAAGCATTATGGAATCGGACTCAAATTATCTGAGATATGTACATACATACATCTGTGGCCTTCTTTAAACAATTATACTAACGAGTACTTATATACATACCTACAAACATACATACATATGTACGAATGCATACATCCGATATTTCATATATTTTTCGATTTCAACGTAATGAATTAAATCGTATTCCAACAACAGATAAATTGTCATGAAATATGTACATACATACATGCATACATACATATGTAAGTGGGTATTAATCAGCACTGTTAATAGTGTTTGAAAATCGTTTATTAGACATAACTTTCCACCATATTGACATCGTCCATCACTTAGTAAATCACAGACTTTGTTACACTAAATTCTGATACTTTTTGCAATATGTATTCTGTTCTGTAGCCCTGCACGTGTTTTAGCCTTTTAGGGTATATTGCCACCAGACCCGACAATTGAGTGTAGTGTGAAAGTTGCTTTAAATACTGGTAACTTGATTCGCTATTTTCATCATCGCCATCATCATGTTCATTATGATCATCGTCATCATCATCATTGATGATGATCATGATTTTCGATCATGATTTTCGATGAGGCGATGACAATGACGACTTCTGGGGCTCAAACAGGCGCGCACCATTTAAGTCAGCGACACATTTATCATCGTCAAACAAGAGAGACAGACAAAATACTATATAGAACTTGGTTTTGTTCAGTTTCTTACTCTGCACCTGTCTTAGTTAAAATGAAATTTAATTATACATACATACATATGTATGTATATACATATACGAGTACATACACGCTTACATACATATGTATACATACATACAACAAGTGCAGACTGAAAGGAGCTGAGGATCACCCGCTGTGCTTTATGGGGTTTACTTGATCGGTTCCGTGAGGCTCTTTGAGGTAATGAGAGGAGTAATAAACATTGCTAGGTGATCGTTGCTGCTATCTGGAATGTTACTACATACATACCTATCCACATATGTACATACATATGTATGTACATATGTATGTATGTTTGTTTGTATGCTCGTGATGATGCAGGAGGCATGCCCCATAATACTTACATATCATACTCACAACTCGCCTGCCTCTGATCATTGTTAAATCGTATCGAAAATGATATAATTATAGCTATATACACCAAAAAGAAGGCCGCAATGCCCAGCGGCTTCTGTAAATTGATATCAACAAATTACGCGAAAATATTTCAAAAATATTAACGAATGTGAAAATGATGTATAATGATTGCAAGATGATGAATGTGATCACAAATGCACTGTAAGAAATAAATGATAAGAATTTCAATTAAAGTTCTATTACTAATGGCATCACTTGTTGGACTTTATTAAACTAATTGTATCAATTACCTAGCTAATGAGTTCATTTTTAAGAATTAGTACATATATCAAATTATCTCTTTGTTTTTTTTTAAATATGTACTTATTATCTTTTTCATTTGATGTTGTTTGGTAAAACTTTTGCGAAACACAAAAATTCGTTGACATAACAGTGCTGCCAGATATGTGTTTCACATTCAGCTTGCATGTTAACAGCGATAGTTAACATAAGAATATTGATTTACAACACTGACAAATACATTTAAATTATTACAACGGATTTGTGTATTAAATCACTGTTAAAATATCATAAATTATAAAAATTTATCTATCTATTTAAAAATCATAAATTAAAGAATAATATTAAATCAAAATTATAAAATATAGATCAATTAATCAGAAAATTCATATGAGACGGGTTGAAAAAGTGCTCAGATATCAATATTGTCTGGAGATTGATTTGTCTATGGAACACGAGGAAGATTATCATGGATCATTCCAGACCTTTGAACACTCCGCCACCAAAACACTGAATCTCGAATATCAATAACAAGGAAATATCAAAAATTTTAATTCATAATAATTTCCTATCTTATTTTTAACTAATATAGCATATGTATGTCTACAATTATATATGAAGAAGAAATTTGATCTTACCCGTGAGAACTACTTGATATATATTAATCCGATTTGAATTTTCACAACATTAATAGTTTAATTTGCATAATAATTATTATTATTAATTATTATTATTGTCAAGTTTGGTACATTTTAAATTGAAAAAATCCTAATTCTATTGTTTTTATGAAGATAGACAACAAAACAAAACAGTTTATTTGCAAAGACAAATCAATATTAACTCCAATATTATCATCGTATTTGGGTAGTGAACCGATACTCTAATACACCGCAGGACACACCATTTTTACATAGACTGCTCTTAATTCTTCAGCTGTTGCAAACTGCATCAATACCAATTAAGATGTAATGATTTTAGGTAGACTGAATTTAAAATTTGTATCGGGATAATATGATAATAAGGATATAGATAATTTTTCATTTAGGGATTTTCCTAATTCCGTAGTAGAAGTTCGAAAAGTGGGGTCATTTGGTACCAAAAGTGTTTCAAATGCTTGAAAAGTTTAAATTTTAAAAAGATTTTGTTTCTAAATAAAACTCAGATATAGTTTCTTTTTTTATAAATATTTTGTAGTATTTTATTCACAAGGAATATTGGAAATAATTTGAGTTAGTATTTACTCACTTATAATAATATATGGTTTTTAGTTTCGACAACTCAAGGCTACATAATTGAAAGATTTGAATTTCATATCCGAGTTTTCACTGTAGTAAGAGCTACTAATTATCAGAAATCAGTGAATTTTTTTTCAAGTGTACTCTCTGTCCATAATTATGCCCAATTTAAAAAGGGTTAATTAAGGCACGAAATGTGTTTTGTCTGTCCATTTGTACCCCATGCTCCTCCATTGGGGCTGAAAAGGCGTTATTAATATGCGACATTTCTGATATCTTTTTGCCAGCCCAACGACAGTTTTTGTCCAATTCCAAAGAGTCCTTCCTCCTCCTATACAATAATTACATACAGCATTTGTCATAACACCCGATATGGACATATTCGCCAAGCGGACGAAACCCCAAACTATGCCATACAGAGACCACAAAAATAAATAATAAAAAAAAGAAATAAATAAAACAAATCAAAATAAATAAAAATAAAACACTAAAAAGAAAAAAAAGAAGGAAAATTGTAAATATCATCATTCGTCGTTGCATCAGAAATGTTGCTTATGTGATGCGATGCGATGCAATGGGATGGGATGGGATGGAAGGGGTTGTGGTGATGTGATTGGGGCAAGCAGCACATTTTATAAATAAAACAAAATCATAAATGCAGACAAGAGAACGAGAAGTGCCTTATAATATAATTACAGGGCGGTGGGGGGAGAGGGGGATGGAGGTTAGGTGCAACCAAGATTGGTCACAATGATGACTCGATATCGAGAATTGTCATTGTCGTCGTCGTTCAACGTCAAATCCATTTTGCTTCGGAATTCGGAGCATTGTGTCATATTTAATACAAAAATTTTAATTAAACATAATTTGTTCAAAGGAAAGGAAAAGGAAAACGAAGCAATGTACGCAGCAGGAGCAATCCGAGAGAGAGAGAGAGAGAGGAAAAAATAATTGAAAATTGAAATAGAGTAATTTATGACATTTTTATCCATATTTCCAACTAAATTACTCAAATTGTTTAGGCGATCGATCAGAGCGCATAGCTAGAAATTTCTATAAATGATCATTGATCACCTGGATAATTATTATAAAATATTTTCAAGTGGTTATACCAATCATATGAATAAAGAAATTTATACCTTAACTCCAGTCTGTACTGTCTCTAAGCAAAAAAAAGTAAAGATCCTTTTGGCTTGAATTTTTAATTTAGTAATAAATAATATGAAATTAAGTGAAATAAATGTTATGAATGAAAAGTATTTAATTGATTCAAAATCAGTAATCTTTTATTTGCAGTAGATATTTCTTTAAGTGTATATACTCAAACTAATGTTACAAAAAAATAATAATAATAATAATTAAATTATATTTATATATTATATTTATATATTTACTGTATTTATATTGAGGCAGGTAAAACAATTGTTAACCAATTTCTTAGTTATTAGTAATCTATTTATATTTGTTTATCTATAGTTATTATCAGTTTTAGTTTTAGCTCTAGTGTTATTTGATATTTTTTCCAACAATAGCTTTTTCATACCCTGTACAAAAAGGGTTAAAGGGTCTATTAAAATCGCTAAAATGTATGTAAAAGGCAGATGAACACATTTTCGACTCCATAATGAACATACGTACATATTTTCCTAATTAGCGATAACAGCTGAGTGGATATGAGTCATCCCCAGCCCACTTCGACCCTTAGAAAATACAAAAAAAAAAAAAACAACATATAACTAGATTTGTATTGAAGTTATTATATCTTTAAATAAAATCTTTTTGGTTCACCCAATAATATATCCTATATGGAATAGTTAACAATATTGCGTTCAAATCGGACAATAAATATAGCGGATAGCTGATAAAAGTAAGTGAGATAGCATGCGTTCGATGCTTTGTTCTGCAAGCAGTATAAATTTCTACTAACAGTTTAAATTTCTGCAAGCAGTATAAGTTTCAGTCATGCAGTTCCTGCTGCGGCACAGTGCTGCCAGAATATTGAGAGCAATAATTGCTAGAATTTCAAAAAAAAATTGCTAAAATTGCTAAACAATTTATGAAGATTGTTAAAAAAAAATTGCCAATTTTTTTCAATTAAATATATACATGTTTAAATTGTTTAATTATTACTATTACTTTTTAAATAATACTTAAAATGTTGTCGAATTGTTCTAATACATTTTCTTCGTCATTATAAGCGTCTCTTATTTTTGCCAATCATTTGGATTGGATTTGCGCTCTATTTCCGCATTCGACCAAGGTAGGGAGATCGATTTGATCGCACACAGAGCTACATACATATTTATGTATGTACATATTTCATGAAATGGGTTGTTATTTTCTGCATATCTACCCGAAATTTAGTGGTATCGATAAGAGATTGTCAGTTTACGAAATTTTTGAGTATATGTAGGTTTTAGGCATATTTATAATAACCTTTAATAAATCCGACAAACAGCAAAGACAATTTAAAGCTTATCGCACAAATGATGTTTTAACTATTTTTCACAAGTTTGTGCGATTAATCGATATTGATCTGATTTTAAAGATGTTGAGCTCCTTTTATAATAATGATTGTATGACAATATCACAAAATTGCTAAAAGTTGCAACATATTTGGAAATTGCTATATTTGTGGCTAATAGCAATTTAGAAAAAAAATTGCAAACTCCTATTCAAAATTGCTAGATATAGCTAAAATTTCTAGATATAGCTTAATTGCTAAAATAGCAGCACTGCTGCGGCATGTTAAGAAAAATTTCATTTAAATTTTTTTATTAAATTGGCTGGCGATTTTGAGGGAATTTGATTTGTAAAGTATCACTACTTGGTATAGGGTATACATAAAGTCGGCAGGGACGACTTGATTGTTTCATTTTATTTATTATTGAATAATCCTGAAATTTGAGTTTTTCCAATTGAAACACAGACTCTTTAATTCATTTAATTTATAAAATGCTAAAAGAGAAGGAGAACAAAAATAGTATGGGTATTCCTGCAATAATCGATAAATATTAATGGAGGTGGTGAAATGAGCCTTCCTAAATCTTGGCGATTAATTTTACTTTGTATATACGATTTGGTGTATATCATAATTATATAAACGGAATTTTGTTTTTTTTTTCCTTTTTACCTGGGGAGAGAGTTAAATAGTTCATGTATGCATAAAACACTTCAGTTGCAATTTAAAGCAAACTTTCTCTTGGCCATTTTAGCCATTTGGTGGGCTTATCTTTTGTGTTAGTTCCACTCAAAATTCACATCATCTTGTACATCTTGCATCAGTTTTTCCTTTTAGTTCTCCATTTTTGGGGTCACTTATCTTGAGAAAATATTAAATAAAACTCACACAGATAGACACCTAAAAGCAACTCTCATCTCTTGGCCAAGTGTTGGCCTGGCTCCTTTTGTCACACGCTTCGGCTTTTTGGTTGAAAACTGGCAAACTGGTCCCGATCTGTAAAATAGACTCCTAAATTACAATAAAAACGTGTAATCGTAATGTGTGCGCTTATGAACATAATCTTTAAGGTGATTTCACATGAATTAGCGATGCTAAATGTCAAAAATTGAAATCGAAATGATATCAAAGTCGAAGCCTCAAAAACCTCCGCTTTAAAAGAAAAAAAAAAAGGAAAAAGGAAAAAAGGAACCGGTCCCGGCCATCATCATAATAATAACAACGAGAAAACAAATCCAATCCACCGATTGATTCAAATGTGCAGGCGAACGCAATAAACTGCTTGAAGATGGGCTATGATGATGGATAAAGGGGGAACGAACAAAGTTGGAACAGGGGGCAGGGCCACAAGTGGAGGGGTATTTAAAGAGAAAGAGGAACAGTGAATGTTGGCTATTCTGCACTTGTTCTAGCAGCATCATTCGAAAACGAGGATGAGAATCAGCAGGAGGAGTACGATAGCATTGGCATTGGCAATGGCAATGGGAATGGCAATGGAAATGATGGTGATGGTGATGGTGATGGCTAAGGCAAAATAAGAAGGAGCAGGCTCCAGCTTTTTGATGATCAAAGTTGGACTTTTACGACACACTTTGTGGCTATTTATGCGGTTTGTTCACTTGGGTGGTATGTATATCAAGAGCGACTTCTTCCACTCATTAGGCTTTTGGTGTGGGGGGTCATAAATGTTTTGATTTGTGGGTTTTCTTTCACATTCCCTCCTTTTTGTCTTGCCACACAAGTAAGAGACGTAGAGGATGAGATAGATAAAGAGAGAGAGCAAGAGAGAGAGAGAGAGAGAGAAATCTTTGGCGTGGCTTCTGCTTTTTTTCATCGATTCTTGCCAAACAATCATTTCAAATGTGGAACAAGTTCAATATCGAAATTGGCCTCCAGTCAAAGTCAAAGTCAGAGTCAGAGACAGAGACAGAGACAGAGACAGAGACAGAGTCAGAGTCACAGGCAGAGTCACCGCACCCGCACACAACACTCACCAAAAAGTTCCAACTGCCTGCATTGTCGTGAACATTTTTATTTATTTTTTTTTTTTTTTTTTTTTTTTGTTTTTTGGGAGTGGGTATAAATGATCATCTAGTAACTTTTTTTTTTATCTGCACTTTCCCAGCAAGTTTTCGGGGCAGTTTTTAGAGCAACAATTAATGGAACGCAACTTGGATCCTGGCTAGATCATCTTTTGGAATTCCAAAAGGTTTGTCAGTTTCTCATACACAAAAAACACACTCACACACACACACACACACACATACACATGAGAAACGAAAGTCAAAAGACGATTGCCAAAGATCGTAACGATCAAATATGTTATAGAAAATTGTGCACATACCAAAGAAAACAAAGCCACAAAAGAGAAAAAAATATATAAAAAAAAGAAATATATATATATATATATATATATGTATGTATATAAACGAAGAAACCTCACTTTGATTTGTTTATTTCGATGCCACACGAAGAAGGCAAACTCTGACTCCTCCATCTCTGACTCTGACTCCGAATCCGACTCTAACGTTGACTTCGCCCAGCTTCAACTGCAGCTCCTTGGCCAGCAGTCAAGATGCTTGTTTTTTTTTTTTTTTGTTGGCCACAATTTGACCTTTCACTCTCTTGGTAAGCCTGTTGCCTGTTGTTGTGCCTCTGCGATTTGCCGGAAGCGCTCAACCCAAAATATATCACCAAGCGAATATCTACAGCAACAAAAAAATATATATAAGTATAAAAAAAAAAAAAAACGATTCCCTATATATACACTAAAAGCACCGAATTGAAGTTACTCTAATTTATAAGATTCCTGATTTATCCCTTTGAAGATTTTCTATAGATCGTTTCATTTAAAAGCAAATCTAAATATGTAAAAATTTTGATCATAAATATATTTATATGTCTATATGTGGTAGAAGTTGGCAATGTTTCACTACCTATGACAATAACCCATTTGGAAATAGAGTAAAAATGATGATTGGAGTAACACATACAACTCCAACATAACACAATGAGATCTCAAAAGATCGAGAAGAGGAGAAGTGGTGAAGAGGAGAAAGGGTGAGAGAGAGAGAGAGAGGGGGATGGGGGAGAAGAAGGAGCTGGAAGGAGGATGAAAACTGGCCAGCTTAGCTATCTACCAAGTCTACCAACCTACAAGCATTTGGAAAAATTGTAAACAATATCTGTAAAAATAAAAACGCCCAACGCCGCCGAAAAAAAAAAAAAAAAAAAAAAAAAAAAAAAAAAAGGCAAACCGAAATTGCAAAAAAATTGATAGCAGTTTTTCTTGCCCATTGTTGTCTTGGCCAAAATGTAATGCAGTCCGTTCAGTTTCAGTTCAGTTTGGTTTGGTTCATTTCGTTGCCTAGGTTATCCCTAGCCCTAGGCCATATAATCGTACATAAGACGGAGGTGGGCAACCGCGATGCCAATGAATCGGATCTTTAGATGGATCTACTGCAACTTGAAAAGCCGTTCAAACTGAGGGTCAACATTGGCGGTGAACTAGTTAAATAATTTGAATAATCACTGGACAAAAATATGGGTTTGGTTGTTCAATGAGAACTACCATAAAAATGGTAGCTTCATTGGTCATTGATTTATACCTATATATATATATATATATATATATATAGAAGTATATATGTAAATTATAATGTGTAGCATTTTGCAGATCAATTATCTATATCTTATCATATTCTTAAAGAGATTTTTTCTAAATTTCTAATTAATCAAATTATGATCAAAGTACAATTTTATTTTTTATTCTAAATAAACATCAGAAGTTGCCTTCGCTTCTGATGGAACTGTAGGACCCCAATAATTTCAAGATCGACTTATAATATTCTCAGCTTACGAATTTGTATTCTTCTAGAAATTATAATAAATCACAATTTGACAAATAATAGTCTTAACTATAAAATATGTACTTATATAATAATATGGTACTTTATAATTTTTAACATAGCACATATATATGTATTATCCATATTTTTACTTTTATTTTTCGAATAAATCGTTTTAAAAAATACACAAAAAAGTGATTATATATTATAACGAAATATTTCAGAAATTGTATTGTAATTTATATTGTTTAAATTATTTTATATATTATTAAGGAACTAACCAGAAGAGATTCCCAGAGGTTAAATTATTTCTTTCTAACTCTTCCTTGAGCATCAAATTGTTGTAGAATAAAATTTACCTACTAAATATATTTCAATGATCGTAAATGTGGTTATATCCATAACTTTCCGAAAATTTTATATTGCATAAGAAACTCGGTAACTCCTATACGGAAACCATTAACAAGCCAATTCGCATTTAAACTCCTTGACGATTCTTTTTCTTTTATTATAAATTAACAAAAAAACTCTTAAATCACTATTATGTTATTATTTTAATTGTTTATTAGATTACTAAGAATTCGAAAATGATATAAGTTTTAGTTCGATTATTCCATGACTATATAACGTGGTCAACCGACTTTAGACAAAGGAAAATATTTTGACCCGATTTTTGAAAAAATGCAAAGGAAATTGCATAAATCAGGTCTAAGCTGGTTTAAAAGCTGCGATTCATAAATCGAAATCATATAGTAATTATATAAAATATATTAAAACTAATTTTAGTACAAATGGGAAATGGGTATATCAACTAAGTTCACCTTACTGATCAATTTATATATGTATAATACATACATATTTATATTTACATATTTGCAGATGATCAATAAATAAATGTGCTTATTTTTATATATAGTAAATTAATTTAATTAAAACTTAAATAAATATATAAATTTTGGCTGGTATGTCGGTATTTAATGCCCGATCTGATTTAAACTGACTGATATGCTGTAAAAAAAGAAAACCAAGAATAACCATCTATAACCATCTATAGAACTGTTTTAAACAAAACAATCTTTCTTTCCTTTTTATATCTTTTTGCTAATTTTCAATGACTTATAGTTGTCCGATCTAACCAATTCATAAACTTGATTTAGATAAATAGTCAATGAACAGAATGTTATGACTTTTATTCACGTAGCTCAAAATTTAAGTTGGTAACGATACGAAGAAACAGACAGACGGACACGATCATATCGACTCGGCTATTGATGCAGATCAAAAATATATATACTTTAGAAGGTGGTTTAGTTCTATGCGTTATAAACATATGATCAAGGGTATAATAATATTATTATAATCACTCTTAATTCTTACCCGATATACATATATTATGTCTCAGTAGATCTTTTTAATGGTGGGATCAAAATGTATTTCTATAAATTATTTTTTTACCACAATTAAATTATATTAAATACTAATTTTTAAAATTTATTTGATATTTTATTTATTTGATCGTTAGTTCTAAAATATTGTTAAATAATGATGAAAATAAAATATTTATCAATTAAAATATTGACTGATGCTTAAAGGATATATGAAAAGGATAATATATACATTGTCTCTTCTTGATCCAATTCACCTAGATTAATGCAACAAATAAATTCTTGACTGAATTCGTATGATTTTGGCCAATTGAAATAGATACAATAAATGGATCCTCGATAATTTATTTAAATTGAAGAATGTGGTACAGTTGTGTGAGAATGTATTCGTATATGTATGTATATATGATGTGACAAACTTATGCAAAACTGGACTTTATTTTCCGAGGTCGTTGCGCTCGTTTGTGACATGCGTGCGGTTCCACCCATCATTGGCATTGGCGGCATTGGCTTGTTGTCTTCTTGTCCATTTCCATCTCCAGCTCCGTCTCCATTGGCATCTCTGTCCATTTGTCGTTGTCGTTGTTGTTGTTGTTTTTGGTGTTGTTGGTGTTGTTGTTATTTTCGTGTTTGTTGCTATTGTTGGCTGTCTTCGCACTAATTGAGCATTTAAATGCAACGTAATTACTTTTCTAACACCTTCATCAGAGGCAACCAACCGGCTTTCGGCCCTTTGATGCCCACTGCAAATTAGCATATAAATTGTCCCGTGTGAACATAAAATCAAATGACATGTGAGTTTGTCAAAAACAAAAAAAAAAAAAAAAAAAAAGAAAACAGAAACTAAAGAAAGAAACCGCCGCCTCTGGATCGCTCCCTCGCTCAACTTGAGAGAGAGAGAGAGAGAGAGTGAGTGAGAATGAAAGAGGGGGGGCATAGAGCAAGAGTGAGAGCGAAAGAGAAGAGAAATCGGCGGCGGAAGGACATGATGTGGTGAAAAATCGTTGGTCAGCAATTGACTTCAGTTTCCATAGAGTCGATGGAATCGATTAGCATTAGCGAACGTGCATCTAATTGAAAATGTAACAAAAGATCCATGAATGGAATGATATGGAATGAATGAATGAATTCCTTTTGCCAGACGACACAAATTTAAATTGAATTGAAATTGAATTTGAAAATTGAATTCCCTTAAATTTCAAAATAAATAAATAAAGGAGATAGATAAGAAATAGAAACAAATATCTGGCGCCACTCAGACGTCTTTATAGTTGTTCAATTGCTTGGCCATGTGATGCATTTTAAAGTGCAATCAAAAAAAGGGTAAATTCAATTCAATTAATTAAACATTATAACAACAGTTAGACAGAAAGTGTGTGCAAGTTTTTTGACCCTCAATCCCCCCCCTCCCCCCCCTCCCCTCCACTCGCCCACTCCTACTCCAGCTCTTATTCGAACTCTGATTCCAACTCTGTCTTTGACTTTTTAGGTCTGGCACTGAGTGCGGCAGGAAATGCATCGCGTTCTGAATGCCAAGGCGTGTTCATTCGTCGACGACATCGGTCGTTGTGGCCGATCGTTGGGTTTTAAATGCGTTTTGCATAACTGAGTGAATATAATGCTTGAACCGATGGCGTTTGCACTTGTTGCCACGGCAAATACCTTTACACTGAGATTGGGTGGGCAAGAGTAGGCCCCAAAATGATTGAGGGAATAGTGTATGGAGTGGGGGGGGGGGGATGGAATGCATCCGGTCAGTTTTTATTGTCTTGTTATACCTTGCTTGATCCATTCATATTGATAAGCTATATCTCATATTTATAAACATTTTTTTTTATCATTATTTTTCACAGGAAAATTAAAATCGATGTGGGTGGGGCTCTCTTAACCTTCTTCAACTCCGGATGGATCCATTTCAATAGAAGGAAAGAGACAAATGAAATATATAATAATTATATGAAAATTTCATATTTACGAGTATGTATTTGGTTTGGTTCTAATACGTTCTTGAGAATTGGAGAAAATCATGTATATATTTCCTTTCCTTATACATATATATAAATTGCAGAAATAATTAATAATTAATTAATAACCAAAAGATATAGATTTGATTAGGGAAAATGGGAACACTATGATACTATGAAGGAATATATCTGAAAGGACCTATTTCGAATTTTGATTTAACATGAAGGTTACAGCCTTAATTTGATGGAGCTAGAATCATTTTCAATATCTGCTGAATGTTACTTACTTTTATATGAAGATTAAGATATATGATTAGATATAAGATATATGGATAAACTGAAAAGTGGAAGTCAATGCGGATATAATAAGGATATCGTTATATATGTATATTACATATAATACTGCTGATGTACAGAAATAATAATATAATTTATTAGACCGATTTAAAGTTTTTCCACACACATGCGAATCGGATTTCATAAAAGAATGTCCTCAATTATAATAATAAGGAATAGATAGTTTCTATATATAATGATTCAGTTATAATATTAAAATAATGCAAAAAGTTGATAATATGAAAGATATTTATCTATTTTCTTATAAGAATCTCATATTGTAAGGAGTTGTAAGTTAACAATATACTATATATGTGTTAATTCTTGGGTATTACCAAAGTCAAATCTTTTAGATAATCAAGCACTTCTCGAGCGTTCAAGATGTCAGTGAGGAATTTGGATTTTCCCAGCAGCCTGTCCATTGACTACGTTTTTTCCACAGATTGGCTTAACTTGCTCTTTCTATCTCTCTGTGGAGAGATTAATGAGCATTAGGCCAAGGATTAGGTTCCTGCTCATACATACATACATACATACATACATACATACATACACACACATGTATATGTATGTAACATATAGACAAGTCAGAAGCAGCAACTAGTCCATATCCATGTCCATGTCCAGTTGAGTCTCTTGTGCAATCTTTGTAATTTCCAAAACCAGGATCTAATCAAACAAGTCCCTGCGGCCACACACACACACACACACACACACACACACACACAGACAGTCAGTTAGACAGAGATAGGTGATCGGATTTAATTGAGATCAGGCAACGGTAGTACTAGAGTGTGTGAAAAACCGCGATAAATTTTTGGAAAATTTAGCCAACATGTTGTGATTGGCAAACCGCAGAAAAATGAGTTTCCACTTCCGTTAAAGGGGGTTTTCCTCAATCCCAGTAGTTGAAGCTACCATCAACATTTTAGCTCTTTCCGATTCTAATCTTTAACATGTGGGTCTTGTGGCTAACAGAACAGATATTAACATATCGTTAGTGATTCATTTGATCCGTGGGAAGTTTTCCATTTTTCCATTTTCCATTTTTTTTTTTTTTTTTTTTTATTTTACTTTACTTTACTTTACTTTACTACTATATGAGCGGAAACTCCAGAAGCAGCAGGAAGGATTTGCCATGACCCAAACTGATCTCTTAATTTATACTATATGCAATATATACATATTTTCTTCTCATCACATCTTTCATAAATGTCATAATTGTAGCGTAATTATTATTTATGTTGTCATGCTTTATTTAAGTACATTTCCCAAAAAATTTCAACACAGATTCAACAAAAATTTCATTTTTCATATTTGCCAAAAGTCTTTTCTTTCAAAATTCAATTTCAACCCCTTCGATCGCAACTTTTGAATCATTTGCATAATTTCATAATTCCAATACAAAAGGAATCACACACACACACACACACACACACACATATATACATACGCTGAAAAATATATAAAAAGAATTATCAATTGTTTTGGTTAAGTCGAAATCAATATATCATAGAACGAGTTTCAAAAACGTAATGAAGACATTATCGAACATGGAAACATTTGTCACTCCACAGCCATCGCAAAAACAAAGCAAAAAAAAAAAAAAAAACAGAAACGAAAATAAAAAACAAATCAAAAAATCAAAAATAAAAAAATACGTAAACCAAACATACCACAAATCAAAAAATTGGGGGGAAAAAACCTAAAGAGAAGAGAAGTTTGACATGCCGTGATAGATTTACCAAAAAAAAAAAAAAAAAAAAAAAAAAAAAGATAAAACAAGTTTTATTGACTTTTCCTTCTTATGAATTTCAGCCAATTTGCAAATATTAGCAAGCAAAAAAAAAAAAAAAAATAAAAAAAAAAAATGAATAAATATCGCTTACAGTCCAACAATTATCATATGTATATATAGATATATATATATATGTATATACTTATATCTGTGACAAGGGATAGGGGAGAAACAAAAGACCGATCGTATGTACATATATACGCCTTCTAGATCTAGATAGACGATTATTTATTCAATTCATTTACACAGATCAGCCGATCAGTTAGTATATTAATAAACACTTTCATAAGCGGATCAATTAGAGACTATAATGAAACTAATCAAAATTTATCGGAACCAAATCTAAAAACTGTCCAATTAGTCATAGATATTTTTCCCCAAG
Source organism: Drosophila sturtevanti (assembly GCA_018150375.1). Lineage (NCBI taxonomy): Eukaryota > Metazoa > Arthropoda > Insecta > Diptera > Drosophilidae > Drosophila > Drosophila sturtevanti. The sequence goes on along the minus strand of JAECWJ010000696.1, from coordinate 1,914,480 downwards.
TATCGATCGCAATATGTGGAATTCCCATTAATAGTTTTGAATCAGTTTCAAATTAGTTATACTAAATTATATTTTAAAGATATTCTAGTTAAAGTGACTAAATAGTCCACAGTCTATAACTATTAAAGTATATTTGATCTGGAATAATTATTTTAAACTTGGTGAATAAAAGTTGATACTGAAATTTTTAATATCCGTTTGAGTTTAATCAAATTGTTGATATTTTATATACGCATATATGTACCTGTAAAAGTTGGAAAAATAACTAGATTGTTATAAGTTAACCTTATAGTGTCTATATATTGAAACATTTTCTTTTAGTAAGAAAATATTGGAAACAGACACAACATCAATATGTCATATATATATATATATATACATATGTATATCAACCTTTTTAACCTTTTTTTTTTTAAGGTCTGGTAGCTATATCATATATATATATCTTCCCACATAACCATAAATAAAAGCCTATTCATGTTAATTGATTAAAGAAAATGCAAAATTGATGATCGGTCATAAATTTATGTATAATCTAATAATAAATTTTTACGAAAATGCCATTAACAATCTAAATGGTTTACTATAATTTGTACTGGAAGAATAAATTCTACTTAAGAATATTAAATAATAATATAATATTAAATAATAATATTAAAGAATAAGAAATAATTAAATGCATTATATACATATATACATTTATTTTATGAAAGGAAAACTTTATTTTTTTTTTTATTAATTATCAACAGGAAATATCTATAACATTATAAGATTTTGCTTTATCGATTTGTTTTTTGTGATATCTGTTCATTTTTAATATATATATATATACATATAAGATTTTTCAAACATATTTCCTTTTTTTTTTTTTTTTGGTATTTATCTATGTAACAAAGAAAACATATTGTAAATATGTATTTTAATATTAAAAATAATAATTTAATTTTATATAATACAATAAAAATGTCTGCCTTATGAACTCATCTCTTACTATATGATCATGATCATGATGATGATGATGATAATGATGATCATCATCATAATTATGATTGTTGTTGCCTTATCCATTCCAAAAGAAAACTTGAAAAGTCATCGTATATAATGAACAGGTCAGAATACAAAAAAAAAAAAACTAACTCTTGTTATCCAACTCAAAGCTGATTCATTGGTTTATCTTTAGATATATTTTATTAAAAAGTCTATTTAGTAATTGTAATGTGAGCAATAAAAACCTGTACACAGTCCATATAACAATCAATATTAAATCCCTCCAAAAAAAAAAAAAAAAAAAAAAAGATGAAAAAAATATTTAACATAATAGGAAAATGCAAATATTTCACACACAATTACAACAATAATACATATAACCAAAAATTGTTGTTGTTTATAATATACTAAATATATATATGTATCTATCTTTATATATATGTATGCATATACGTGTATGTGTATGATGTATTTAAATATATGTGGATACATTTATCTCTTTTCTTAAGTCCGAGCTGTTAAATCAAAAATATGCAAATGTCTTTTGTTCGAACACGAGTCAAAGATTTTAGCTTTCAGCTATACTCGTATCTGTTTGTGCTCAGCTTCGATTTTTTTTTTTTTTTTTTTTGGCATCTCAGTTGGCTTGATTGATATGTGCTGGTTATACAGTCATTTTGTTGGTCAAAATGATGCAATCGAATTTAAGTATGTAAATATAATGTCGTTGAAAACGAGTCGCAACTCTTCTGCTCCTCCACTCAACCACTCGTCCACTCGTCCACTCATCCAATCATCATCTCATCAGCTCAACAGGCAAGTTACGTTAAGGTATGATAATATCGGTTAGGGTTTAGTATATATAGGTTGGCATCATCTCTAGGTATTATTTAGTAGCCAAACGAAGGAATATTTTTTTTATTTCCTTCACCGATACTTTTTTTTTTTTTTTTTTTTTTTTGGTTTTTTAATTTTTTACGACTGCTGAAAAGTCAAAAAGTCATTGCTAAATTTTTATGTTTTATGCATTTCTGTTTTTTACTAGTCAGTTTGTTCTTTTTTTTTTTTTTTTTTTGGTTTTTCATTTTGCTTGGTTCTGTTCTTTTTCGTATAGATCTGACCTTGAGTTTTCCTTCCAAAAAAAAAAATTCAGCGAAAACTATTGCATTTTTTACGCAACCCTCTGCGAAGCAATTGACTTTTTTATTGATCCAAAACTCAAGGTGACTGCAATAGATGCATATGCGAAAAAAATCTATTTTAAACCTTTTCCTCTTAAAATAAAAAAAAGCATTGGAAATGAAAAAAAAAAACAGGAAAAACAACAACGAGATGAGGTTTTTAAAGTGATCTCCTTCTGCCGCTTGGCTCGGGTTAGACGGCAGGATGCTTCTATTGCTATTGCTCGACTTTTTATGACACGTCAACCTCATGAGATTCCTTTAATATGAGTACATATTCATCTTCTCTCACGGAACATTGGTGACTTTATGACTTGGTCGCCGAAATCTCGCGGCGAGTTTGTATCGTTTTTTAGGCCAATTCTTGTGGCTACCTAAGCCATGTGATTTTGTTACCTAATCGCCGGATCAGCTTACCTAAGCTGCAGATTATCCTAGGATCATAATTATGATGAGTCCAGCCCGCCGACGCGACGCTCTCAAAAGTGCCTCATCTCAACTCTATGACACTTTTTTTTCCCACTTCTTCCTCTACTTCTTTATAGTTTCTTTCTGTTTTTTTTTTCATTTCTCTGTTGTTGTTGTTTTTTGTTGTGTCTTTGGTAAGGCAAAAAACTTAAGCCGGGGGGATTAAACCGGATTAAAAGTCAAACAATTGTCCTTATTTTTTTATTTTTTCGAGCTAACTAATTACCCCGCCAGGGTGGGTAAGGAAAATTACCCATTTGGGTTGGGCGGAAATTCGCGAAATTTGCCTTTTTTTTAGTGTGCGAAAAAAATGGAAAACAAACGGGCAAAGTCAGTAAAACTGAATCGATTAGAACAAAAGGGAGCAGTAACCAATAAAAAAAGATGAGGATGAGAATGAGGATGAGGATGAGGATGAAGAAGAACGTAGAATATTCCAAACAGATTTTGACTTTTTTTCCTTTTTTATTATTTTTGCAAGCCTTTTGTTTCGGTTGTTTTTTTCTTGGTTTTTACTAGAAATGCCTAGCGAAAGGTTGGCTTGTTTTAACCAAACAAACTATGGATGGTTTTGCATGTTCCAAGAAGATGGTTCCGAAATGAAGCATTTAAAGCAATTGAAATTTTATTTTCAATATTTAACATTTTTTCGGTAATCATTTTTCATAATTTGAGGTAAGAAGAAGTCAAGGTTCCAGAGACATTATCATCGAATCATAAAAGGGTTAAGCACAAAACGCACAAACAAAGAACATGCATACATAAAAGGGTTAAAAACAATGGAAACCTTCATAAAAGGGTTAACTTCTTGAACAAACAAACAGGTAGACTCAGGGGTAACTTCCTTTTGAAGTAATGCATATAATAAATATTCATAAAAAGAGTTAATTTGAACATTTATGAGGCTTCTGTTTGGCTAGAAAGGAAGAATGAATGCTGGTGAGGTAAAAATTATAAATTTTTGTTTTTCGAAATGACATTAAATATTGGAGAATATATACTATTTACAATATTGATTATTGGAACGTTTAATGGATTCCAGTATCAGATCTAAATTGTATAAATATAAGTTTTCCCAATGAATCATTTAAATATCCATTCGAACCGACGGCTGTGTAGTTTTTAATCAAAAATTTACCCAACTTATCTTGCTATGTATATTGATTCATATAAAATTAAATTTCCCTTCCCATTATCAAAGAGTGTAGCATAGCCCCGCCCATGTCAAATAAAATGAGAAACTGTTAAAAATGAAGTCAATGAGAAATTCAACCGCCCTTAGCTGGCGACTTGACTCTTTTTTCTTCTTCGTTTCGTTTTTAATAAATAACCGAATAACGAATAATATCAGAGCAATGCAAATCAATGCGCCAGAGCGAGAAGCGAACCAATGAGCAAGCGAGAGGGAAAGAGAGCGAGAGAGAGAGCATTGCCTTTGAGCTCGATTCATTCACAGCTTAACAGAGAGTGCCAGCGGCGGTAGCAATAACAGTAACAGTAGCAATAACAGTATCAGTCAATATAACGAACAGCAGTCACTTAACAGAGTCACTCCATGTACACAGGTATTTAACAGAGAGTCTTGAGTCTGGGAGATATGAGTCTGAGTCTGAGTGAATTTTGATCGCTCTCCTTGTCTCTCTCACCACTGATGATCGGTAATGAACAACTGGAAATAATTGTGTGTGCATGTATGCGTGTTTTATATATACTGCCAAGAGATTTGCTGCATGGGGCGACCAGTGACGACGACGAAACGCTTCTTGCCAGTTACAAGTTTGAGCCAGAAATCAGTCGTCTGCTTGTAGCCGAAGTGTCCAGTTACAGACATCGTAACTAGCCGCGTACAAATCAAGAAGAGAAAAAAAAAAAAACAAAAATAACATAAAAAGAAAATCAGTTATCACATCTGAATGATCGAAATACCGTGATCGTAGATCTCATGCTATAACAAAATCAACCCACAGACAGAGTGACTTCTCCAGTGGAGATAATAAACAGAGTGCGAAATAGTAAACGCGAAAACTTCCACGTGCGATTTCGAAACCGTTTCTAAGCCCAAAACAAATTGCACATAAAAAAAGGAACAGAATACAAAAATAAAAATAATAAAAAAAAAGAAAACGCTGCACAGTAAAAAGAAAAACCGAAAACCAAAAAAGGTAAGTTACGCCCGCTGAAAAGTCAATTCACATTTCGATATGTGACCGTCGGCAATATTTTTTATGATCCTCTGTGCACTACTTTGATTTTTTACTATTTCGCAAGAAAAAAATCATCTGAATTTTTTTTTTGCCAAATTTTGGTGTTTTTTTTTTTTTTTTTTTTGGTGACTGTTGTAGAAATGTGTTTTTATGACCTGACGTCAAGGTCTGCAATGCGTAGTGCATTTTTTTAAGGAATGGAAAGCAGAACTAGTAATGACTTCATCTAAAAAAAAAAAAAAAAACGGACACAATTTCTACCTGAGTTTTATGAGGCATTCGCATAGGGTTGCATAATCCGCTAGCTTAAGTTTTTTCTTACGCTTTTTGCCTGCCTAAGGCTTGACTGATCATAAAAAAAAGAAAACGCATATCGTACACGTAGTTTTTTTTCTTCTATCTTCCCTTCATTTTTCCAACATCTCCTATAAATAATGTAGGACATTTGAGAGAGGACATCAGTTGCTTCAGAGGCTTCAAAACGAACAGAACTCGACAAGGAGAAAAAACAAAACGAAAAAAAATAAGCATATCAATTTGTTTATTCCAACACAGTTTAAACTTAAAAAACGAAAACCAGAAAAGAAAATTTACTGGACGCTTACCAAAATGGTATTCAATTTGGTTAGTTTCAGAAGGGATTTCAAAATACAAAAAATATATATGGATTACCAGTGTGTGTGTGTGTGTGTGTATGTGTGTGTCCAAGACTAACCATGGATTTCCTTCTCTTTCTCTTGTAATTGCAGATGAATCAGACATGCAAAGTGTGTGGTGAGCCAGCGGCGGGTTTCCACTTTGGCGCCTTTACATGCGAGGGATGTAAGGTAAGTTGTCTCAAAAATAAAGAAAAAAAAAACTATAAATAGAGAACAAAAAAAAAAAAAGAGAAAGTTCGAAACGTGTGATAATTTTTGAAAATTGAAAAATATTCTTTTAGAATCCATTTCATTGAAAAAAAAAAGAAAAAAATAAATAAAATTCATAATTTTCGATTCATTCTGAACTGCAAATGCAACACGATCATTTTCTATAGCCTTAACTAATTGAACATTTCATGTTTTCTTTTCTTCATCTAATTTTAGTCCTTCTTTGGACGATCCTACAACAACATAAGCACCATCAGCGAATGCAAAAACGAGGGCAAGTGCATCATTGATAAAAAGAATCGAACCACCTGCAAGGCATGTCGTCTACGCAAATGTTATAATGTGGGCATGTCGAAGGGTGGTTCTCGTTATGGTCGTCGTTCTAATTGGTTCAAGATTCACTGTCTGTTGCAAGAGCACGAACAGGCCGCACAGGCTCAAGCCCAATCGGTGGGTGGAAAGGCCACATCTCCAGTTGGGTCACCACCGGGTTTTGGTGATATGGCAGCAGCAGCGGCTGCCCATCTCCAGCAACAGCAACATCAACAGCACAATCAGCATTCACATCATCCACAGCAGCCGCAACAGCGTCATCCACATATGCCACCCACTCTATTGGGTTATCCCAGCTATTTGCCAGAGCATTTGCCCTTCTTCAGTATGGTGGCCACACCACAGTCACCATTCCAGTTGCCACCTCATTTGCTCTTCCCCGGATATCATGCTAGCGCTGCGGCAGCTGCTGTCGCTGCCGATGCTGCCTATCGTCAGGAGATGTACAAGCATCGTCAGAGTGTGGATTCAGCTGCTTCGATTGAATCACAAAATCGTTTTACACCACCAACAGCAATGGCCACTGAACATGTAGCCATACCAACTCCTACACCACCCACACGGCCCACCTCAGCGTGCCGACAGTCACCAATTGATGTGTGCCTCGAGGATGAGATTGAGTCTTTGCATAGTCAGTCACCTCTTATGCATCCGATTGCCATTCGTGCCACACCACCAGCACCAGCATCAGCAGCAGCACCAGCACCAACAGCAGCATCAGCCCTAGCACCAGCACCAGTATCATTATCAGTATCAGCACCAACTCCACAATTACCAGTTACCATCCACAAATCCCAGAGCTCGAGTCCTTTAAGTTTTGCTGCAAAAATGCAGTCCTTGTCACCCGTATCCGTATGCTCGATCGGTGGAGAGACAACAACAACCAGTCTTTTGCATCCCTCCAAGACCGATCAGGATGGTCCCATGGATCTGAGCATGAAGACATCCCGCCATTCGGTGCACAGTTTCAATGACAGCGATGCCTGCAGTCTTCAAGATGACCAAGAGTCATCCGTTACAGCAAATATCCCAGCTTTGGCTCCCCGTCGCAAATTCTATCAACTGGAAGCTGAACCATTCTCCTCATCTTCATCATCGGCCTCATCGTCCGCCTCATCCGCCGATCATGCCGATATGGTTAAACGACAGAAATTGGGTGAATCTCCAACGCCCTTCGGTTCTTCGTCTGCTGTTCGTGGAGGTTTTGCAGCGACCAGCACCATGCGCGGCATCTTTGTGTGCGTTTAAAAAAAACAAAAAAAATCAAAGTGGGTGGAGTCAAGCACCCACCCACCCCACCCCTACCACAACTACCCATACTCCCCCCTCTTCCACACTTCACAATTTGTTGTTGCTTGTTTTCGTTTAGTTTAATGTTTTTTTTTTTTTTTTTTTTTTACGTTGCTCGACCAATTGGCAGAGACTTTGGGACAGACAGGTTTGTTAGAGAATGCGAGAGAGAGAGAGAGAGAGAGAGAGAGAGTGAGAAAGAGAGAGGCAGCTATAGCTAGCACGCATAAACCAACACCCACACATATTGAGCTCACATCCAAAAATTATTTTTATGACAAAAAAAAAAAAACAAAACAAAACAGAAAAAAAAATGAAGGAAAGACAAAACATAAAATCATTAAATTGTATATACATATATATATATATATATATTTTGGAACTTTTAGTTACCAATTACTTTACTACCTTTCCTCCCCCCTTCCCCCTTAATACTTTTATTTGTACATATATCGAATATATCAAAAATATTATTTTTTTTAGTCCTAAGTTTGATTGTAAACAAATCTAGAATAAGTATTCTTTTTTTTTTTTTTTTTACACCCAAAAAATGATGATTGTCCCCCCGAAAAACATTTATTTGAAATGAAAATAAAAAAAAATTATGAATAAAATTAAAATTAAACATGAATTTTATTTGAACTTAGTGAAAATGGTGAATAAATAAAAATTTCAGTTGGAAACATGGAAAACATATTTTAGTTGAAGTAATGAAAGGAATAATATATATAATTATATATATATATATCTTTTGCATAACTTTGTAACTGTTCAGTTCAATAAATCAAATTATTCGATTAGACTGACTACTGGACACGTATATATATATGCATATATGAGTATATCTTTATGTGTATATCATACGATTTGCCCTAATTTGAATTCTTCCATCATATCTGTATGCTGTACAGACATATTTAAGAAGATTTATATCTCTTGAATCCATTGGTAAATCATATGTATATATGTATATGTAAGTATGTACATATGTAGGTATATCTTGAGTAGGTATATTTCTAATATTCACATTCTTCTATAGCTTTTTATGTATTCCATGGCCATCCATCAATTGAGAATCAAAGTTCTATAAGCGACAATAATCTTTCAATTTAAATCATGAAGCGGTATCTTTATTTGCCCAAATATCAATAAAATGGGCGTGCCCAGTCATTGGCCAATAATAATAACAAAAATCTATATATACATATACATATACATATACGAGTATGTGATCAAAAATCAAAAAGGCAAAATCTAATATGCTTTTGGCATAAATTCAATCAAACAAACATTTTGTTGCAAGTGCCAAACGATTGAATTCAATTCAATTCGATCCGATCTGATACGATACAATACAATCCGATCCGATCCGATCCGATGCTATCCGATAATAAAACCAATATAGTCAGCCGTTAAATGTGTCTGGCCTGCAATCAGATTGTTGTAAATTAAAAATGCCACAAATGTTACGCTCAGATATTTTTGTGCCGTCCGTCTCCTTAGCAAATTGTTATGCTATGGTCATGAGCATTAGGCCTAACTCTTCTCTATATATGGGCCGCAAAGTTGGCTATTTGTTGCTGTTGCTGTTGTTGTTGTTGTTGTTGTTGTTGTTGTGCAGTGTTAGTTGTTGGGATACACCCCAAATGTAGCAGACGAACGGACCACGTGCTGCTTCAAATAATAAACTTTATATTAACACATACAAAAGTCATACGCCATGCCGTTGAACAGAATTTTAATCACTTAATTAGGCAGAGTCCGACGAGTTGACATTTTTTTTTTTTGTTTTGTTTTATGGTGGACCCCAAGACCCATCTATACACCCACTGCCAGTCCCAACCATCGTCACCAATGATGAATGAGCCAACAGACAAGTGTCAGAACTACTTGCATACATATAAACATATATACATAGCTATATATATATATACATATATATGTATACGGGAGTACGGGATGCAAAATATGTATCTTATATTTATTTCAATTTTATGCTCGGCCTCTTCGTCATTTTGTCTTTATTTGATGTTGTTTTTTTTCCTTCTTCTTTATTATATATATATATATATATATATATATATATATATATCTTTTTTTTTGTATCGAGTATTGTAAATAAAATAAACTTTTGACGCCTATAAACAATGAAAAATGTTGCGTTGAGGGGGGAGGGGGGGTGGTTGAGGTGAAACAGAAGCAAAGTTTATTATACATATATATATATATATGCATGTATATATTTGTATATATATATATTATATATATTCGTATGTCATCAATATGCATGATGAGATTCGTGCGGCAAAAATGGGGTTGGGGGGTACGGGAGACGGGGGGAGATGGCCGCATGGTTTCTGTGAGCGGCAACAGGAGTGGGAGGATTGAAGGTGGAGGAGGCATGGTGGCAGGCAGCGCACGCCATTGTGCGTTTGTATTTGAATTTTAACTGCCACAGCGCGTTGACATTCCAAAGTGTTTTGTGTCGTCATTGTATCTAAATTTATTTTTATAGTTTATTAAACAGTCATATGAACAAAATCACCCAAATCAAAAACCAAACACCAATGAACCCAAAACAAAAACAAAAAAAAACAAAAGAAAGAATGCCCTGGAAGTGCTCTTTTACTATATATATATATATATATATATATTTGCATGTATAGTATACAAATAAGTATGTATGTATGTATAAGTATATGCAATTTGACTTCCTAGTTAATCAGGCAACTAATTTCACCTTCTGTTGGTCGTCAACTCCATCGATTGGCAATAATAATGATCTTGGCTCTTTAAATCTTGGCAAACTCGTAAATATTTTCAATAATAGGCTGTCTGACTAGCTTACCGATTGACTGACTGACTGACTGACTAACTGACTGACCAACTCATTCTGGCTATATACAAAATCAGCATCAGTCGTCTGCTGATCGTCAATAAAATGATATATGACATACCTCTCTACTATATAGTTTGTTTTGACTATTTGTCAGAGACTCTGCGACTTTGACTCCTCCTATTTTTGCATCTACGCCTTCTTCTTCTTCTCCTCCTACTCCTTCTCCTACTAACCCCTTCTTCTTCTTCTTCATCATCTTCTTCTGGTTTTTCTACCATATTTTAATTGTGAGCCTTCTTTTTGGTCGGCTACGTACGTAATTAAGGCTGCTACCGGACTTCAGACGTTTGTTAAAATTGCTGACTTTGCCTTTTAGCGTAAAAACAAAGCAAAACAAATTGAAAAAAAAAAAAAATAAATAAATAAATAAAAAAAAAAAAAAAGAAGAAGTTGTGTGTAGATAGTATTGTTGTTCTTTTTGTTTCACATTTATGCAAATTTTTGCATAATTTCTCGTTAAAAACATGTTTCCCCTTTATAATGTGTCAATAATATTATTTCCATACACTATTCTTTGCCATTGTCAATTTCAATATCAATTTCAATTTCAAATGCAAATGCAAATGCAAATGTTCATTATGCATATTGCAATTATTTAATTTAATAAACATGTTCCCTCTCTCAACTATTATATATGCTTTGACTGCATTAATTTGAAAGCTACAAAAGTAACATTAGCATAATGAAGATTTTTTTCTTCTTCTTCTTCTTCTTCTTTTTTTTTTTTTTCGCTGTGCAGGTGCCATATGAACTATTTTTAAAGATGTGCTCAGTCGGAGCTCAATAGCTGCGATTAATGGGTATATAAATCTTTTTCTGATGACGATAATAAAGCAGACACACACACACACACACACACACACACATCCACTCTGGAATAGGTGGTGTTGTCCCATCTTTTCCTCTGTCTCAATATCTCCCCCCACACACACACACACACACATACACACACAGCACACTCCAGTTAAAGTTTAAGTTCGGTTTGATGGCGCCAGTCTATGGTAACCTGATCGACCCGCTTGTCTACAATTTCAATTGGTCTCCCCTCTTTTGGGCCGATTGGCGCCTGCATTTTGACAGTCAATAAAATTTTGAAATGTTATACTTTTTTTTTTTTTTTTTCTTTTCGTTCGTTTGTTGTATTTGAATCGATTTTCCTTTTCAATTTTTTTTTTTTGTATTTTATTTTTTATTTTCTATTTATATATAAATTTTTGTTTCTCTGTTGTCTTGTTTGTCTAAATGGCTTTTTGATTGGTAGAAAGAGATACAAATGAACCACTTTTTCAGTTTGACAGCCCCAAGTGAAACAAAAGACTTGGGCAACGAACTTGATTTGATTTGAATTGACTTGGAAGGAATTTATTGTGTTTGGCTTAGCTTTTTAGAGTAAACTATGTATTTTAAATAGTTTAACACACACAGACACACACACACGCATACAGTTTTTCCAAACAAAAGGTTGTGTATGTGTGTGTGTGTGTGTGTGTCTTGCCATTGTTTGCTAAAGCGAAGGTAAACATTAACCCACTTAAAGGAATCCAGGTCCAATCTAGAGCTCATCTTTATTGATTTCAATTCTCATGCCACCTTTAACCCAGCCCTCGTTGTATATATGTATATGTATGTATGTATGTATGTATTTTCTTTTAGTCTGGAGGCGCTTCGCATGCTCTCTGACTGTCTGTCGAGATTTTGCGTTTCTGGTGCCCATAGCTGGCGCTGGTAATTAGTGATCTGGTGCACTTGATATGCACCTTAATTTAAACATTTTGTACACACCCAGCCGGGGCACGCATTTGTTGTCCGACTCCAAGTCCAACTTGAATCCAAGGAGTGGTATGAGGGGGGGGCAGTGAGGATAAGCCCTTCATCCTTTACATTGCCCTTCTTTTTGCCAATATCCACATCCACATTCACAACCACATTCACAACCACAAACATAACCACTTCCACCACTTCTTCTTCTACTTCATTTTTTCGACTGCTGCGTGTAGCGCATGCCATTTGCTTGTTCTTCGTTACCCCCCTGCCCATGCGGCCCACCTCCCCTTGTCTCGTTTGTGTTCTCGTTTAAACGTTTATTTAACTTAAACGAACTTTGCGTGTCGATTAAAGTGCTGCGATTAAGGTACAAACTGATCCGGTCCGACTTTTGTGGTATCTGTTTCGTTTCTTTGCTTTATCCCTCCATGGCCTGATCTCCTCATACCTTCCATTATATATAGAGGGTAGATTAGCACATCGATTTAAATTATTTTGAATGAAATGTTAATCCAAGTTGCATCAGAAATTCATGTTTATTTAGCTTTAAAGGTTACTTTTGGTTTATATTATTTTAATGGGTAACTAGATGATCGATCAGTTAATTACTCTCTCTCTCTCTCTCTCTCTGTCTCTCTCTCTCTCGATCTCTTTCTCTTCCCGTGTTATTGCATTTTCGACTTATGCGTGTCCAGTGAACTTACAGGTCAAAGCATACGCATGCCAATGCATAAAGTTGAGTCTCTGGGCAACATCATCGTCATCATCATCATTATCATCATCCAGCTGATCATTACAATCATCATCATCATCATCATCATCATCATATGCATTCACATCATGATGACCCAACAGAACCTGAGTCTGCAGTTACAGCTGCATAAATCCTTTCCATGGACTTTCTCTCCAATACAATTTAGCGGGGTCTGCCTTCTGCTTTACGACAAATTTGCCCATTGTTCTCTCTGGCCTCTTGATGATGTCCTTTTGTCTTGGCCTGATGTGTGTTTGTCCGTGTGTATCTCACAGACGTGTGCATGTGTGTGTGTGTGTGTGTGAGAGTTTGGTATCCAACAGAGTCGAGGTCCGAGTCCAACTCTGAACGGGGACCGCACACCGACCGCAATTCCACAATATTAATTTGTGCTAGCATCACCTCAAACATTTACGAGGACAAAACGCCTAACGAACCGCTGTTTCTCTTGCTGATGCTGCTGATGTTGCTGATGTTGCTGATGTTACTGATGCTGCTGCTGCTGATGCTGCTGCTGCTGCTGTTGGTTGCTTGGACCAACTTCACGTTGATGCTTATCTTTGCATCTCAGATGATTCCTCTGGTTATTGCTTGTTTTTTAGGGCCTGTGCTTCTTCTTCATCATCATCATCATCGTCAGCATCATCATCATCATCATCATCATCATCATCATCTTGCCTCTTGTGGTTCGTTCTTATCTGGTTACCCTTATTTATTTTGGAAACGAAATTAGATTTAAGGTTCAAGTGATTTTGATAGCTCGTAAAGCAGTCAAAAATGTATTTTCGACGTAGGTTATATATGTATATATATATTTGTTGTTGTTGTTGTTATTTTTTCCTTTTTTTTTTTTTGTTGTTTTTTTGTTTTTTAGTGGGAAAACACACACGATCATCATGATCGCAACAAGGAACGACCACCACAGCAGGGAGCTCGCCGTCGAAAGAGAATTTATGTTACAGCTCGTTAAATTAGTCTAATGGGGCTTAGGCCAGGTGTCCCAACTCAATGCAGTGCACTGCAGTCCAGTGTAGTGTAGCTTAGTGCAGTATATTGTGCAGTGCAGTGCAGTGCCAGACGCCCAAAAGGGTTGACATCATTAGGACAGATCGCTCGCTAGCCACTCTACGACCTGATGCCTACCCAGTTCGACTCATACGATGAAACATAAAAGGGGGTAAAAGAGGGGAATGGTAACTGCAACTGCAACTGCAACTGCAACTGAGGACACTGAGGACTGTGGACTCTACTGCGACTTTGACTTCGACTTCGACTTCGAAGCAATCACCTGAGCTGACACTTAAAGCTTCTTCAGCAGCTCGCAACACTTATGCGAACGATCTTTCGGGTTATTGTCTGGTTAACTGATATGCTTAGTGCACGTATTAACCCACGAAGAGACTCCACACACCACACACCAAACACCATACACCATACACCACACTCTATCGACTCGAAGGTTGCTTCTGCTGAAGCTGGAGCAGTGTCACTGTCAATGTCATTTTACTTGTGCAGAGAGAGAGACCCCCAGACTTAGAGTCGAAGCTGCGAAGTCGAAGTTGGAGTCAGGCCATGCACTTGGCTGCTTTTTCGGTCTCAAGCCTTCGAGGCTCGAGACTCTTTTTTTTTTTTTTTTTTTTCCTTCATCTTCTGCATCTTCTTCTTCTTTTTCTTCTTCTTATTATTTTTTTTTTTTGTGGTTTTGTTGTATTCTTTGCCTGCAGAAGATCGTGTGATCCATTACCAAACGTGCGCGATCGTTTGCGCCTGTGTTTAGTGATATTTATTTATTTATTTATTTTGTTTTTTTTTTCTTTTTTCCTGGTGTTTGGTATACCCTTTTTAAAGTGCTTGCTCGGTTGGTTGGTTGGTTGCTGTTTGCTGCTTGCTGCTTGCAGTGACACAACTAACTGTTAATACAAAAGCCCAAAGGCGGTAGATCGTTTTTGGTATAGGGTTTAACACCATTGTTACAGTTCAACTGGGAAGTAAATCGAACGAAAAGTGAATTGACTTACTCTAAACAGTAATCTCTGATGGCAGATATAGTTAATTTTGTTTTTTTTTTTTGTTTTTAGAAACGTCGGGGTCACCACACAGAAAAAAAAGGCTTTAGAAAACTTTCATTTCGATTTCGAAGTTCAGGATTCTCTCAGTTAGCTGAAACCGTGATTATCCCATCCTATATAGTATATATAGTTTATTACTAGAACATCAATTTGTATTAGAGAAATTAATGCAGAGATCGGCTTCAATATTTGGAATGGAGAATTACATAAGTTCATCTAATTGACGTTGGGGTCACCATATAGAAGAAAAATGAGATATATGCGTAACTTCTACTCTAATTGAACTCTTGATTGTCTCAAGATATCGGAATAAGTAACCTTATCCCAATTATGTATTCAAATGAGTTAAGAGCATTTTATATTCGTTGCATTTATGTTTTCGTCTTTCCCTTTTATTGAAGGTTTATTTTTCGTAAATTTTTCTTTTTCATATTTATTATTTTTTTTTTGTTTAATTTTTTTTTGTTATTTTTCAGTTTGTCGTATTTTTGCATTGCACCTTCTACTTTTTTCGCATTGACATTTGGTAAATATTGCCAAGGCTTTGAGAGCAGAGTCGTTGTTGTTGTTGCTGTTGTTGTTGTTTTTGTCTGCTGCTGGTACTGCTGATGGTTGACGTGACTCCATAACTGCATTCGGTGTAGTATATACATACATATGTATGTACATATATGTAAGTATATATGGTGTGGATGTGTGTGGCTATGACTTGATTTGATTTTTCATAAACAAAGTTTGCCTCTTTTGCAAGCCACTCAATCAAGCCGCCTTTTGGTTATGGAATGGATTCAGTTTGTTTATCTAGCGTGCACTTTGCGGCCTCATCGATGGATAGGCCAGATGACTAGATGGATAGATGGATGGATGGATAGATGGATAGATGGTTGAATGGATGTACATACATATGGATATGGATAGAATGGGTTGATTGTATATGAATGGAATGGATGGTACATCATCGATTCCTCATCTACCATCTACATCAACATCAACATCAACTCCACCTTCATTCACCATCCTCACCTCCACATTCTAATTAACTGCTCTAGCTGAACAACACAAAATGCGAGCAACGTTTTGTTTGCAGGCTTTTAAAAGTTTTTCATTTTCTTCGTTCTTTTTTCTTCTGTTTTTTTTTTTTTTTTTTTTTTTTATGACACTCAAAGTGACCGACGGGCGATGGCGATGCAAACCAAACCAAACGCACAATGAACTCCTTTCATGGCCTTGTTAGGCGGGATGCCTTTTTTGTTTATTTCTCTCTCCCTCTCACTCTCTCACTCTCTCTCTCTCTCTATATATCTTACCTAGACTAGTGTCCGACTATGGGCTTGTCTGTCGAATAGTCCGCTGTTTGCACAACATGATCAGGTTAAGAGTGCGGCTTATTAGAACAATTCCAAAGGGTGACTTCGACTCGGGGATTGAGACTTTGGCTTTTGTTTGCTGACCATTTGAAAACAACAACAACAACAACAACAATAAAAGAAATACAAGAGGGAAGAGTGAAGAGTGAAGAGGGAGAGAGAGAGAGAGAGAGAACAAAAATTAAAGGATGTGATCGATCTAGAGATGAGACCGTGAGTCACTTGAAATGTTTGGCCAAGAAACATAAATTGTTGGCTAATATTGTTTATTCCCCCATTTAACTGAATCGCTCTCATCACCAGAGAGCGGTCAGTTGAAAAAGATGCAACTCTTTTTCTGTTTTCGGATTGACCATCTATTTGACAAATGCAAACAATTTTCCTATTTACCCCCGCTCCCCCACCCCCTAGACCAATACATTTTCCAGTTAAAACTGTTTTCCGTTTTTTTCTTTCTTTCTTTCCTTTTTTTTTTGTTTTTGGTTATTTTTTTTTTTTTGCTTGTTATTAGAACACTTTTTCTCCCTAAAGGCCACTTAGGCACGAAATCTTCATCTGCATTTCGGGATTCTCAGCCTTTATGCCTGAGGCGGAGGTTATGATGTAATATGGCTTTTTGACTTTTGTAGACATGATAAAATACAATACAAAATGCGTTGCGTGGCTGTTATATTGGCTAATGGCCTTTTAGAGGCTGAGAAGGTGTCAGTAACTCTCTCTCTTTCTCTCTCTCTCTCTCTGTCTCTCTCGTTCCCTATCTGTCATACACCCCCGTCCCTGGTCATGAGTGCGACTTCAATGAATGGACATTGGGCAATGGGCAATGGGCAATGAGGCAATGGGGCAATGGGGGCCCCGGTTTGCTTTTGGCGGTTACAGATCAAAGAGGTTCAGGCTCTTGTTCTTGGTGTTCTGGTTTGTCTTCGTCGTGGTCGTTTATTGACCATAGCCCTGAAGTCAAAGAGAAGACAACACAGTGCATGATGATGTGTCTGTGCATTTATTGTTGCTGTTAGTGATGGGCTATAACAAATGATCATTACAACAATGTTCATTATTTTCATACCGATCATCTGAACCCAATTCCAAACTAACTGACAACACCAACAAAAATTCATACAAATATTCTTACAAATGTTATCAATTGATCTGTAACACAATGAATTTGGTTTATTTTTAATGTATATAGTACTTACTTATATTTAAAAGTTGTATAAACAATCAATAAATCTATACAAATACTTTCATCACTCTAATGTAATAATTTATTTAGATTGAAGATCATTCTGAATTTTTTTTAGTCTATAACTAGCTGAGTATCTGATTATCAAGATATTTTAAACCTTTCGAATGTAGATTACAAAATAGATAATCACAGTCACTTAGTTAAATTGCCTAGAATAAGGTACTAATTCTATTTCTAATGTTCGAATTCCAATTTTATAGATTTTGGAAAATAATTGAATAAAATTATCGATTAACTTAGCAATGATTGATTAATTTTACATTTAGTAATTGATTAAAAACTGAAAAGTATTTAAACTTTTAAAGCATATTTTGTATAAATATGAAATAATTTTAATTTATTAAATTAATGAAATTTATGTTTAATGTTAAGGTTTGGCATAAGTTTTGTGTTTTCAGTACTTTCTTTAAAAAATTAATAACTTATCTCATCTTATCTAGTATCTTATTTAAGAGACGCATTTCAATTGGCCTAATATTTATGAATCGACTTTTACAAAATGGACGAATAAAAATTAACCATTTGTTATGACTCAAAAATGATTAATCTTTCAATTACAATTAATTTTCGACCAAAAGCCTTAACAAATTTTTTGAAAATTTTTAATTTAATATGCTGATATTGGGGATGTTCCATTCAAATGTAAATCCGGTTTTCTTATATATTTCCTTTGAAACAGATTTTTATGTACGTACGTATATAAAATCTAAAATGAAACAAGTAATAAAATATGAATAAAATATATAATATATAAATATGTAATATATAAATGTTAAAATAAACATATACTAAATAAAATTAATATAAATATATATGTATGTATTTATAAATATAATACATATATATAAAAAGATAAGTTAGATTTTCCCAAGTTTTACTCCGCCTACCAAATTATTATTTTTTATTATTAGTATAAAGAATAAATTATAAAAAAAAATTCCATATCTATCTGAGAAATCAAGACAATTTCTTTTTCCTTTAAAAGTTTTCTTTTGTGTCTCTTTAGCAAATAAAACTAATTTAATTTGAAAAGTAAAGTAAAATGAAAAATTAATTATTTAGCTTAAAACATTTTTAACTAAAGCAACTTTCTCTTTAATTTATCTTCAATTCAAACTATGAGTAGCATAAAGATGTATGTAATTAATAATGTATTTATATTAATATTATAAACTTCAACTATAATATCTTAAAGGAAAGAAGAATCCTCAGTTCGTTGGAAGTTTTCATAGATAAGATATCTTTTAACGAAGGAGGAGGACTCAAAGGAATGACGTGTCCTTGCAGCTACAAAATCGAAAAAGAATTTATTGCATGCAAGGATATTTAGATGTTTGACCAGCAGGCAGGAAGAAAAAGATATTAAATATTAGTCGTAGTGATTAACTCAGATATAATTCGTTAACTATAGTTTCAATTACTTCCAATCAATGATAAACATAATTTAATGGTTAAAAATATTTCAGAAATGCAAAAGAATTAATTAACTTAAATGGTTGCGAATTTAAAATGAGAAAGAAAACTCAATATAATCAATAACTAACTTTAATTAGTTATCAATGTCAATCAATCAATTAACAGATTAAATGAAATATTCAACATAGATAAATGAAAGTTTGTATATTCAGATATATATGGTATCAGCTAGTTTATTAAAGTTTAAAAAATTGAAATGACAATTTATGCATCTAATTATACATTATATTTTTTATTCTTCTATGAACTTAATTTTACATTCAATAAAAAGAGATGAATACCATTCTACTTATATCTATAATGAAGGGCAGAAAGTATCTCAATCAAATTGATAGCTAAAAATCTGTGGCTATATTTATATTTCCTCTATTGATCCGTCTATGAAATCTAAAATCTATAAATCTAAATAATTTATTAAATATTTGATATAAAATAATTAAAAAGCCAATGATTTATAAATCGAATATATGTATACAGAATATATACTTTTGCTGTTTGCCTCTGTTTCCTTATACATACATAATTTACAGGGTATTCTATGAAAAAGTGAAATCGTAAAAAAACGTTGCAACAAATGACATAATATTGTTTGGATTTACGATAGATGCATGACAAATTATGTTACCATATGTGGTATTTGGATGAATTTCTTTATGGCTCTATGCAATAGTTAACTGAAGTTGATGTTATTCAAGGCAGATATGTATGATATATGTATATATGATATGTATGTACATATATGTATATATGTATGTATGTTTGTTACCACACTGGATATCATATGGCCGCGCCTTTAACTTTAAGTTATCGTTCATTTTTTTTTTTTAGTTAGAACATAACATATCCATTTGACTATAATTTGTATGCACGGATGTGATCAGTGACATGTGCTTTATATATAATTTAGAGTTTACTTGCCTGATGCCGATTCTCAGTTGTTGTTGTTGTTGTTGTTGTTGTTGTTACTGCTGTTTGTTATTGCTACCGTTGCAAGTGCGTTAAGATATGGTTCGTGTCTTGGTGTTGGGCCAAAAGTCTCATTTTAGTTTATTTATTTGGTTTGTTATTCACTGGAATTGTCGTTGAATTGTCGCATTCACATTTCGCATTTCCTGAGCTAAATGCAATCGAAAGAATACACATTAAAAAAATGCTAGTTTTATGTAGCCTCCCCATCCAAAACCCCATTCAAAGCATACATACATACATACATACATATATGTATGTATGATAAAGGGTTACACATTATCAATGGAGATCAGATATATCGGTTGAGCATTTAAACAGGTGCAAAGGTAAAATCAAGCCAAGAGTCGATACTTGATATCTTTTATATATATCGAGAGTTGCGAATAATGTTAAAAGTATTTGTCTTTATGTTAAGTGTTTGCTACTGCAACATCCTTCCTTTTGCCCCCTTCGCCATCACCTCCACACACACACACACACTCTCCCTCTCTCGCTCTCTCTCTCTCGCTTTGGCTAAAAATGCGTGCAACGCGACAACAGCAACAACAACAGCAACAACAACAACAACAATGTGTAGAAACAATGAGAAGCTGCTACCGGTAGCCGGTGCTCCACTCACTTACAAGGCAATTAAATGCCAGGCATAACAATCTTCTTCTTCTTCGTTTTCTTCTTCTTCTCATTTTATTCGTTTTAACCCTTGAGAGTTTTTATTTTTCTCCTTGTCGTTGGGTTTTTTTTTTTTTTTTTTTGTTTTTCCGTGTTATTTTTTTTTTGCATTCAAAGATTGAAACGAAACGAAATACTTTTTTCTTTTATTTTATTTTTCTGTTTTCTTTTTAATTTTATTTTTTGTTTTTTTTTTTTTTTTTTTTTTTGGGTCTCTTATCAAATGCGGTCTATCGGTTTCACATTGCCATTTGACAAACAATTAAAAACGATTTAAGAAAGTAAATAGTTAAGTCGAGTGTGAATGGGAACGAATCGTATTCCCCTTACCATTACCACACCATTGCCCATCACCCACCATTTTTGTCCCCAACCACCAACTGCCAACCCTCCCCCCCACCATTACCTTCGCCTTCATCGTTTGCCTCACATTAATTAGTTGCCTAGGCGCCAGTCTACAGTCGAACAGTAGCAGCAGCAGCAGCAACAGCAGCAACAATAACAAAAAACAAAAACAAAAACGTAAACCAAAACCAAAACCAAAAACCAAAATGAACATTTTGTTGTCGTCGCTTTTGTACAATTAAAACGTGATCAGACCCAAGTCAGAGTCAGAGTAAGAGTCGAAGTCGTAGTCAGAGTCAGAGTCAGAGAGTCAGAGTTGGAATTGAAATTGGATTTGGATTTGGAGTTGGATTTAGCGGCAGCTACAAATTTGTCGAACACGCAAAATAGTCGCTCCGTGTAAATGCGTGCCCTGGTGGCTGTTCGCCTCCTCGTTGGGTTTCAAATCTAAATTGTGTTGAATTGCATTTGGAATTGGAGTCGATTTCCATTCCAATTCCAATTCCAATTCCCAGACATGGCCCTAAAAATAAAAACTAGTTTTGCATACATAAACATGACCATGTCTGCACTACTTCCCCTTGGGGATACAATACGATGACTCGGGATCACAGAAACTGAACCAGACAAACCTAAATGAAAACGGGGTAGGCAAAACGGTTAGGGCACTAGGAGTAGGGGAGACGAAGATCAAGTCAGAGTAGGGAGTAGGAGTAGGGAGTCGGAGACAATGCGAGGACGAGTGGCGTCACAGTGTGAGCCATGCTTATGAATTGTTAAACGCCGACGCACTAAAACTTCAAACAAAAGGCTTAAACACAAAAACAAAAACAAAAACAAAACAAAATAAAATAAAACAAGGCAAGTGCATGACCAGGGCTGCAATACATTCTTCGTCATATTGAATAAATAACTCCTCCTCTGATTCAATGGACTCGAAATTGGATGCAAGGTTATCCAAGGTTAATGAATAAAAAAATATTCATAATAAAAAACAATTTACAAATAATTTTAAATTTAATATTTTTATTATTATTTATTAAATAAAAATATAATATGTTAATAATAATGCAATTATATAGTGTTCGATCCCAAGAAGAAACAGAAGGAAAATCCAAGTTTGATATCATAAAATATTAATAATAGACTCCTCCCTTGAAATTGGATTAACCAAAGACACGAAGGCCTTAATCTAAACCTAATCAATTGGTATTTGCTAATCATTTAACTAATTTGAAAGTGGTTTTAGATCAATTCCAATTTAATTGAATTTTGATGTTGAAGATATATATATACAGCTGTGTTCACGAAAATAGCAGTGCAGTAGATGCTAACAAAGATTCGAAAATTTTTCACAAATTCCTTTTGAAAGTTTCAATTTTTTGACTTTGTTTTGGTAAAATGGAATATAGAGATAAGAAACACAAAAAAGTGCCTTTAATTGCATTATTTTTTAGTGCATTTTCCGAGCTTTTGCGTTGTTGCACACTAATTTCCCTGTTCACGAAAATAGCAGTGTCACGTTTAGTTGCGGCAAAATTCAATAAAAAGTGTAAAAAATTCGTCAATAGTAAGTTTAATTTATTAGATAATTAATCTTAAATGTTATTTGTATTAGTATACACTAATTTAATGCTATAATTTTCATGTTAGTGGGTAGAGGCACGCATTGTTCGAGTGATAAGAGGGAGTGGATCCTAAAACTTAGGAAACAAGGTAAAACCTATAAAGAAATCCAAAATTTAGTTGGATGTTCAGCAAAGATGATCTCTAATGCCGTAAACTACCACTTGAAACCCGAAAATCGCGGTGGGAAACGTGCAACAACGACCTCAGATGACCGGCGCATTGCTAGATACAGCAGATGCAATCCGTTTGCATCATCCAATTTAATCAAACAAGATCTAAACCTGTCAGTAAGCGATGTCGTTGTTCGGCGTAGACTCCTAGAACAAAAGTTGAGCGCGCGAAGTCCAAGGAAAGTCCCACTATTGACTTCGAAGCATGTCAAAGCACGTTTGGATTTCGCCAAAACCCATATGAATTGGCCCATTACAAAGTGGCGTAATATTCTCTGGACAGATGAGAGTAAAATAGTCTTGTTTGGTGGAGCAGGGTCTAGACAATATGTACGTCGCCCCGAAAATACGGAATACCACCCAAATCATACGCTAAAAACAGTTAAGCACGGTGGCTTAAAAATCATGATTTGGGCCTGTTTTTCATATAGCGGAGTTGGTCCAATCCATAAGATTGATGGCATTATGGATCGAAATGTCTACGTCAACATAATGGAAAACGTTATGCTTCCATATGCTACATGGAATATGCCCATTATTTGGACGTTCCAGCAAGATAACGATCCAAAACACACGAGCAAGCTCGCTAAGGGCTGGTTTCAATCAGAAGGGGTCGACGTAATGCAATGGCCAGCTCAGTCGCCGGACTTGAACCCCATTGAAAACTTGTGGGGCGACATTAAGCGAAGCGTCGCAAAAAAAAAACCGTCCAATAGAACTCAACTTTGGGAAGTTATCCAAGAAGCATGGCAGCACATCCCAGTTAAGCGTTGCCAGGACTTGGTGGACTCGATGCCGCGCCGGTGCCAAGCCGTTATGGCCAATAAAGGATTTACAACTAAATATTAAGTCATACTATTTAAAAATTATCTCAACTTGAAGTTTTACAAAATTTGGAATAGACATATTTTAATTTTTAGTTGACACTGCTATTTTAATGAACAGCCCAAAAAGTTCCTTTTTCACTATCTTGCTGATTTCTGAAAATGGCGTAATTTTTTTTCAACCCAAAATGATATTAATTTTGTGATACATAAATATAAATTGCGAATGTGTAAAAGATTGGTGCATTTACGGTCTTTTTAATATGATTGATCAACTTTGAAGTCAAAGCTTAAGGGCACTGCTATTTTCGTGAACACAGCTGTATGTATTTTTCTATTTTATGGCTGTTTAGTTTTATTGTAAATGGTCATTCGTCATTTTTATGCATCCCTGAGTGCAGTCAGTTAATAGTTATACTGTACTGTACAGTGTGTACACACTTGTTGTTGTCTACCTCTCTCCACTCACTTACTCCACATAGTAAATACATATATATATGTGTGTGTGTGTGTGTGTGTGGTTGTGCGTAAGTATGTGACGACATTTGCCTGTCCATATTCTTTATTAGCTTTTTATTGCTACCAATATTTGTTAGGCTAGCAAGAAGAAGAAGAAGAAGCAGCAGCAGCAGCAGCAGTAGAAGAAGAAGAAGAAGTCAAAGAGCTACCTTTCGACCAAATGTCACCACATCCGGCCCAAACGAACTGAAATTAGTATTCTAAGTCAACAGCAGGCTGCAGTTGATGATGGCTAAAACGACGACGACGACGACGACTACGACAATGACAACTACAACAATGTCTTGACCATGCCCATCGCTTATTACCCATAGGCCATGGCCCATAAGCATGTGTCTATGCCCATGTCTATGATGAAGGGGACTGAATGCTTCTTGCATTGCCCGGACAAACGTACGAACGGACAGACGGACGGAGGAACGAACGAGTAAAAAGTGCCAACAGTTGTTCAACCTACAAAAAAGAAAAACAAAAACAAAAAAAAAAAAAACAAACTCCGGCAAATGTTGTTGCTGCTGTTGCCGCAGTTGCCGCAGTTGCTGCTGTTGTTGCTGTTGCACTTGCCTTGATTTTCATCGCATTTTGTATGCATATGTGTGCGTTATCATTAATATGTCTCTTCGTTTTCACTCACTCGCTCACTCACTCATTCATTCATTCATTCATACTCAATGAATTTATGGCTATTGACAATCAGTTAAGACAATCGGATATCTAGGGTAATAATTTCTAATTGTGTTCAGCTGTTGGAATCGAGACAACAACAACAACAACAACAAACACCCCTTTGAGGATGCATCACAGAGTTTTTATTGGGTTCACGACCTGATCTATAGAAGAAGAAAGAAAGAAAAAAACAAAAAAAAAACTGGAAGGAAGTTGATCAATGCTTCCGTTTAGCAGGGGAAAACCTTTACAATAAGTAGCACATGTTATGACAAATAAAATAAAACTAAAAGTTAATATTTAAAGGAACTAGAAGAAACTGTTTAACAAAAAAAAATATATATATATATGTATATATGTATATACTAAGAAAAGGAATAATCTTGGGGAAAACGCACCATGATAACAGCAAGTAAATATGAATAATAGAATATATAGTATATCCTTTTGCAGGAATATGATTTCTTTTCTATTAAGTTGGAGGCATTTTCAATTATAGCCAAAATATGAAGAAAAAAAAAATAGAGTTCATTGTTTGTTAATTTCCACACAAAACTCAGTCAACTATATACAATTTGTCATTAAGTGTTAACTTTACAAGGTTTTCCCTGAAAAAAAAAAAATGTTGCTTGGGTTTTTCTGTTACTGATGCGTGTGCTTTTCAGTTTTCATTATTAATTTAACGCCAAAGACTTGGAAAATTATTCCAACCTTGGCAGCAAAAGAAAAACAGAAAAATAATAAAAAAAAAACACACACACAATCCGAAAATTTTGTATTGAAAAAGCATGGAAAATTAACCCAGAAAAGTGCCGGTGAGTTGTTAGTTCTGAATAAACAATAAGACAAAAGAATGAATAAGTAGTAAGTATATGAAGCTCATGTGCTTTAAGTTCAATGAGTCGAACAATAACCCATACACAAACACACACACACACACACACACATAGCCACAGGAATGGATTTATAGACAAAAGACATACCGATGACAATATGATGCAACTTGGGGCAAGGTTTTTCCTGCTGCATTTATTAAAATCTTAACAATTTTTATAATGTAATGTAATTCTCGTTGTGGTAGTAGGAAGGAAGGTCATATCCAGTTAGATACAAACAATTTCACCAACTAAACTCAGGCACACGACCACGACAGACTTCACGACAATCTTTTGACAATTGACAGAGCTACCAACTTAGTTAGACATTAACCTCCCCCGCTACCTCCCCCCCCATAGATCTATGAACCAAGTTAGGCCAATTACAAACCAACTTTCGGGCCATACTTGGCTGAGTTGGTTGAGTTGTGTGATTTTTCAGTGACACAGAAAACTGAAACTGAAATTGTTCATTGTTTGCGATCGTTAATGACTTGACTACTTGCTCCCCATACAATATCTATACATAGACATAGATAAAAATATATTTCAGGGTCAAGTTGGGGAAGTTATTATTATTATTGTCGACGCTTCAGTAACTTTTGTGCCAAAAGCTCTACATTGAAAAATTATTATTGAAATTAATTGGCTAACCTACCTCCCCCCCCTTCCAAAAACTCCGCTATATCTATACCAAGTTTAAGTACAGATATTGTCATGAAAACTTGTTGGAGCGTTGATAAATATTAAAAGTGGAATAATAAAGCTAAAGGCCGCTAAATATGATAAACCACAAGAATTTCCCCTCTCCAACGACTCAACAACCATCCAACGATCTAAGCAACCAACCACCCGATTCGATATATCAAATTTAACCTTAATCATAGTTATTCGATCAATATTTTACAAATATTTTTTTTGTCTTCAATCAAAATTAGTTGATATCTATTTGACCCCTAATGTAAATACCCTTTGAAAGATATTTTTTAATGAATTATAGAAAGATGAAAGATTTCTAAATATCCTTGCTCTAGTTTGATTTTGATTCGGATCATAGACGATCGGTTATTATATTATCTTAGCGGCGGATTGTCCTTCTCTATGCAAAAAGTTTCAATTGCAAATTATCCTGTAAGATACTTTTCCCTCTCTCTCCCTCCCTCCCTCTACATGTGTTTAGCTGGTGTATGAAAGATATATAATGTTAGTCTACAGAATGGATCGAAACAGTTGGAACTAGTATATAGTTTTGAAAACCTAATAAGTTTTATTTCTTTCTGTTATCCTTATCCTTCATATACTACATCTATATGTATATAAATTATAAATATTCTGAACCAATCTAATTAGACCAATTCAATTCAATCAAAATCTGTTAAAAATAATCAATTACCTTATTAGTGGCTATCAATTAAATGGATTTTATTTTTCAAGGGTATTAAAACTTCGTCATATTTGGGCCAGACATGTGATATCTTTTCTCGGTCAACTTGAGGCCAAATTTGAAGGGTTTTGACTTTTGCTTTGATTTTGTTTACCCAAGTATTTGGCAAAAGAATTTTTGTTCGGGTTTTTCTTCTTTCTTCTTTCTTTCCATTTTGAGTCACTTATGCGTAAACGCGGTGGCTCTGGGGCAAGCTTAAGCACTTTGGATAAATATTGCGGTCGCCTAAGAATAATATTTTTCTTTCTTATTGAGATTTGAGTCTGTTGTTGTTGTTGCTGTTGTTGTCTGTTGGTGTTGTGTTGCTGTTTCTTAGCTTTTTCTTGATTTTTGTGTGCATATATTTGAGCTAATTTTTCGTTGAACTCATTTGTTTGTCAGCGCCAACCAGGCGCTTTCAATTAGGCTTGAGACTTGGGACTTGAGACTTGAGATCTGAGATCTGAGACCTGAGACAGAGTCTCTCTGTTGAGTGTGGGCTGGACAATGAACTGATGGCAATGACAATGCCAATAATGACTACGATGATGATGATGATGATGATGATGATGATGATGATGATGATGACGATGAATCAGTAAACGGAATCAGAATCAATTGCAGGCTTGGCAGCTCGTGCTCTGAATTGCTTTTCATAATTCCTGATAAATGATATTTTATACCCTATATGCAAATTTTTAAAAGGGTATATGGAAGTTTTTTATTTTTAAAATGCAATTTTAATTGTCCAGAAATAAGCAAAGAAGTTAATACTCTTTTCTCATTTCATTAGAATTGATTTGTGCTTAATCAAGCGTTAATAGAGGGGAATTGAATTAATATTCACATACTTTATATTGCTTTAGCTCTGCTTCGTAGAGGGTATGTTGGCAGTCGGTGTCTTCAGTTGATTGCAGGACTTTCAACTTTTTGCATTGTGCCTTGCTTTTGTTTGCTCTGAAAACAATCGAAACTTTGAATCATAAAAGACTTTTTAAAAAAAAAAACAAACCTGACTCTACCGTACATACCCCTATGGATATAACCAATGAGAATTTCTAGGAAAGTCCCCGTAAATTGACCACAAGAAGAGAAGACAACAGAAATATATGTCAAACTGGCGCCAGTCTTATCCAAAAATTAAAACAAAAAAACCAAAAAAACAGAAAAAGTAAGAAAGAAATTAACGAAGAATAAGGACCTTGTGTGGTCCTGTTCAGGTTCACCCTGAAGTAGGTGTGAGTCGAACAAGTGATCTATTTAGGTTATTATGTCTTTATGTTTAAGGACAAACAACCAGCGAGAGCACACGAAACAGATATCGAGGAAAATTGGTAACAAATGGTAACAAAGGACAGCTGCCAGGATCCTTGTTTTTTTTTTTTTTTTTTTCTCGTTTTCTGTTTTATTTGTTGGAAGTGAAACAGTAGGTGGTATATGGACAAGGCGATGAACAAGGATAGGGTGAGGAGTGAGACGAGAGGCAGAGAGAGAAAGAGAGAGAGAGAGAGAGAGAGAGAGAGAGAGAGAGAGTGAGTGAGATCTTGGCAGATCTTGAAGACATAAATCAAATCATAAGCTGATTGAAATAAATCTCCAAAACATATTTGCAATTTCTTGTTTTGTTTTTTTTTGTCATATTTTTTCATATTTAGCTGAGCGGAAATTGCTCATAATTCAAAAAAGGAAATGCTCATATCCTTTCGTTTTGACATTTCTTCTTCGCTTTGTCTTTCACTCTCTCTCTCTCTCTCTCTTTGTCTCTCTGTCTCTCTTTCTCCTGCCATCTGTGGACACAACGATTAATCTAACTTAAAGTTTGCTCACGCCGCGTACGTGATGCGATTGTTAAGATTGTTCGATCAAATCGAACCAGAACCAGAACCATAAAATGCTCATGAAAATGAGGAAGATCCCAGAAATATTCTGATAGCCAGAGAGCTAGAAAGAGATAGAGATTGAGAGATCCTTTTCCTGTCTTACCCAAATGCATTATGTTTATCTTTATTAAGAATTTGTTTGGTTTAAAATTTTGTGTGTTTTTTTTTTGTTTCTGATTTTCGATTTTCGATTTTGTTTTTTTGGCTTTTTTCAGTAGCATAAATTTTTTTTTGATATCTTGATTTTGTTGAACGGGCGGGGCATTAATCATACATATGATTATTATTATAATTTATATACAGAAAAATACGAGTGTATATATATAATTTTGATTTGCCTTGTGTGGCTTTGATTTCTTTGTCAGGGCAACGAGTTGCATGCTAATCATTCCTTTCTTGTGATTAGGGCAGACAAAAGATAACTTCATGGGCTATGAAATAAGGTTTATAACGGGAAGAAGATCCCATAAAGGTTATCTTTCGATTCAAGATTGAATATATCCAACATGTCAATTTAAAAATGCTTTCAAACTTCACATTCTTTTTTTTTGCATTTATATAAATGTTGGAAACTTTAAAAAACGATGTTAACTTAATGGATAGTGGAAAATGTTTTAAAAATCAAATGAAATGAAAATAAAATAAGATAAATATTATAAACATAGAATATATATTTTGAAAATCAATTTGATATTGGAAAAATAAAACAAGATGATTTATTATTATTATTTAATTGTTAAAGGAAATTAATTGTGATTTACAATGCGTAGTAAGTCAGAGCAACAAAGGCCTTCAGGCAAATAAGATAATTATAATAATTAAATATTATAAAAATTAAATTATATTTTAAAAAAATAAAATAAAATGCATTTTAAAAAGAAAAGTAAAATGAATATTTAAGAAAATTAATTAATTAAAGATAGAGAGTACAAAAATAAAAGAAATATTAAAAATATAATAAATTTTAAACAAAATTTTATTAAATATTATTAATATAAAATAAATATAAAATTATTTATATATATAGATAAAATTATATATATAAAAATAAGATAAATATAAAAATAAAGCATATTTGTGTTTTTAAACTAAATTCAAGTAATCTAGAAGGATTGTTTCTATATAATTTACCGTATTAACGGTTCATTAAGAAGTATACGAGGGCTGCTATTTATATTTCGGGAATAGCTAATAGGAATAATCTATAGCATATTGTCAACGAATTCTGTTACAACTGTAACAGACATATTTCTATACAAATCAAATTTATTAATACCAAAAAGTTATTTTGGGCTGATTGTTCCTACATGATATATACATGATATATATGCCTGTAGCAAATAAAAGTCTATTTTGAAAATTTCACCTGTCGGAGGAGAAGCTGTTGATCCATGATGATTCGGACAGACGGACAGATCTAGATAGACTCGTCTATTCATGCTGATAAAGATTATATATCTTAATCATATATTCCAATATGGGATGTAGTGGAAAATTCAGAAACGTATATAGGTTATATAACCCCAGGATAAGACAGATTCCATTTTAATATTCCACTTTGATATTTTATATCGATAAAATTTGGAATTATATTTTATCTTTTTCAACAAGATTGGAAAAATTACAAAATATACAAATAATTATATTTAATATATATATATACTCTATATATATTCTAGTCTGTAAATAAATAAGATATTGGCAATGGAGATTATTTACCTAAATGATCTCAGTTAATTAATACTAAAACCAGAAATATCACATGACCTATTAATGATAGAGACTAAATGCAAATTAAAACTTGGTAGTATAATTGTTAAATATTTCAATAATAAATATCTTAAGATTTGGCTATTTATTTCTCTACTTAAAAACTCCATTGGAATGACTTAACATTTAGAAATTTGTATATTATGAATAATCTATTATAGAGGTGATTTGACAAATAGGATCGTTTGATAAATAAAGAAATTATAGCTCACAGATATATAATTCCTAATTTTCTCCCATTAAAGAAAATTTCTCTTCAATCCCTGAACTCTGACCATGAATGCACTAAGCATGCAGGCAAATTTGTCAAAACGGATTATCAACCATTTTCACTCGACTTGACTCGACTCGACTCGACTTAACTTAACTTAACTTGACTTGGCTCGAATGGACCAAAACGGCCGAACAAGTTTCTTTTGCTCTTGGCCCAAAGTATTTAGGCGAACCCATTATACATACATACCAGTATACAATATTATATTATACTATACTATACTATACTATAGTATGATGAAGAAGAGGCACATAGAGTAGAAGAAGAAGCCGACACACCTGATATGGCAGCAGAATGCTCATCTCATGAAAAATTGTCTTCGACACCCAAAAGGCCTGACCACAAGCTCTCCTCGACTGGCTGACTTGGCTGACTGGGATGTTGATAATTTGAGTATACGAATGGCAACACATTGCCCAGACTATGGCTATAGCTAGATAGTTATATGCCTGACTAGCCGGCTGGCTGGCTGGCTGGCTGGCTGGTGGGCTTAAGATGACATACAATCATATTAAAAATGGTTGCCGTTTTTATTTGCAACGTTTTCGGGGTGACCTCTTGTTGCCTCTACCCCAGAGTTGCATTATTAATAATGCCTAAGCCAAGGCAAGAGGCGAAACGAGGTAAGGCAAGGCAGGGCGTGGCGAGGTGAGGTGAGGTAAGGGGAGTCTAGGCGAATCGAGTTGAGCTAAGAGTCGTTACTAGTTACCAAGTCTCTGACCACCGCCAAAGTCGTTTCAAATGCAAGCAGACTCAATGCAATTTTATTAACGCAACGACAAATGATCGCTGCAAAACTCTCAATGTGTGTGGGAGCTTGAGAAGCTAGAGAGAGAGAGAGAGAGATGAAGAGAGAGAAAGAGAGGGGGAATGGAAAAGATGCCCCAGAGATCCTATTAAAATGGGAAATGTCGCGAGATCACTTATCAGACGGTCATAAAAATGGGTTTAGCGGTAAAGAAGGTAAGCAAATGAAAAAAAGGGGGGGGATGCTTTTAAAAAACAATTTTTGTTTAGTACTTTGTAAGCAGATGTAGGTTGGCATTGTAATTAATATGTATGTATATCAGCTAAAGGGATTCCCACACACACACACACACACACACACACACACACACACACACACACACACACACAAAAGGCAATTTCATTTCAACTATATAGTAATTTCTAAAATCATCTAAATTATCATGATTTTTTTTTTTTTTCTGTTATTTTTGAAAGGAAACTTTCCAATGTGAATCGGGTAACTATATTAAACTATTCAGTTCTCAAAACAATAACACAAAAAAAAAAAAATAATAATAAAAGGTGCTAACTACCCTCCCCTAGTTGGGCTCACACACACACACACACACACACACAGACATACATCGAAAATGTAAATAAACTTGTCAAAAAACACACAAAAAAAAAAAAAGTTATCTCTCATTTGAATTCCCACAGTAGAGCTTGGAACTGTATATGATCCATCTCCATCTCCGCTCCTCATCCTCCTCCACATCCATCTCCACCTTCACCTCCATTGTTTAAAGTTTAATAAACGTCTAAATCATACTTTTGTGATGCATGTGCTAAAGACAAACGAATATCAAAACTGCCAGTCGGAGTAGATGGATTTAGTATGAGTAAATCCCTCAATATATACATATATATATATATATATATATATATGTACCTATATAGATGTATGATCTGGGAGCGGTCGGTGGTTCTCTAATGGGCCTAATGTGCGTCTGTTTGTGTGTGTGGTCTAGACGCTTTACTGGATTTTAAGGGGCATATGTAGATGGGGGCATGGGAGAATGGGGAAATGGTGAATGGAGTGGGGAGTGGGGAGGGGTTGATGGGGTGATGGGGTGGAGGTGTGGTATTATGACTGCGACTGGAACTATGCAATCAAACTGTGTCAATGAAAAGTATAGAAATTAATACAATGTGAAATGAATAATCGTGTGTGGAATATGAATATGAAACAATAACAAAAATAATTGTTAAATGAAAGCTTTTCGGTGGGTGGTACATGGGGGGTGGGGCCAGGTGTCCGGCCAGACATGTTTGGGAAATTGTGAATAATGTATGGGCGGAAGGGAGTTCAAATAGACAGAGGGTAAAAATGAAGTTATCAATTTGCATATGGAAATGGAAATGTTAGTTAGAATCGAGTTAACCTATTTCTAATTAAATATCAAACAGAGTTGACGGCTGATCAGAGTCAAGTCCTTTAAAAGAACTTTAAAAATAATCAATTTCAACAATTTAAACACAAAATTACAAGGACGAAGAAGATAAAACTCAGACAGAGAGATTTTAATTCATTATATTTTATTACTATTCCTATTTTTGGTTTAATTTGCTATTGCTGGTATAAATTTATACAGATTTATCGATCAGATAATGAAAATGTTATATCAAAATTCTTAAATGAAAGTTTTCCACTTATACATACAATTAAGTGATAATCCGTTTAAATAAACATCAGGTAATGAAAATAAATTTGTAAGATCTAAACCTAATTAACTTACATGTACTTAGATTTGATCCTTGTAAAAGTTATGGGCGGACCAATACAATAATCGGCATAATGATTTACAAACACACTGAGTCTTAATTATGAAATTATTATTTAAATAAATAAACATATAATATCATCATCAATCATATATGCATTGAAGAAAATGTTTATTTTTAAATGGTTTCATTATAATGGATTATTATGGATATTCGGATTTCAATTTGTTCTAACAAATACAAGAAACTAACTAACTATTTAAAAATATATCGTTTCCGATAGTTCAATTTGATTAACAACTCTTATATTTATACCCTTGCCGAGAGTATATTAATTTTGGCCAGAAATTTGCAACGTACAGAAGAAAGCATCTCCGACTATATACGAATCCGTCTGTCTGGATCAACAGGATAGCATAGTTTTTTTTTTTTTGCCGCAGGCATTGTATATCCCAGAATCATCCCGATTGAACGAATATATCATATAGCTCTCATAGGAACGAACCGTCATGAATAAGGTTTATCCTCAATAACTCTGTTGTTTTTTAACCGAATTCTATGAAATTTAATATTTGTGAGTTTAATATACTTATTAAGACGTCGACTAAGTTTTATCAGTATCAGATAACTATATCACATAGTTGCTATAGGAACAATCGGTACAAAAAACAATCTGCTTTTTCTAAAGCTAGGTAGACAAAATTTTAAACTTGTAAATCTGGTATGTATAATTTACAATAATAGTTCTGGTAAATTGTATAGAAAAAATCTGCAAGTGCATACGAACTTCGGCACGGCCGATGCTAGCTCATACTTCTAGTCTTTTATGTACTACAAAAGAATTTATAGGATGAAACAAGGATATTATATAGAATTTGAGTTGAGTATTTTGTTTTCAAAAGATTTCGAATATATTTTTTTTGGCAGTAAGCCATTCGAATTGTTGTATATTTGTAATTTGATTCATTTTGTTTACTTGTTTAACACATTGTATTTTTATTATAATCAATGGCTACCGATCTGTTACCCATTTAGGAGTAATCTAATTCAATTTGAAATTTATTTATATTAGCAACAAATCAATATATCGAGTACTAAAAAAGCTATCAGCAATCAGTTGTTGATAAATAAAATCAATTTTCCCAATATATGTTGACAGCAAACGATTGAGATTTTTTCCATAAACCCATGAAAACAGCCGCAAGGTGAGATATAAATCTTTCTAAACTCCGCCCAGGAGTGTCTCCTCTTTTCCCTTTGCCAACCAACTGATTTCCGATCTTGGCTTCTTATATAAATCAATTTTATGTATATGCTACATTGATTCCTTTTAACAATTATGTGTTATCTATTTTAAATTGACAAAAGACAAAGACCAAAAGAGAATTTTAACGATTTGAGAAAAATTTATTATTAATGTTAGTTAGCTGAAATGAATTATTTTATAAAATGATCTCTTCAATTTGACATTAGTGTACTTGGAGAGGGATTTGTTTATCTCACATTTAACATTTTAGATTTTAATGGAATTGAGTTCCTCCTCTCTCTTATAGCCGGCATATCATTTGAATAACTCAATGAATAACTCAATGAATGTCGTTGCTTGCACATTCAATTAGTAATTAGCAAGTGTCCAAATCATCGATACGATACGATACGATACGATACCGTTGAGTGGAGAGATCCGGCTTATGGCAAAGTTCAATTTTAATATTATATTAGATTAATTTTTTTTTTTTTTTTTTTTGCCATTGTTTTCATTTTCAGTTAAGTACTTGGAATTCCCCCCTAGTAAGTATAAACTAGTTTAGTAAAAATTATTTTGCCATGACTAAGTGCCATAAATGCATACAAATTTCCAATTTCAATTCAGATACTAATGTTGCTTCCAATTCCATAGGGTATTGTAAGTAATTCGTTATTTAGCTAAGATGTTTTTTTTTTTTTTTATTATTATATCTATAATTACATAGCAAGTTGCTGAGAGCGTTCAGTGTTCAACAGGTGTGAAAATCTAAAGCTGCAAAAATGTTTCAAACAAATCATGCAAATCATTTAAGTAATTCTTTTCTTTACCCTTGCAGGGGGTATTATAAAATTGGTCAGATGTTTGTAACGCATTGAAAAAAGAGTTTTCCGACGCTATAAACTATATATATATATATAATTTTCATCAGCATTAGTAGCCGAGTCGATATACATAGGCATGTCCGTGTGTCTCTGTCTGTTTCTTCTATGATCTTAGATCCAGAATTTTAAGGTATGTGGATGAAACTCAGTAAATAATTTTCGTAGCCATGTATGTTGATCGAGTTTAAGAATTGATCGAATCTAACCACTATAAGTTATAGCTCCCAATAGGAATAATCAGTGCAAGATAAACTATTTGCTCTAGAAACAAAAACTATTGCAATCAAGTTTGACATCAATTAGTGTTAAAGAAGTCTGCACATTTACACCAAATTTCGTATGGATTATACAACTACAACATATAACTATTTACATAGGAATAATCAAAAAAAAATTCTATTTTGTTTAGTAAACTATCTGAACCGAACAGAAATTAGCTATTTTGTTTAGTTTTACTTAAAATTATTATTTTTTTAATTGTGCAGGAATTTAATAATCTTGCAGACTGATATGATTGAGAAGGTAAGTAAATCGAACTGCAAGGGTATACAAATTTTGGCACGGTCTTCTTCTTTGGTTTTTTTTTTTTTCATTTCATTTCATATTTTTTTTTTGTTCTGTTTCAATAAACATATTAGCTAAGCCAAGCTCCAGAGTCTCTCGTATTTGTAACTTATTAATTCCTTTCCCGCACGTAATTTCTAAACTCGTCGCTGATTTCCGGCCCCCCTCTCTTTTCCACTTACTCTCTTACCGCAGTTAGTATGAGTATGTGTGTGTGTGTCAGTCATATGTTAGTAAGCTGCACCTCGCCAACGTGTTGCACACATTGTTCAAACGTCATTCAGTGGCTGAAATATCAAGCGTGAGAAAATCTATTATTATCTATCGTAGCAGCTAGTCAAAAGCTTCTAGCCTCTGGGTAAGCTGAAAGCGGAACTAGAGACAAATGGATATGGAAGAGGATGAGAGAGGACGGACCGAAAGGGGAGTGGGTGATGATGACGGCGACGACGACAGCAACAACGTAATCTTGGTAATGGGCTCGACTTTGTGTGGGGTAGGTTTCAGCTAATTGACTATGAAAAGTCAAGTTTGTGCCTTAAGTCTTTTGGTTTAGTAAAAAAAAAAATCAAGTTTGTGTCTTAAGTCTTTTGATCTATTGATGTGACAAAAGTATAAATCCGTTTGTTTTACAAAATATATATATAAGGAAATCAATCTCTTGCCCTTAGTTAAGCTCTCGATCTAACTTTTCACACCTACTGAAAAGAGATGGAGAGAGAGAGCAAGTGAGAGAGAGAGTGAGAGAGCGAGAAGGGGTATGTCATTGAAGTTCTGATGATTGCAATACATTGAATGATATACCAATATGATTTATCTTTATCTAGAACCAATTGTTTGTAGAAATATACTTTTTTTTTTTTAATAAAAATGTTCAATCTGTCATATTTGTATTTGGTTTAAAGCGATTTTATTTAATTATATATAGAAATAACTTTAATTGTTATCATGGTCGTAATTCTTTATTCCAGTGTTATAAGAAATAAGATTGGTTCTTCCTTTAAAATATATAGATTCAATTTAAATTTGGAACCTAACTGCTATAACTTATCCTGGGATCAGTTCAGATTATTTATACTAAAAACTTCTTCTTTATTGTTATACTGAAATAAAATTATTAAAGCTAAACATTTTAGTTATATGTATATATAAAATCTTATTACTTTAGTTTATTCGATTCAAAGTTGGATGGATAACTGTATGGGAATATATGTATATGTATAGTATATAGTATTTGTTTAATCGTATTCACCTGCAACTGAATTTTCCAAGGGTATACAAATTTCGATATATCGTTGATAGTTGGGCTCGCCCTCTGATTTTGCATGAAAGTTCATATTTATAAATAGATATGTGAGCAAAAGAGTTATGTAGAATAAAATATTTATTAAATTGGCAATGATCTCATTACAATTTAATGGCACTAAGTGCGAAGGAGGCAGAACGATTGGGGCAGGCATATGTACATATATGAATGACAAACGCAAAAAAATTTAAATTAATTTCATTTAAAAACCACTTAGACCCACCCCCAAAGTGGTTGCTGCCCATATTGCCCACGAGCAGCCGCATTGAATCAGTTGTTGTGGTGGTTGTGGTGCAGCTCTCTTGGAAGTGACAAAGTGCGGCATGGCCAACTTGTTAGCATATGTTAATTAAAGCGGGCGACTTGAAAATGAAATTGAGATGGAGTCAAACGGAGCAGTAAAAGGAGGAGGAGGAGGAAAAGGAGGAGAAGGAGGAGGAGGAAAAGGAGGAGAAGGAGGAGGAGGAGGAGATGTGGTGGTGGCGATGGTGGAACCCGTTGCCTGCTGCCAATGTCTGACTTATGGGTTTCGGGTCTTGAACTGGGGCTGTAACTTCATATATAAAAGTATTGTTGTGCATTGTTTAGCCATCGATTGAGTTGCCAATATACAATATATCTATATATATGTATATATATATTTTTTTTTTTTTTTGTTTATGGCACCAGTGATGCGATTGTGATCATATGTGATCAGTATAGAGTGGCAGTGACTTGGCTAACAAATCACTGTGATCGATCATCATGTCTTCACTATTTCCATATTCCGCAAATTTGATTTGCGCCCAATTTCAACGCCTCAACTACTTTGTGCATAGATAAATCACATTGCAACTGACTCTGAGTGAGTCATTGACTTGGCTACATGTGTAGCTTTTTTCATCTAAAATCTATATTGGTATCTCTCCATCTCGGGTGTCTGTCTCTTGGGCAGTTTGTTTGTTTGATTTTTCATAATAATATTTCAATATCGATTACGTTACGGCTTCGGCTTGTTGGGTTGGTTTACATTTTGATTTATATTCTTTGCATAAATTTTACTTGGTGGGTTTTGCTCATTCATCCGAATGTATTGTACTTGTACATATATCTGAAGTCTGACTTGTCAGCGCCTCAAAATCTTAAATGAAAATCGACCTAATTATTGCATTGCGTGTGGCTGCCACTAAAAATTATATTTATCTATCTATCCATCTATCTAGTCATCTCTTCTCTTACGTCTATTGAAATTTAGAGCAGGAAGACCCAAAAAAAAAACATATATATGTAGTTATATATATATATATATAGAGATATATATAAATTGGAAGTATTTTTCATTGTTTTTCCATGAGAAAAGCCAAGACCGAAAGCATAATTTACTAGTATCTGGCCTTTGGCAAAAGGTACTCCATCTATCTCTTTTTTCTCTTCTGAGCTCTCTCTCTCTCTCTCCCTCTCTCTCCCTCTTTTTCTTTCTTTGTCTCTGTCTCTGTGTTCGATTGCAGGAGCTGCTACCGTGGGAGCTAAATTTTAGTTGAGCTGCTTCCGTTTGCTACAATTTGGTATTATTTTTTTTGTGTTTTGGTCTTTTGTTGTTGCTGTTGTTGTTGTTGTTGTTGTTGTTGTTGTTGTTGTTTCGGTTTTGTTCTTGTGGCGTGACCACAAAAACTAAGGCACTTAAAGAAGGTTGAAGTTTGCCCACAGATGAAGTTGTGGACGAGTGTTAACGACAACAATTTTGGCCACTAAATCATTGAAAATGATGGCAGTAACAATATCTTTTTTTTTTGTTTTTTTTGTTGTTGTTTTTTGTTTTTGTCCCTGAGCTTCTTTTACAAATGTTTGTTATTGCCTAATAATAAAGTGTATTAAATTCAAACAATTATTAGATTGTATTAATTAATAATATTAGCATTCAGTCTGTTTTCTATTTAAGGAATCCTTGATATCGTAAATATATATATATATATATATTGAATACAAAATGTCACCACAGATATTATTAACTAAAGTGCTATAATAGTTATTAATCACATTATTCACAGCAGGGTTGACAGGGGGGCGTGAGAAATCGTTGAAATAAGCTGTCTATATACTAGATTTAAATCTCATAATTTATGTATTTAGAAGGGCAATAAAATGAATCAAATGAATCCATTTGAAATTAATATAAATATTTTCTAACCCCATAAATTTTAATTCTAAATGAATTGTAATAAGAAAATGAAAATAGTCTTATTAAATAAATTTTCTGATCATTTAGTATGGATCAATTTAGTGTCTTTCTCTTTCTCTCGTGTTTCTCCCTCTCTCTCTCTCTCTCTCTCTCTCTCTCTCTCTTTCGTCTTTCCTGTTCATAATCGTTATAGGAGCTGCTGGCATAGTAGTTGACATAAACAGTCAGGAGCTATAGGGGGTCGATTATTGTTTTGACTTGCCCTTTGTATTTTATTTTAAAGTTTATTTTTCTTTTCGATCCATTTGCATGCCTGGCACGCACTTTTTTTCCCCCAGTCCCTCTCTTCTTTTATCTATCTCTTTCCCGCTCTTTTTTTAGCTTTAGTCTAGCTATCTCCTTCTCATTCTGTCAACTAAATATCTTTGTATATAAAATATGCTTTTAATCACATTTCCGTTCATCGTTTGTCGAATAATTCCACATGAAACTAAAGTAAATCATTTGGAAATTTATGGGCCACCAGTCCATATATAAAGAAGAAGATGGAGAGAAGAAAAACAGCAACAAGCAAAACGAAAAATGAAAAAAAAAAAAGGAAAAAAAATGAGAAATGAAACGATTTCGAACTCAATTTCTCATCAATATGCAAGACGCATTTGTTTTATAAAATCCATAATTGGTTCTACTGTACTTACGCACTCGAAAAGAAGTGGTTAGAGGGGGGTGGGGAGGTGGGGAGGGGGGCTATATCGGAGAGAGCAGTATGTATAGTTGGGGACGTAGTTGATATTATGATACACAAACAATCAGACACTTATGGTCAACACTTTAGAGCCAGATTTGGTTACCCCGCGCCAAGAGTGAATGACCCAACTGGAAGTGGTTGTGGTTGTTGTTATTGGTGTTGTTGTTGTTGTAGCTATGGTTGATGGTCCCCATCCGTGAGTTTTCTATGTATTTGCTTAGGTCGCCAAAAATGGGTCTCTGGGCATACGCATAAATATCGTAAGTAAGTAAGACATAGATATATGATTTCTTACCATAAGATTGCCTCTGTTAACCGTCACCCATCTTGCTCTCTACCTCTCTCTCCCTCTCTCCCTCTCTCTCTTTCTATCATTCTTCCTTGCTCTGGCACTCGTATTATTTGCCAGACGTGTATGTTTTACTCAATTAGCCTTTTCAAAACATTTTTGGTTCGAAAATTGCGAAAAGGTTTTTGGTCGGCCGAGTTGAGTTGACTTAAGTTGAGTTTTTGGGATCGTTTTGAGGCACCTTTATTCGGTTATTCGGTACGATTATGAAGTTTTAATAGACGCCGCGTGTTATTGTTGTAAATCAAAGCACATTGTGACACTTATGACAAGTAAAGTAGCTCACATAACCGTTCATTTGGGCCATCGATGACAGTGGCAGACAGTATAAGTCACGTAGGGAAATCGTATAGATTTACTTAAATGCGATCCATTAAAAAGAGGCAAAAAATAAAAGAAAAAGAATAACAACAACTTAAAGTTCTCTATTCTCCTGATCAATTAATCACAGGGTTATGGCGCTAGCATTTATATCCATTCAACCATCGATCCATCCATCGATCCGTCCATCCATCCATCGATCACGGCTCATTTGTCAAAGGTCAGTGTCAGGCCACACGCACACACCCACACACTCACACACTCACTCACTCACTTGCTGCTGTTGCTGCTGCTGCTTACCTGTCCCACACACCTTGCCAAAACTCCAAATTGATGTCTTATTTTTGTATGCTACAATTTTCAAATTTAAAATTGAGCGTGCGAATTCTGGAATCCT
The DNA here is from genome assembly GCA_018150375.1 of Drosophila sturtevanti. Taxonomy (NCBI): domain Eukaryota; kingdom Metazoa; phylum Arthropoda; class Insecta; order Diptera; family Drosophilidae; genus Drosophila; species Drosophila sturtevanti. The sequence continues at coordinate 1,873,076 of JAECWJ010000696.1, read as the reverse complement.
CGAAACCTGAACCCTAATTATGGGATAAATGGCAAAAGTTGAGGTCTTCTTTTAACGTTTCCGCCGGAATTAAATGGTCCGGTTTTCATTTTTCTTCGTTTTCTTTATACCATTTTTTTTGTTGTTGTTTTTTTTTTTTTTTTTTTGCACTTGCCGCTGCTGTACGTCACACATTAAATGATTGTAATCCTCTTAAAAGATCAAACATTGAGGGCGTCAACGGAAATGGAAGCCACATAGATGGCCAGGAAAAGGAGAGGCCACCCAAAATGAAGAAATAATGAAGTTATAATATAAAAACCGATCACTAAAATATCGTACATATCTCTATATATATTCTTTTCTCTCGTTCTCTCTCTCTCTCTCTCTCTCTCTGTGTGTGTGTGTGTGTGTTTATCGGTATGTATAGATATTTCGCGCAGTGTACTCACGATTAAGCAGTTTTGCGTTTGTGTCTTAAAATGGATTTTCGGTATTAAAAGGTATTCCAGTAGCAAATTGTTGCGTGCGGGCCACATTTAAACACAAAACAATATCTTTCTATCTATAGACACACCAATAGCAACAGCAACAACAATAGCAGCAGTAACAACAACAATTGGCAACTGCCACCTGCCCATTTGGCGAGCGGGGGATCTTTGGGCATCAATTGTCTTTCTTTCTCTCCACGATATTGTTGTCTTTTGGTAGTGGCTTTTGCTAAAATTTTCTTGCGCAAAACAAAAAAAAAAAAAAAAAAAAAAAAAGAGGAAAAAAAAAAAGAAATACTCAAATTAAATTCCAATTCATTGAGGGGCACTCAAAGTAGCAGCAGCAGCAACAACAACAACATCAACAGATACAACAACAATTGCATCCACAAGAGAATGCAGAAAAGAAAAAGTAGCCTTTTTTTCTTCTTGTTTTTGTTGTTGTTTCTTTAGTTTTGGTTTTTTTTTTTTTTTTTTTTTGAGAATTTCAATGCGCCCATGCTCAACATTACCATAAAACAAATTATTCCAACGTGACTTAGCCATAAATGAATGAAACGAAACAAAACAAAACAACGTAAAACTGAAAACTGAAAACTGAAAACCAAAACGAAACAAAGCAGAGAACAAAAAAAACAAATGCCAAGAAATCTAAAAAGAAAATTGAAAACTCCTTATAATATATTAACTTACAGTGAAGCAAAGTGTCCTTAAGAATACATCATTTCAACATTATACACACGAATTGAAACGGAAATCTCAACCAGTGAACGAACCTAAATTAATATATTTAATCAACTAGTCCTAGTAGTCGGTCAGTCAGTAATATATGACTCAAATGCTAAAGGACATTCGGTTAGGGAACGTCCGATGTCTGCAGTTACAAATTATATATATTATAATTCAAAATTATTTTAAAAATTGCTGGAGAAATAATTTTATTGATATACTTGATATATATGAAAGACAATAGCCAGGATAAAGGCTATCCATAATCACCATATAGATCGTTCATTCATAATGAGATCGCTTATCTGTCCTAACCCCATGAAAGTGATCGTAATCAGTTAAGTGTAAATTCTTTTGAAATGTCTTAAGACTGAAGTCCGCTTAATTGAATCCGATTTATAGTTGATAGATAATCAATAGCTATTTTCAAATACATTAGAAAGGATTTATTTATAATGATTTACACACTTTTATAGCTACATTCTTTTACCATTAGTATATGTATATACATATATATGTATATATGTATGTGGAAAAAAGAATATTAGAGCAGGACAGGGGCTGTCAGTCGAAATGGGGGTCAGATTAAACCACACGCAGCGGCCAAAGTTATATGGTTCATATACTTTCACTATTTCACGAACCGAAGAGTGGACACTCACAATCAGAAGCTCTCCTCGATCATCACATTAACCCGGAGTATTTAAATTTAAACCAAATATCGAACTGAACAGCACTGAATGTAAAGTCATTAAACTCTACTTAAAGTTAATATAGGAATACTATATGTAAAGTCATTAAACTCTGTGTCTACTAGTAAGGCTAAGTCATTAAACTCTAATTTAATCATAAAATAAATAAACATTGAAATAAATATGTACAATATATATTTTAATTATACATACATATACATATGTGTATACTTCTTTTATTATAGAAAAATAGATTGAAAATAAGATCGAAAAGAATATACACATTTTTAGTTTAAACAAATTAAATAAACAATTTCTAAGAATAAATTTCATTACAGTCGTTTATAAATTATATATTTTTTTTTTTTTTGTTTTTCTTGAGATCAGTGTATAATATAATATATATGTACATACAAATACAAATCAATTAAAGCCGCATTCTATAACGCGGAGCATGTCATTAAGTAATTAAGAGCACGATTTTAATACAAATTGAAATTTTCTGAAATTCAGTTTATTGGGAATCAAAATATAATAATACGATTTAAAATCTTGCATAATTGTGTTTATTAATTTCTCGTTTAGTACAGGCTAACTTAGTATAAATAAATCGGCATATTAAATGATATAATCACCCAAAAATATATTAAATAAATTAAGCAAAATAATCTAAATATTAAAAATCAAAATTATATTTATTAATCTTATACATAGATACTTACTAATTGTGGATACCTAGGTAGATAATGTTATTTAGTTTCAGCTTCTGTTTGCATTTACTTATGTATGTGTGTGTGTATGCATGTATGTATGTGTGTTTTGCTTTTTGCTTGATTTAACAAATGTTTAATAACTGCAGCCATGTTATATCACCTTCTGACATGACATCATTGACATAGACGCAAAGTCATATAGAGCTTGAGCCAGAGCCAGAGCCAGAGCCAGAGCCAGAGATGGAACCAGAGACGGAGATGGCGATGGAGAAGGAGAAGGAGTTGATGCTGACGCTGATGCTGATGCTGATGTTAAGACGGAGTCGTAGCTTTAGCCTGGGCACGTACGTCACGACATTATGGGAAAGAGGAGAAATATGTGCATTCGGCATTAATCGTTGAGGCTGAACCGTTTTTTGATCGTTTTGCCAAATCGTATAACTGTTAGCCGCACAATATCGGTCATGTTCCAGTTGCCTCCAACTCTCGGACTCCACCTCTGACTTGGCAAGCATCTGTTTGACTACCTACGTGCCTTCTCCTACTCCCACTCCCACTCTAACTGCAAACTCTGTTTAATAATTTATAAATTTTTAAAGTACTCTGAACCTCCACGTTCATTTTTTTTTGTTTTGTTTCTTAACTCTTTTCTGCCTTTTTGCCTGTCCAGGTCCAGCAGGTCCCAGGACTTTGACACAATTGCATTGCATTAGCATACACAATTAGCCAAAGAGGAAGAGTGACTGATCAGAGGGTGAGAGCGAGGCGAGGTGAGTGGGGGAAATTGTCGTGAATTGTTTTTTGGTTTTCCGTTCTTTCTGTGTATATATGTATATATATATATATATATGTGTGTGTGTGTGTGTGTGTGTGTGTATTTTTTTCTTCTTTGAGGAATTGGTTATGTCAAACAATTTATGACATTACATTTTTTTTTTTTTTTTTTTCGTTGTATTTGGTTTGGTTTTGGTAAATCAATTTTCCATATTTCACAAATTTGTTATTCTTTCATCACATTTGAATAAACAGAAAAAGCCAATGATTATAAGAATTAAGGAGATCGAGAGACATAGACAAAGAGATGGAGAGAGGGAGAGAGAGAGAGAGGAAGAATTCAAGAGATTACGAATTGAAGGATCCAAAATAGACGTGCCATACTCTTAGGCAGGTGCTAAATTGTCTTATTACGTGACAGAACAATACCAAAAGAATCCTCTACAAATGGCAGAGGCCAAAGTTACTTGAAATGAAGTAAATGTGTAGTTGTGACGACTTGAGCATACCCTACACCAAGTGAAAAACATTCTGACTACCTAGAAATTTAATGAAATTGAAAATTAAATTTTCTTTGCAAGCCGCCGCATCATATCAATTAGCTAATCTAGTATCTCCCTCTGACACATTAGCGAATCTAAATTCTTTTTAAAACAAAACGTTTCTTTTAATAAATGTATTATTCTCTTTTCGATTTTAATGAAACCTATTGTAACGGTGAAATGTAATAAATATTTCTAATATAAAAATGGGCCAAGATACTAAAACAGATGCAGTTTGTGTCCCAATCGACTCGGTTGATTTCTTACTGATCAAAATTATATATACTTCAAACTTAAAAATATTTTTTTTGTCTGTTACATAACTTTACGGACTTTAATGAACGCTTTTGAGGTATACAAAGGATGCGACTAAAGAATACTCTATCTACTATATTGCGTGTTTTATCTAAATAGATTTTCAAATTATTAATTGAGATCTCATGTTATGCTAATGTTATTAACAGTTATTTGTTAAACTAGCCAAAGTTATTTATTTTAATAAACCAACTGAAATTAATAGCATTTAGTGCCAAAATATTTAATATTTCCAAGTCTGAATATCTTTACAGTGGTTACACTAACTACACTAACTAACTTAATCGCTAGATTTTTCTACGATTTAACTAAGAGTCTTATCATATACTGAGATATATTTTGATATTTCTCCAAATAAAGAGTTTGAACTAAATTAATATTTTCTATAACAATTATAGTAAAATGTAAATTATCTTCTATTGGAATCGTTATCTCAACTCGATCCACAATTAATTATGAATCAAATAAAACTTAGTTAACTTTTATTTTATTCATAAATACATATAATTAAACTGACTGTTAATAAACTGTTATTTAACATAACAGAATGTACACACACACATACATACATACATATATACAATTTAGCACACAGCACATAATGCTTCTCAAACTGTTTGGTAACTAATATTAGGTTCGTACATGGCCTAAATGACTTTGTATTGATACCATTGACCGCCTACACTCTTAAATAGGCCCAATATACCCCTTTCATGTTGTGTATTGTATGTGCTGCTGGGTATGGTTCGATCTTTGAAATCAAAGTCGGCTTTTCGGAGCTATTTAACCAACCCAGGCCAGTGGCTGTCTAAGATAAACAGTAAAAACCATCGCCTGCTTGCCCTGCCATGGACTGGGCAATGGCACTGGCACTGGCCCGGGTGTCGATCGGCGGCTTGTTGTCCTAATAATTGTGTAAACAACAATGACGCGTTCCCAACTTCTAAAAGGAGGCAAACACCCCGAAAGATGCCGAGAAGAGAGTTTTCGTCGGCATGCTTTTAACTTGTGGCGGCGGCCTCCGTCTTGTTTTTTTTTTTTTTGGATTGGATTGGATTGGATTGTATTGGTTTGGTATGGTTTGGTTTGGTTTGGTTTTGGGCTCGGGTTTTGGCTTCGTTTGGTTTTGTCTTGGCTATGACTGCGACTGTGGCCTAAGAACAAAATGCATTTGTCTGTCAGTTAGAGTTTGGCTAATTTTTAAGCAGCTGCCGCCGCCGCCGCCGCCTCTTTGCTTCGGCTTTGGCTCTCGTCTTGAGCAATTCAAATACATAGTAATAACAATAATAACAAATACTAATGGTGAACAAATATACGTACAGGAGTACCAAGACCAAGGTAGAGATCAAGACCAATACCATCACCGAGACTGGGATAATCCCCGCCAACCAACATTCAATGGCCTATGATCATTAAAAGTGTTGGTCATTCGGTTTTCGTTGGACAAATAAGACAGAATATTGTGTGAAGGAAAAGAGGTGGAGAGAGGGTAACAGGATGGTAAGGAAGTAAAGTGCATTAAAGTGTTTGCCGACTATTTTTCTCCCCCTCCCCTCTCCTAACTATCCCTCTCTCTCTTTCTATCTTTCCCCTTTTCTCTTTGACATAACTGTTCCCATTCAGTTGAAAACATTGCAAATCGCTGGGAGGTCTAACGAGAAGATCTTTCTCTTTCGTTCTCTTTCACTATCTCTATCTCCATTTCATTCTCTGACTATCCATCCGCCTTTGGAGAAGTTTACTCATCTCTCAGTTCAATTGCAATTGAATTTTGTTGCCATTGTCATTGTTGTCGTTGTTGTTGTTGTTGTTGTTGTTGTTGCCGATTTCAGTATAATTTTATGGTAATGATTAAGTTATTACGTTCAATTTGTGCAACTTCCGTTTTAATCGAAATCTCATCAAGTGTTTCATGAGAAAATTAACTAATCATACATATGTGTAGTATGTCTGTGTGTGTGTGTGTGTGTGTGTGTGTGTGTGTATCTTTGTATATTTTGTGTTATCTTGATCTTGTTAGACACGGTTCTAGAAAAAAAAAAACCACAAATATTTTAATGAGATTTATGCAAAACAAAATTGTGCAAATAACACAAAATATATATGTTCATATATATATATATATACATATATGTATATATAGTTGGAAAAGGAAAAAAAAAAACTACAAGTTGATTAATGTGAAATTCTATTTGATGCCGGAACAAGGGATAAGTTCAATTGATTTATCATAGTTCAAATTATCATTTAAAATGAGGAATTACTTAAGACAAGGAATCCGCTTCGGTTAAATTTTTAAAATATATAATTAAGCGATTAGATATTTGGATTAGGCATTAACCTTGATCCTTTCATATTAAATATTTATGACTTTTGATTGGGTGGCTTCAGTTATTGAACAAATTTCTCAACTAATTACATATATTGTTCAACAAACATTTTTAAAACATATATATTTATTTATTTATTTTTTTTTTTAAATGAATATTTAAATTTTTTACTTACTTAATATGCTGTAACTAATTATATGGTATCTTAATAACAGGAAAATATTAATAATATTTGCAAGTTGGAGTAGAAGTATATTAATGCTTGGTTCTGTCGATCTTTTTGTAAATTATATAGTTTTAAAAATATATGTTTGTATTTAAAAACTGTCATCTCAAATGGTAAATATATATGTATATACATAAATGATCGAATTTCTACTAAATGCTGTATGGAAAGTTGTTAATTGATTTAAGATTTAATTTCAGTCAGGTATAAATGAAAATTAAAATCACAATTACAAATTGTAATACGATAGTTAACCTAATTTAGCTTTCTATAATTCTATTTAAATCCACCATTTCATTTCCCATGACACAAAACATAATTCAAAAGCCATTAAAACACTCAAAATTAAATAGAAAACATTTTGATATTGAATTGATTAGAAAATATATATATTTTCAATTCCAAACGCAATTTCCTGTCATAAATATTGAAAATTGTGGGCCAAGACCAAGCCCAAGCCCAATCCAATTCATACCTTCGCCCCACAAGAAGTAGAGGAGCAGAGCGATCGTGTCCACATTACAAAATAACCTAATAGCTTCATTACCACTTCATAAAGTCACGTTATGATTATGTTTGATTTTGACTTGGACTTCAGGTCCCATTGACGTGCAGTCGGTCAAGCCAATATGGCAAAAGTCTCATCTGGCAAACCAAATTGACAGGCCCAACAATTGAACAAATTGAACTCTCTGTCCATTAAGGGAATGAGTAGTTCTCTTTTCTATATAGAAATTTGTTTTTTTTTTTTTTTTTTTTTGTTGGTTGATATGCAAAACTTGTTCAAAGGCATTTATCAAAATCGGTAAAAGTTATTGAACTTTACCGACGTAGGCTAACATTTTGGACATGTGTCAGGCAATGCAATGGAAAGCTTTCCACTCCTCTCTACCTCTCTACCTCTCCTCACAATCTCCCAGTATCTTGCCATTTACCACTGTAACTGTAAACATCTTTTTTAGTTTTGTTAATGAAAATATTGAGAATTGAATTATGTTAATTTAAATGCCGCCTGTCTCTTGTTACCCTCAAGTTGTTCTTACTTGTTTCAATTAAATGCACATTTCGTATGGCCGCCATGCACTTTGCGCCCCTCTTTTTGGGCGTTCAATCAAATTAATATGCAATGAAGAAAGCTTTCACACACATACACACAAACACATACATACAGGAAATGATGGAAAATGACACAAAAGAGTGAAAAAATCATGAATGTATATATGTAGTATATATATATATGTATATATATATATATATGTGTGTGTGCATATAATTATTTACACATTTGTAATTGCAATTGTAAATTTAATTACTTGTATGCATATCTCTCTTTTATGTTGTCTTCTTTTCCAGATAGTTTTAGTTGATTTTAATAGTAAATTTTGAATATAAACACAGAAAAAAAATAAAAAGAAATACACAAAAAAAAAAATCAAAATCAAAATCAAAATCAAAATGGGGAGAAAAAAGTGCTTTGGGGCACGGCCTTAGAGAGGCCGCTATCCATCCGTTCGTTCGTTCGTTCATTCATTCATTCATTCATTGAAAGCCAAGCTTAGAGGGAACGATTGGCATTTTCCCACATTAGCCGATTTGCAAAAAGGCAAGCATTCTGTGATTTGAAGCAATAACTACAAATAAATGATAAATCCGAATATTGATGGGCTTATCGAATACCCATTACGCCATCAAGAATGAGGATAAAATTAAACCAATTTAGTAAAAACATGTATTAAATAAAACATTTGCATTTCGAAAGAGATATCAAGCTTAAAACATATTTTATTTCTTTATTAGTAATTATTGAAATTGGAAGTCTTATTTAATATATTGAATAAACAAATTAAATGAAACTAAATTAAATTTTTAGTTTTAGTTTTTGATTTTTATAATTTCATTTATCATATTGAAATCTATTCGAGTTTCACCGAAATGTATATATATATATATATATCATTATTATTCGTTATTAATTTTTCTGATATTTGGTCGATGCTACCCTCGATTGCTACCCTCGAATCGATCGACAATTGCTTTTGCATAGAGCAGCATCTTTTAATCACGTTTTTATTGTATTGTTGCACAGAAATCGAAAACATTAACACTTGAGTCTTTGGGTCTGGGTCTGGGCCTGGGCAATTATAGCCATTGACCAAGATTTGTATTTGGATTTTGTGTATTCGGTTGTTGTTGTTGATATTGTTGTTGTTGTTGTTGTTGTTGTTGTTGTTGATTGGCCTTACATGCCTTTCGAACGATTGCAGATGGCCCCAAAGTTACAAAGTTACTTATTTAGCTAGTTATTTGTGGGTGGTGTTACAACAACAACAACAACAACAACAACAACAAGAACAACAACAATCACTCCAACAACACTAACAACTAACGCTAACAACAACAACAACAACAACAACAACAACAGCATTCATTCGGTGATTGAATGTTTGTTTGAGGTCACCACAAATCGATATGCTGAGGATGAGCAAAATGATGGATCGGTGGGAATAATTCCGTTTTAATGCGATGCGAGGCGTGTGAATCTATTCGAATCGTGGTCAACCATATGGACCACCCACCCAATAATAGATGAACAGGAATGGAATTGAATGGGATGGGGTGTTCATTTCACTTAAACGTTAAATGAAACTATCAACACACACGCACACACACGCACACACACACTGTCTGACACAACAAATAAACTTAACATAATTAAGAGTAAAACAAAACGAGACCGGACTGAAACTAGGTAAGAGACATTCGCCATGCTAGGTGAAGGCTTTTTATCGATGAAACAGCTAACGAAACATATACAGAAACGCACACACAGACACACACACACACACACATGTACACTAAAAAAACACAAAAATTATCAAGCAAACATTGCAAAGGAGATGGAGAAGGCTAAAACAGAAACACATATACTTAACACTTTTTGGAGCCCAACAAACAAGGCTCCAAGTGGCATCTATTAAATGGTGCCTCAGTCTTATGTGCTGGTAAGTAAGACAGAGAGAGAGAGAGAGAGAGAAAGAGTGAGGTGTAGGGTGAGGGGTTAAGGGTTCATACTTATTGGCATTTTGTTTCAGCAACGCACGAGTTGAGTTTGCCGCTTCAACAAGACATTGCGCATTAATTTAAATCAACTTTATGTTAGGTGTTAATTCCTAACGACAATAAAACCAAAAACAAAAAAATCAAAAGAGAAGGTTCCCAACAAAGACCACTAGAGATACCAAACAAACCAAAAAAAAAAAAAAAAAAAAAAAATAATAATCAAACAAAAAAAAAACGAAAGAAACAAAAAATGAAGTTTCTTGAACTGATTTTCACATATGGTTGGCATTCTTTTAAAAAATTTAACTGAATTCATTGACATTTTCGATAAGAACAAAAGACTTAGGCGAGAAACTTTTTTTTTTTTTTACAATTTTGGTTTTTATTTTTTTCTTTTTGGTGGGGGGAGGGGAGGGGTTTGTTTTAGCTAGAACTCATATTTTATGGATGACAAAATGATCAAGAAGCTTATTGCCATTATTATCTTATTTTTTTTTTTTTAATGTGGCCAACAAATGTGAGGGGAACGAATCGTGTATACCCTTTGCATAAGAAATAATAAGAAAATGAAGAGAAATTTTGCATACGAAATTTATATCAATTCATATTTGAATAACACCCTTTTATGGTCTAGGGTAGCAGAAAGCCCGCTACGCTACGCTACCTAAAGCCATAAAGCCATAAACAACAAAATTCGTTTAAATGCAATCAATTAACTAAATTCTGAGACGCCGCAGGTGGTCGACATTATTATTTTTGATTCGTTTGCCTCGTTTTGGAATCAGCTTTTCTTACCCTTCACCTCCACACCATCACCTCCTTCTCCAACCGTGTTTCATCAGCTACACCTGCTGCTCCTCCTTCTCCTTCCCCCCCGCTAGTCTTACTCATATCTAACTATACAACAATTTCATTTTGGGCAAATAAAGTTATTTATCTCAAAATGCTAAATCGGCGTAAGTCAGTCTACAACAGCAGTAACAAAAAAAAAATAATAATAATATGTAGAGAGAGAGAGAGAGAGAGAGAGAGAGAGAAAAAGAAAAAACTTGAGGTGTGAATTAGTCGGTAATGACATCATTGAACTTTAACTTGGCAACGGGTGAGAGAGTCTTGGCTATATCTCCGGTAATAACTGTAGCTTGACTGTACCACACCTCAAACAACAACAACAGCAACAACAACAGCAATATCAACTAACAACAACAAATGTGCAAATATTATTAAAATTCTATTAAGATGGGAGCAGTCGATCTATCGATCGATCGATTGAACGTTTAAACATTGCAAATGACAACAACTGAATGAGGGCAATGAATACCTCTACCATACCTCTTCCCATATCCATACCCATACCCATATGTACCCACTTCTATACAAATAGGCCATAACCATATCAATTCCAATATTCAATATATAGATGTGCCAATCTATATGTACGAGCAGATATATCTGTGATTTTCACAGTTAAATTTCTATGAATTAAATTGCATATTATGAGAGCATATATGTATATATATGTATATATGTACGAGTGTCTATATACATACATACGTACATTACAAATTCTATAGATTTTGCTCTGATTGATTCCGTAATTAACTGGAATTAAAAGGGAATTACTTGGCACTCGAACTTGGTTGAGTTGTGGGGGGGAAATTCAACAAATTCAAATGCCAGATAGCGTGTGAGAAGGTCATATCGAATCGCGATCTAAATCGATATCAAAGTCCGCATAATTTGTGAATTATAGCTTTGGAAAAATCCAAACTATCTAATCAAATCTAATGGAATATATATCCATTATAACATTCGAATAACTGAATAACTGAATGTCAGTTATAAAAAGTTATTTCTTAGGGTTAGAAAGTTGATGAGTTGGATTAAACAATATTTAACAATTCATTCATTTTGGTATAGAAAATAGAAATTCCAAATGTCGGCTCATCAAAACCGATTTATAAAGAAGACAAAGCCTTTGGTTAAGAGCTACTGCAGCTAAAAGGAATATGTAATATCAATATTCTAAAATGTTCTGGTTTTTGTTAAACTTTAAAGACAATGTGACAAAAATACTTTTGGTCATCCTTTTATGATGCAAATCTCCCATTGATATTAATATTAATATTGTCGCCAGTTTCTCTCCCCTCCGTAAAATAAAAAAAAAAAATTAAGAAGAAAAAGAAAAACCAAAAACAAAACTAAAAACCCAAAGTCATATGCGACGATTTATGGTAGAGACTGTTACAATTAAAAGATAAACGGCCGCTTTGCATTGGATACGCACCGCTAACTAGATTCATAGACAATGGGTCATAGAAATTATATGGATGGGGTTACTCTGACGATGCCAATGGAGAGGAGGAAGGAAACTCCAAAACTCCAAAAAAAAAAACCGGTTAAATGCATTTTGTGTAACAATGTGTCAACTAATAATACCTCCAAAATGAAAGAAAACAACAACAAGGAAAATAAAGAAAACGAAAATCTTAAAAAGTTGTTAAAGGAGTTGGAGTTGTGGATGGACAGTGAGAGAGAGAGAGAGAGAGAGAGACAATTGGAAAGGGGGGTAAGGGGACTGGAGAAAAAGAAGTCAGCCAGCCAAACATTTCAATTTTAATTAAGCATGATAAATGATTTCACTTGGACGCATAAATCTTTTTTACAGTCGCGATGAAACAATGATGTTCTTTTGTTTCCATAACCAATGCTAAAGATGGAGCTAGGGCTAGAAATGAAGATGAAGATGATGCTAAAGCGGGACGCCGGACGCTGGACGCTGGACGCTGAATGCGGGATGCGGGAAGCGGGAAGCGAAACGAAGAAGATGTTGCCTAAAGTTGGTCTCTATTTTTTCTCTGCTTGGCGATAAGAAGAGACCAAAACCAAAAGCTGTGAAGAAAATTGATTTGAAATTAATGCAAGAATTTGTTATAGAAAAAATAAACAAGCTCGCGTTTGAATCGATCGTGAAAGAAGTGAGTTGAATTGATTTCGTTTAGGAAATGGGGGAAACAAGTCTTTTAATAAATATGCATAGGGCCCCAAAAAACCTGCTCCACAAAAGAGATCTTGTCTCAATTGTTTTAAATATTTACAAGTTATTTGGTGTTTTTATTTTTTTTTGTTTGGCTCTTGTTATTCTTTTAGTCAACAGATAAGATATCTGTTTAATAGCACTTACCGATAGTTTTGGTTCAGCTAATGATGATACTGAAACGTTAAATATATGAACTAAGTCTAACGGATTCCTCTAAATGGATCGGGTATGGATGGAGGGATATATACACATAGGTACATATATATACTCTTGGTTCATACTCAGTTTAATTGTCTTTTTCTCGTAATGATCAGTAGTATGTATATATATATATATAGATGTGTGTATGTATGTGGGTCCCGATCTTCACTATCCTCATTCATCCTTGGCTTGGCACATTGCTTTCTGCATTTGCCGTTTCTTGCTAATAAATTGTAATACAAATGCATTAAAACTAAAGACTAATTAAATGACTGTACTTAAGTGGCATGGCCTGACTGGTTGACTTGGGGGCAACCAACTTAATCGCTGCTGGAGATTGCAACTCTCCCAACCTCAAAGAAATCTTTTTGCTGCTGTTGCTGCTGATGCTGCTGCTGTTGTTGCTGTTGTTGTTGTTGCTGATGTTGCTGTTGTTGCTGTTGCTGCTGTTGCTGCTGATGCTGTGGCGTAATCTTTTTCCAGAGCAAACAGCAGAAAAGCAATAACAACATCAAACATCAAACAACAACAACAACAACAACAACAAATACCTTTTGTGGTCATTAATTCGCACTTAATATGCTTTTTATGGTTCGCGACTTTATTTCATTTTGTTATACTCTAAAAAATGGGGTATATTACATACATACACATAGGTACGTATATAGTATATATGTATATATATTTAAATTGACTGCCTAACTAATCCAATCGAAAAATAGTTTAAATTTATTTGGATAAATCAAATTACATTTTGCCTGTATAAACAAAGTTTCTCCTTTTTTGAAAATTATTGCTATAATTTAAATATTTTTGTTATTTCTGCTCTAAATTAAATCATATATATAAAGTATTTAAACAGGTAAAGATCAAGCAATTATATTATACTGACCTTAAGATCGAACATAAGAATCAGTTTCAAATGGTAACTCTTTAGAATCGAATTATATATGTACATATTATTGTAATTTTTAATTATATAATATATATATATACTTTTTCCATTTAATCATGAATTTTTTAATGTTTTTTCAGATTCAATCAGTTATCCGAGTTTATTTTTGGTAACCTTTATATATGTATATTCAAAACGTAAATAATAATAATAGTTTTATTTTAATTAATCGTTTTCTAGTTTTTTCAATTCATGTCTTCATGTTTTTGTTAATTTTCATATGAATATAAAGATATATATAGTTTTTCCAATATTCAGTTATATGATCTCTTTACTTTTAATCGTTTGTTTAAATCAAGCAGATTGTTATAATTAAAGATATATGTACATATGTGTATATACATAGATATAGTATCAACTAATTGTGATTTCACATCATGTATCCTATTGGATATAGAAAGGAGAATTGTTTAATAATATTTTTGAATTCAGATATAAAAGTATTAAAATCTAGTTTGAACTATAGCATTACATTTCTCAGTTATCAATTAAAAATTTAGTCAATTATTATAAATAATTAATAATTATGTTAAATAATAATCGATTTCAAATTGGTTTAACTTAAATTGATTCCGTCAAGTATTTGGATATTGGATCAAAAGAAATTGACTAAACCAATTAATCAATTAAATGATCAAATCAAATGTCAAAACGATTAATTGAAATTTCGAATATTCATCGTAGGGAAGGGTATACAAACTTCGTGTTTTTCATAGTTAGTTGATAGCTCTCCTTTTTTTTTGTGTTTTTCATTTTTTGCTTTTGGGAACGATGGTGCGAGGTTATGTATGTGTGTGTGTGTGTGTGTGTATGTATTTATGTATGTATGGAATATGTGCAAAACAATTATTCCGCAATTAAACAGTTTACACTTACCAGACTGGACAGAGTGATAGAGAGAGAGCGGTGAGAGGGAGAGAGCGGAGAGAGATAGTGAGATAGTGTGAATGCGAGTCCAGTTCATACATATTAATGAAGAGCATCATTGCCACTAGGGATGACATTTTCATCTACTTTCATTTCATATCAATGATGAACGTATTCTTGTTCATCTCTCTCTCGAGGGAAATCAATTCGCATGAAAATGTCAGAAAGTTTAGGCAAATCAATTAACTGTCACGTTGCCATCTCCAAATGGAGTGGCTAAATGGTGTGTATTGCGTGAGTGTGTGTGTGTGGATGGATGGATGGAGAGTACAAATCACTTAAGCGGCACCGCAGGCAAATGACCACCAACAGAAAAACGGCGACAATGCGTCGACAATGCATCTGGCCGATGCGATGATGGCCAATGGGTTTGCATTCTCATTCGTATTTTTTTCTAGTTCGCCATTATGATTGAACAGAAAAAGGGAGTGTTAAATATGTTGCAAGCATATTACTTGGTCATTCTCATGTTAATCTTTGTGCTCATCCTTTGGATATGCCATGGCAACGGCAACGGCAACGGCAACGGCATCAGTCTCATCCATTTCCATTTCCATTTTCATTTCCATTTCGGATTCCGTCCGTTCTAATTGCCGTTTTGGCCTGGTTGCGCCTAAGCTTGACGGCCTTTTAACGGCCTGGTCATCATTGCTGCACATCATTTGGTTTTGTTTTTATTTCATTATGTCGTTTTTTCTTTCTGTTTTTGTTGTTGTTTCTTATTTATTTATTTTATTTTATTTTTTTTATTTTTGTGGCAATTATTCACTTAAATCATCAGTGGCAAAAATGTTGAGATGTAGACGGAGACGGAGACGGTGACAGAGAGGGGGTAGGGCAGGGAAGTTTGATGGAAGGATGAGGCTGCAGCTGGGGGCAGGGGCAAATCTTTTAGGAAGGTGTCATGCTGAGTTGCAAGCTCAAGTGAATGAGCTGGGCAGAGCATGAAACATGTCAAGATGTTAAGCTGATGTTAAGCGAGGTTAGTGGCGGGTTAAATTGGCCAATGGAATACCCTCTCTCCCTGTCAGCCAATGGTTTTTCCTCATTTTCTTTTCATTTTCAATCAAAAAAAAAGAAAAAAGGAAGAAAGAAAAGAAAAACAGATTATGGCCCTTTTATTAATTTATTTTTTTTTCCCCTAAATAAGCAAATACATTTCTAAAATATTTAAATAAAAGTTTCTCTTCCTCCCTCTCTTTCCCTCTGTCGCTGACTAACTCTGATAACAACTTAAATTTTAATATCAAGTATTATCACATATCATATCGATATATCTTGGCTTATCGTAACAATTATTCAAATAAATAAAGAAAAGATAATGTTGCATGCATATTTCCCACTCAAACTGATATACCTCGAAAATCGGCAGAATTATAGTTTAACTGATTCATGCTCTCCTTGGCCCTTCCGCGTTTTCGTTACTGTGACTTCGGCCTTTAATTCCGACAATTGTTCTATTAATAAAGCAATTCCAAAACGATTAAGATCACCAACAACAACAACAAAGTGACCACAAAACATCGAAGTCAAAACCAAAAAAAAAAAAAAAAAAAAAAAAAAAAAAAAAATTTATATATAATACATATATACATATGTATGTATGTATATATATGTATGTATAAAACGAGAAGCGAAAAAAAGAAACTCATTTGGACACATTTTATAGCTCGACAAGATGAGTTGCGTATAGTCCATCTACATCTTCAACTCCAACTCCATTGCCAACTTCATTCTTCATCTGCAACTCCTTGAGTTATAAATCACTCGGTTGCGGTTCATGAGGCGATGGCCATGCCAATGGCGACGCTTTCCTTTCCTGACGGCGCCATAAATTTAATTTGAAATTAATTTTTTTGCTGCTACCAGAAGGGGAAAGGGGAAAAGGAGATAGAGAGAGAGAGAGAGAGAGAGAGAAAGAAAGAGAGAGAGAGGGGGGAAAGAGTGACGGAGATAGAAAGGTGATGGAGGATGAAGGTACTACTAGCTACCATATCTACTTTTGCTTTAACTTTTGCTCCTAGACCTAAGTAGTATATAGCAGTACCAGTACCAGCAGCAGCAGCAGCACCACCGGCACCACCACCACCACCACCACCACCACCACCATCATCAGCGGGTCATCAAAAATGCAAAGCTATGTAAATGATAAGCACAATGCATGAACATTTTGTCGTCGAGTCTATCCTCTGTGAGAGTAAACAGCATTTGGCCAAAACAACGCCAACTAAATATGGTAAGGCACGCATTTGTTGTAAAATGCAAAATTGAATATTGAGTGCAAGCTGAAAAGACTAGAAACCAGAAAAAAAAAAAAAAAACAACTGAAGCTCAGACTCTAACTTACTTGGTGGTAAGTTGAATTCCCCTTCTTCCCCCTTTTTAAAGTAGGAGGGGGTTAGGGGATTGCACCTTCAAATACGATCAGTTTGTAATTATGAGCAATTGTAAATGTGCCTAAGCATTCGATCGAAAAATTGAAGTTTTCATTTCGCCAATTGTTTTCTCTCTATCTATCTATCTATCTATCTATCTCTATCTCTCTGTCTCTCTCTCTCTGACTCTGTCTCTCTTTGTAGCTCAGTTCAACTGTGGGGGGGGGGGAGACATTTATTGTTCTCCCGTTAAGGCAAAAAGCGAACCAAAGAGGCCTGAAAAGCCACCCGAAAAGGTGCTCTGAAGCCACCGCAAGGGCATGCGAACTAAATTTCGTACAATTATGAGACCAAAACAAGAATGAATGTTCAAATGGGTTAATAGTAAATGTATACGACCTAACAGATACCTAGTAGATAGACAAAGTAAGTACATAGTAAGAATTATTAAATAAAAACCGAAATCAAATGCAAAAGTAGAAAAAAAAAAAAATAAAGCTGATAAATATCTTCCATTATCCAGATTATTCCTTTTTTTTAATAAAAAAAAAAATCTATGGAATTACCAAGTAATTAAAAGTAATTAGTAATTTGAAATAGCATATTAATTCCAAGTTCCTTTTAAATTTTTGATTACATTTTTCCATATTTGATATTCAATTGACTGCATTTTTTTTTTCTTATGATCCAGTACATACTCATCAAGTGTCTAATATACCCGATTATGGAATGGGTATATAATGCCTTCCTAAAACCGACAAACGAAACCTCATAAAACGATTTCAACATTTACAGCAAACGGTAGCAGAAAAACCGCAACAAAACAATTGAGCTGCATGTGGGAGGTCCTGTGTTTTGTTTTGCCCAATAATGACAACCGCAATGGGGACCACCAAGAGAGTTGCATGCAAATTTCCCAATCCGAATCCCAGTCCCCAATCCCAATCCCAATCCTGAGATATTACCATCCCACTAACCCCTTCCACTAAACCACCTGCACCACCACCACCACCACCACCACTACCACCACCACTACCACTTTTATCTACTCCCCTGGTTGCCACCACTACCGCCCAACAGGAATGGATAAATAAAAGAAGCAGGCGACAAACTTACGAATTGGTCATGTCAATAGTGGGAGTAGGAGTAAGAGGAGGAGACTGTGGTGCTACCAGTGGGTGGGTTGGGTTCGGTTCGGTTCGGTTCGATTCAGTTTGCAGCAAGTTGTGTGTATGTGTGTGTGTGTGCGTGTGTGTGTTGGCTGGGTGGAAGATATTGAAGCGCCAGGCACCGATCATAATGGTAAAAGCTGATGCTCCAGCTACTGCAGGAAGTGTTCGAGGAGAGTTTCGTTTCAATTTTTTTTGCTGGTTATTTTTTGGATTTTGGTTCGTCGTTTGTTTGTTTTTGTTTTATCCGTTTATTTTTTTTGTTTTGTTTTTTGTTTATATGCTGATTGGCATTAATAATGGATTATCACGATCATTGGAGGCGATGGAATGGTCAGGGGACAAAGATGCGGAACTTTAGCTCTGCTTTTGGTTTTTTTTTTTTTTTTTTTTTGTTGGTGTTTTTTTTTTTTTTTTGGCAAAGCCTCTCATATCGTGCGATCATCAAATAATGTGAACGTGTGATCAACGCTTAAGAGTATAGGGTATAGGGTATAGGATGTAGGGAGTAGGGAGTAGCATCGTGTGTTACACTAACTTATTTATGCGAAATATTTTGAAATCGTGTTTGGAGTGCAGGAGCGTGCGCTCTCGGACAGAGGGCAGCGATCGAAGTAGAAACGGAGGCAACAGCATACAACCCAACTCTCATACGTGGATCGTGTCTGTCCCATTGGTCCTTGGTCCAGGGGCAACCAACCCGAAGCATCGTCTTCGCCTTCATCCACACACAACGTGACCCTCTTTTTGCGCCTGTACATCACGAATTATTCAGAATTTCTTCTTTTTTTTTGAGCTTTTTTTTCGTTTTTTTTTTTTTGTGTGTTAAATTCTTTTTGGTTTGGGTATGGCAACTTTGTATTTAAGTGTGAATTCGAAACCGAAAAGAAACCCATTTAAAAATGAAAAAACTGATTTCAATTTTGGAATTTCATATAAATTTTCATATATTAATCTTAAAGTTTAATTAAACAATATTTGAATCAAAACAAATGAATATAAAGAAATATAAATAATTTAAATTGTTTGAAAGATTATAAATAAAGGAAGAAAAATTCAAATTGTTATAATTAAATTGCATGAAATTGAATTTCATTAGCTGAATTATATATACATACATACATACATACATTTTCATTCCATGTTTTTTTAAGAGTATTCAATTTTCGACTTTTTTCCTATAAATTCTCATTCGATTCTTTTTTGTTTTTGTTTTTGTTTTTTGGTTTTTTGGTTTGGTTTGGTTGGCGATTTCGATATTTGTTGGTTAAGCTTCTGCTTTGGCTTTTTGCATTTTAAGCGTTGCTTACAAAATGCTTTTGGCTTGTTATGAGTCATGTGAAAGAAAGCGCCTTGAAACCTTCAAGACGATATGGAGCAGGAGATGAAGGAGCAGGAGGAGATGAGGAGGAGGCGTATAAGAAAAAAAAAAAAAGGAATATGATGATGATGATGAAGGTGGAGCAGTAAAAGGAGTGGGAGAAGTGAGGGAAGGAAAAGAAGGCGAGCGAGATTCCGCCTGATTGTGAAAATTATGTTTGCTCTGAGCGCGGACAGAGGGAAAGACTTTAACAGAGACTTTGACTGAGACTTTGACTGAGACTTTGACTGAGACTAAAACTGAGACCGAAACTGAGACAGCGAGTTGAGGTACGGCAGGTTCATGTGGCGTCGGTGAAAGGCTACCATCATCAGCATTCAGCATTGAGTACAGAGCACTGAACACACTGAGCACTCTTCGGCCTAATCATCATTGGCCATTGTTATTAACATGATTATCTGCATTATGTTTGGGCCCCCAAGAGCAACAAGTTGAAAGTTCAGACGGCGTTTAAGCATGATTATGAATTGGGTCAACATGTGGACGTAGTCATAGTCGTTTGCTGATGCTGATGCTGATGATGATGCTGATGCTGCCTGCCTGCCTGCCTGCCATCTCCTTTTTCATCTTCATTTTACCTTCCAATAATGTTCAATTATGCCAAGTCAAGCGTTTTGCAAATGCGTTTTAGGCTTGAAAATTGCTGGCAAAAAAGAAAAAAGAAAAAAAGACCAAAGAAAGAAACGTTAAGAAGACCTGCCATGGCCAAGCCAAAGTTGAAAGAAAATGAGACATATCGCAGGAAAATGTAAGTCTGCATTTGGAGGAAATGGATTGACAACCGACAGACACATGAGAGAATGAGTAAGCGAGAGAGAGAGAGAGAGAGAGTATGTGAGGGTGAGTAAGCGAGAGAGGGATGGATATTTGAAGTAAAAGTTTTTATTCTCTTGGTGAAAAATCTCGGAAAAAACGTGTTTAGCTATCGATGTGGCTTATTATATGCAAATTTGGCCCAAAACAAACTGCAACCGACCATAGAAGAAATAGAAGAAGTCCAAGAAGACGAAAAAGAAGTCCTCCAGCATATCAGCTAGTGCTGCCCATAAAGAACAAAACTGTCAAGTCTTCAACGTGAATGTTGCCTGCGTAAATTCACAAAAATATTGACACCGATCCGACCGTGGACTGCACGGGATGGAGGGCTTCTCTCTATCCCATTGAAAATGTCTCCTTCTTGGCCCTGACAGTGATCGAAATGTGTCTTGTCTTGTCTAGGAGAAGAAACCGAGCCCCGACAATTGCGGGCGGTTTTTTTTTTTTTTCTTCGGTTTTTTGTTCCTTTTGTTTTGTGTTGCTTTGTTTTGTTTTGTTTTGTTTTGTTTCGTTTCGTTGACGTTTTGCTTAACAAGAAGAAAATTGCTGCAATTCTTTACAAGATTCCCATTCGTTTCCCATGATCTTGTTAGCCTGCCAGCTACCTCAATGCGTTCGCTTCAGCTAAAGCCGCCATGCGTTTGTCATGCCAAAAGTGTAGTAAATTGTGTGGCACTTAAGTCAACACATGATGGGGGCATTTGTTGAATGGTTGAAGAGGGGGAGGGGGAGGAACAGAGCGATGAGGGTCATATGGTGGAGTGGTTGATTCTTATTGTGGCCAAGCCAATTTGCATACGAAGAAGAGCAAGGAATTCGGCGCTCTATTTTGTCGTTGATAGATGTCGTTGAGTTATTTTTTTTTCTTTCTCTTTCTTTCATTCTTTTTTTTTTTTTTTTGGTTTTAGCTATAGCCTCAGAATAGATGTGAACGAAATGATTATGGTCATTTGGCAAGAGAATTGGTTCCTTGGATTTGTACCTAAAAATTAAAGAAGAAAAAACTAATCATAGATTAAGCATTGTTATAATCTAGCAAGGATATTATTATAATGGTATACAATCCTTTATCCTGTGCGTGATTCCACTTACTCCAATTCTTCTATTTAACCTTAACCCTTTCTCGACTTACTATATACTAATTTTGCTCATTATACATTGAAAATGAATGCAAAGCGGCAACATTAATGTCACATACTTGGAAAACCCAAAAACCAAACACCCAACAGAAGGGTAGGGGAGGGGGCAGCTATGTTCACATATCTGTCCAAGTGTTTTCTCTCCTTACTTACTCCATCGCCAAATGCGCCTATCAGCGTTGACTTTTGGGGGCTTATCATGCCGCCACACTCTCACTGCCTGGGATGCTGGAACCCCATCATGAAGAAGGAGAACTGAACTTCTCTCGTACTTTGCAAAATTTGCAATTATAATTTTGCGCCTAGTCTTTGCTCCACTCCACTCTGCTCCACTTCACTCTGCCCCCTTTCTGCACCACTCTCCTCCACTCAATTTAGCTCTATGGCGGTGTTTTTCCTTTTCTTCCCAGTCGCTGCTATTGCTGCCGCTTCTGCCGTTGCAGCCGCCGCCGCCGCCGCTGCCGCCGCTGCGATTTAATCTCTTTGGGGCTAGCCGCAGCTTCAACAATTGAATTTTAAAGTTTACTCTTTTCTTTTTTTTTCTTTTTTTTTTTTTTTGCTTTTCTGTCCTGCCTCCAGCATGGCCTGGTATGGTCTGGTCTGGCCTGGCCTGGTCTGATCTGGTCTTGGGGAGATCCTTTTGCATGTCTATGGATCTATGTTTAAGGGGACTCACACACACACACACACACACATTTCTCCTCTGTGTTCGCCACAAGCGCAGCTAATTGGATTTCTCTCCAGGGAGAGGCCTCCTGGTTGGGGTCGACATGGACGGCGACTGCGACTGCGACTACGACTACGACTAAGACTACGACTAAGTAAAAACATATCGATAATGTCTTGATCAGACAGACGCAACTTCAAGCTGCAAAAGCTGGCATAGAGCTGCAGTTTGACTGTGGCCAAATTGTAATAGTAAAGCACACTGAGAGAAATTCCATCTACAGTCAGTTTATATATCAGTTAATCGAAAGGATATCCAAACTTTTATTTACAAATAAGTAGTTTATCAACCAATGATTTTGATTCACCAAACTTTCTCATTGAATTATTTGATCTCTCTCTCTCTCTCTCTCTCTGAGGACTTTTCTCTCAGTGTATTGTACTTGCATGCATTTTTTTCTGTTTTTTTGTTTAGATGAATGATTTCGCTCGTTGCAGTCAGTAGACGCGTGTAAAGCAGCAATTAATTTGTACTACAAAAACTTTTGCTGTACTTTGCTTACTTTGGGTAATTTTTTTTTGTTTTGGTTTTGGTTGTATTTGTGTATTGTGCATTTTGTTGTTGTTGTTGTTGTTGGTTTTGTTTTTTCTTTTTTTTTTTTTGTTCTTTTTTGGGGTGCGTGCGCCTGCATTCCCAAAAGGTTACAAAGCAATTATAAGGCTCTGGCCGACTCTTTGAATTGTGTTATAATTCTTTTAGCATATGAGAGAAACACGGCCAGAGGATCATCATCATCATCATCATCATGATCAGTTAGTGCAGATCTCTCATGTAGCCGGCGATGATGATGACGACCTTTGGGTTCCAGCGGCTTTAACTTTACCTCCAAAATCTTCTGACCAACTCAAAAGACCCAACAGTGTGCTGCTGCTGTTGTTGTTGTTGTTGTTGTTGTTATTGTTGTTGCAGTCTCTCTTATGTTTTCTTTTTATTTTTGTTGTTTTTGGTTTTTTTTTTTTTATTTTTGTAATCTACGCTATAATCATGCACTGAGTAAATTCGCATAGCCGCCCATTATTCCACCCACTTTTTTTCCTTTTTTTTTTTTTTTTTTTTTTTTTTGACTCGAGTGCAAAGTGAACCATTCAATTCGGAAAGTGCAATGTTCGGGTAACTAAATGAAGTTAGTCAATTCATAATAAGATCAATAGGATTAAGTTCTTTATATGTAATAGTTCAAGATATGAATTTAACCTATTGAGGAACTTCAAAAAGTTGCTTATTTATGCAAATATATTAATAATAATTCAGACAAGAGGAGTTCAGTTGAATTTAGAAGTTTGATGGAAAAGAAATTATTTATATTACATTCGATTTGAATATTTTACTAACTGATCGATTAGAAGTAGTTATTCATCTTGATTTTCAAATTTCGTAATTCCATAATAATTAAATTTTTAGCTATTCTTTAGAAATAATTGCCCAAAAGCTACTAACTAAACATTGCTTAGTGATTATGAATCTTGGCAGTGATTTTTGTTTTTTTTTTTTCTTTCCCCATAAAGAGTATTCATTATTCGTTTTGGATTTTCATATTATTTTTCCCCTCCACCTATTTTGGATTTTTTCTTGTTTTTATTGCATCAAAATACACTTAATTTTGGACTTTTTGCCGCAATTCATGGATTTCACATGGATTTCGTTTTCCTCATCCCAATTCTCTACTCGTCCACCCTCTCCCACCTCTCCCACCTCTACCCCCTACCCGTTTTCCCATCTACCCATATGCCGTTCGTTTCGTCTTCAAGCCATCCTTGATCGATCGGCTTCTCAGCGCCGCTCAGATGATCTACATTAAGAGAGAGATTTTTGTTTAGCCTCGGCACATACATACATACATAGATATATACATACATACATACATACATACATATATACATATCCATGCCCTAGCTCGTCGCGTCGCGTCGTTGAGCGAGAACCGAACAAGAGGCCGACTGATCGACCAACCGACCGATCGATCGACAGACCGACAGACCGACAGACCGACCAACCGACCGATCGACCGTCCGACCTTTTGCTGTAACCGCCGTCTGGTTTGGGGGCGTGTTCTGTTTAAACAGTGTGCGCCAGGCCATGGTACAGTTTTAAGTAATTGCATTATGTTTAAGTTTAGGCTTCAGCTTTTTTTTTTTTTGATTTTTTTTTTTTTTTGCCGTTCTGCTTTTTGTGGAGCAGAGTTCGAAGTCGAAGTTTACCAAAGTAGGCGGAGGAGGTGGGTTTTCTTTTCTTTTGTTGTTGTTGTTGTTGTTGTTGCTGTTGCTGTGCGAAGGCAAAGCACAGATAAAGCGAGATTTAAGTAAATACCATAATGTATAACTACACACATACATACATACATACATATATATGTACATACATTCTCGTATGTATGTATGTATATAGATGGAAATTCATTGGAGTGGTTTCAATTAAAATTTTGCCAAACATTTGAGGTGAATGGCAAATATATGCCACATAGTAAATACTTACATATGTATGTACATAATCGTACATACTCGTACATACATACATACATATACATACATATATACATATATATATGGATCGACTAAAAACAAATGTATTAACCTCGAAATTAAATTTTATGTCGATAGTTCTCACCGACAGGTGTTCCTCTTGTACCTGTTCTTATGTATCTATTTTTTTTTTTTTATATTTATTCCATTTTTTAATTGTTTGGAATTTGGAGCACTTTCATAAATCCGTTGCAACGTTTTCAAATCGTTCAAGATGAATAAAAAGACAAGCATTAGATTACCTCCACCCCCCCAAAAAAAAAATGTAGCATTAATCAGACTCCAATATAGACCCCCCACAAATCCGAGCAGAGAGACTAATTAAAACGCATATTACGAATGTTATTAACATGACAGCGAACACAGCGCCAGATGACGACGACGACGACGACGATCAGAAGAATACATGGCTATAAAACCAAAAAAACAAAATCAACAAAAAAAAGAAAAAAAAAGAAAAACGACTAAAACAAAGATAATGAAACAGAAAGAGAAACAGATACAGAAACAAAATGGGTATGAGAATGAGAATGAGAATGAAAATGAGAACAGTAACGATCGATTCAAATCAATGTGCATATTTTGTGTCCATTTAGGAAAATTTCTGTGTCTGTGGCTACTGCGAAAATTGTTTGTGTAGATCGTTTTGGGTTATATTTAATCCAATTAACAGAGCTGAGAACAGAGAGAACATGACAATTATCGAAATCAGGTAAACCCACACAGATACACTAGCAGCAGCACCACACACACACACACAAAGAAACTATAGAGATTTTGTCACTAATGAGTTATGATGCACAGACGACATAAGCGGACAAGGCACCAGCTGCACCAGCTGCGAGATGACTCGTTGACGAGATGAGGATGAGATGGAGAGTTAATGTTGAAGATGGAGTTGCAGTTGGAGACTGAGATGGAGATGGAGATGGAGATGGAGCGCCGGATGGATGCTGCTTGCTCTCTGCTGCTTTAACTGACAGTCAACTGAAATGTTTTCAACATTTTAAACCATAACATTTTATTAACATAATAAAATCAAAATTATCAACAAAGTCGTCAATGTCGCGACACAAGAGGCAAACGGAACGTAAACGTAAACGTAACGAAATTCATGAAAATGAGACAACTTTGGAGGTAAGAGGTAAACCCAAGTTTCGATAGCTAAAAGATGGAACACTCCGCATCAACTTGACGCTGAGAATCTTTAACTGATTGGCATCTGTTTAGGTGGCCAACTAGTGATGAGAGCGTGAGAACCATTTTTCTCTAGAATGTTTACCAATTGTTAGATAGATTATATAGTAAATTTAAAAACTTCTATTTCAACTATGAGGGGGGGTATTCTACATACTCTACGCATATGAACAAAAAAGAACATACAATTAGGTACTATGTATATAATATTGATAGTCTTTCTGGATCTTTATTAATATGTTTTAGTTTCTATAGTTTAGTGTCATCTCTAGTTTTACAGGTTACTAGATATATATTTGAATTTGGCTTCAAATTTCCTACCGCTTATTGGTTATTATATAGTAAACTGCAGCATTTATGTCTAAAAGAGGAAAACAAAAAAAAAAAAAAAAAAAAAACAAAAATAAAGAAAAGTTGATGGCGCCCGAACTGAACATGGCATGGGCATGGCCCACACACTTCATTGTCAGCCCAGAGCCGTTTAAACAATATCTTTCAATAGTTTAGAGTGTGGTCTCTCACTCAGCCCACTCTAGTGGTCGGTTAATGTGACGGGGCTCATGCAGAGAGAGGTGGGCCAATACATAGTACTGGTTCGTCTAGGCCGGGCCAGACACCCTATATGAGAATTATGATTTACTATAATGAAGCGTTATATAGTCAGGGCGATAGGCATCATCATGCAACAACAACAACAACAGCAACAACAACAACAAAATGTCGATGGCAACACGATGGCTCATAAAGTTGATGAGTTGTTATCGATTTTTAAACAGATCTCAATAATCGTAGATATTTCTAGAGTAAATTTCAACTGATCTCAACTGAAGATGGTGAAGTGAAAATCGAAAAAGGGGGGGGCTGTGTGTGTGTGTGTGTGGGGACTTAGTTGTGACGTAGTGCTAATGGGGTAGGGGTAGATCATCAATTCGAAGGAATTTCACATTATTCTCTCACTCGATTCCTTATTTTTGATTGCTCATAAATTTTATTATGAACGCAAACTTAACTGCAACTCAAGTCGACTCCATCTCCATATCCATATCCATATCCATATCCATATCCAACTTCAACTTTAACTCCATCTGCTCCGGTCTTCAGTCTCTGTCTGTATCCGTCCTTGTCTCTCACCCCCGTTGAGACTGATCTCAGCGATGCTCATAAACAACATGCAGAAATTACTTGTTTAAAATTTGTCACACCATTAGTAAAGAGAGAAAGAAACAAACAGAAAACGAAAAAAAAAACGGCGGCGAAAGGACCTCGCTGAGTTCGTGGTCCAAGTCGAAGTCAACCTTGTTTGCTCTTGATTTTATCAACCGCAAAATATCTACTCAAGTGTCACTGTCACTTGGCACAGCGGGGATGCTGCTGGACCCTGGAATCTGGAACCTGGAACTTGGATTCTGAATTCTGAATACTCGAATCGAACAAACGGGAGAAGGAGAGAGAAACAGAGAGAAAGAGAAAGAGAGAGAGAGAGGGAGAGAGATCCATGGACCAACCCAGGCGTTGAAAAATGAAGAACAGACACCACAACACACACACACACACACACACACACACAGATACAGATGCAGGATACAGATACATACATCTATACATAGCTATAGGTCCCAATGTCTAACCCAAAAGCCATCGTCGAACTTTATCCTCACATATATGTATGTATGTATGTATGTATGTATGAATATATATATATATCGTACAATATAATGAAAACACCCTCAACTTAAGTGCATAATTTATAACGAGACAATGAAAACAGCAAAAAAGGAAGAAAGGGCCGGGGCCGGGGCTGGGGCTGGGGCTGGGGCCGGGGCCGGGGCCGGGGGATAAAGGCATCGTTCGAATTGGTCTTCGACTTGGTCTTGTTAATAAATTTCTTAATAAAACATGCAAATTCAAATGCATTTATCTAGATCAGCCGAAAAGCGACAAAATTTTACGTTCATACCATTTATCAGCCAAAACACAATTCACATAATTTTTTTCTTAACCATTTTTTTCTGTTGTTGTTGTTTTCACCTTTTTCTTTTTATTTTTCTTTTTCTTTTTCGTTTTCTTGTTCAGTTTGGCACACTTCGTCTGAGGTCTTTTTGCAGGGGTAGGGCCAAAACCGAAACAGAAACCGAAACCAAAACCAAAACCAAATAACCAGTTGAACTCAATAAATATTTTGACTTTTGACAAATGCTAACAACAATGGCAATGCAAGGGCAAGGACACTCACATAGACGGGGGGAAAGGGCGACAGTGACAGTGGCAAGGATGTGGACAAGGATATGGACAAAAACAGAAACAGGGGCGTTAACTAAACCACAAATATATTTCCCAAAAATGAACAAACAAACAAAGTGGATAATTTCGCAATTGTGCGGTGGGGGGGGGGGTATGGAATTTGTTATGTCGAAAATGTGTCGAAGTAGGCGGGTCATCTCCCTGAAGGTCTGTGATGAAAATACGAGTAGTATTTTATAAAAAAACAAGCAAATATCTAAACATATTCGAGAGAGCAAATATATGAACATATATATATACATATGTATACCTATATAGGTATGTCTAGATGTGTCAATTGTTTCAGGATTTCATTTATGGTAGAGAACCTAAACTCAAAATTCTTCGCATATGTATGTATATAGATGCATATATATATATAAATATATATAAATAATATTTCTAAATATTGCAAATAAATAGATAGATGAAGCGAATTAATCTCTTAAATTATTAATCTACACATATTTCTATATCAAACTCATTCAAACTGCTATCAGCCATAATGTCTGAAATTAATTAAGATTAGTTAGATCGTTTAAAAAATTTCATTTTCACATTTAATATTTTATTTTCATTGAAATGAGATTAAGCAAATAGGTCGTCGCTTTCGTTCCAGTCCATCTGGCCATCGTACATTATCTTAAGACAATTATTAGTTCACACAAGCAAAACGAAAAAAAAAAAAACGTTTATAACATCCGTAAAAATATCATAACTTTGACAAACACACTAAAAAAGTAAAAAAAAACCTAAAAAAAAGAAGGGAGTGAGAGGAGAGGAGAGGAGAGGAGATGCGATGCGATGCGATGAGTTGTAGGTAAATGGTAGTGTCTTTTCGGTTTAAAATTTTTGACGGGAAAAAAACCAATCTTTGAAATTAATTTGCATATTTCCATATGACAAACGCGGCGGTGGGTCTCCATGCCCATCAAAAAAAAAAAAAAAAAAAAAAAAAAAGTAGAAGAAAAGGAAAAAAAAATAAAACTGAAGTCTGTCTGTTGATGAGGCTTCCGAAAAGCGTGAACTGTGAAAAGCGTGTTAATTTTCACTGTGCATTTATTGTGCCCATACATACATATGTATATATAAATATCGAAGAAGAGAAGAATATGTTAATAGATCCCCCATCTCCTTACCCTACTCCCCCTCCCACCCGACCAATTCTCTTGGACGTCAAACAAAATTTCATCGTTCAAAAAGCTGTTAATTAAAATCAAATCCACAAAAAAAAAAAAAAAAAAAAATAAAGGAAGACCACACCGATTGTAGACGAATTTCTATATATATATGTATATTCCCATAAAATGCACTTGTTGCTGCTGAGATTTGAAAATTGCTTTTTATTCGTATTTTGTTTTTGATTCTTTTTTTTTTTTTTGGTTGTTGTCTGTTTTATGTGTTTTATAGTGTTGTTGTTGTTGTTTTTTTGTTTTCATTGGTGTTTAGCTTTTTTTTTTTTTTGTTTTTTGCTTAGCTCGTACTCGTTATTTGATTGATATTGGCTAGATGAGGCACTCCTGCGGGCCAAAAAAAAAAAAAAAAAAAAAAAACAGAGAAAAAACTAAAGAAAAGCAAAAAAAAAAAAAAGAGATAAACACGAACTCGAACAAGTCGAAAATCAGTAAAATCAGGTTTGCATCATTTGTGGGTTATCAATCACACATAGAAATTTGTTTAACCCCACTCCTCATACCCCTCCCCCACTCCCCCACTACCCCTGGTGCGTCTTTTGCTCTTCACTGTCGTTTGTTTTTTTTTTTTGCGTTAGATGAAGCGCGAGTTTGACTGACTACGCCTGGCCCAGAGTTGGTCATTAATTATGCGAAGAAATCCACCAGCAGTACCCAGTATACCCAATACCCAATACCCAATACCCACTATACCCAGTATACCCAATATGCAATACCCAATATCCAATACCCAGTATCCAGTGCCCGGTATATGGTGCCAGCAGCATCACCATCACCATCTCTAGCATTAGCTAGCGTTCCAGCTAGCGATCCAGCGACTCATCATCGTCATTTATTGACAGCACACGAAACATGTTCTTTAAACTTTGGCCTTGAAAATGATGCCTGATGCTGAGTGCTGAGTGCTGAATGTTGAATGCCTTTGCACATTTCGGATTCTATTTTTCGTTGTTCATTTTTTGTTCCTCAATTTTTTTTTATTTATTTATTTTTTCTTTTTTTTTTATATGTATATTTATTTAATTTTTGTTTTTGGATGCAGTCGTTGCGGGGTATTCACATAATTGTTGCTAGTTTTTCTTGTTGTTGTGATGTGTTTTTTTTTTCCTTCATCTTTTTCTAAATTTAATTGCTAAAAACTATAATTCTGTCAAGTTTATTATGAAAATAATTATAATGCTCGATGTTCTCTTGGCTGCCATTGTCTGTCTGCACTGTGGGCAAAGTTTAATCTAAGTGCGCATATCTTTAAGCTCGTTTTTTCTTCCTTTTTTTTTTTTTCTTTTTTGTTATTTTTCGATGTTTCGATGTCAAAATAACAATGGTCGTGGCTTGGTAAATTTAGCGTTATAATTACCCCTTCGACAACACCCCCTCCCCAAAAAACACAATGTACTCCTCTTACCACTTTGTTGCCCTTCATGGAATTCCATCCATGTAACTTGTCCATTGGGTCAATGTGTTAGTGTTAAGTCATTTTCATTGAAATTAGTGAAGTTGAAGAATGAAGAGAATGATAAATTTTCAACTAAGTTTCTTCTATTTGACCCAAAGACTGTATATATCGATAAGTCATTCGCTAGTCAATGATTATATCCCCAGATATACTACTTATATAAGGGTAGGAATATTTGTTTTCTTCTTAATTTGTGGTTTCATATTTAGCCCAAGACAAAAGCAATTAACGCCTATTTGCTTCAACGCAAACAAATATCAAGAGAACTGAGAAGAAGCCAAACCAAAACGACAGACTGACAAACGGACAAACGGACAAATGGACAAACCGAGAAACCGAGAAACCGAACCACACCTTGTCCCCAAATATAATTACAGCGAAACCAAAAAATCATCATAAATCTCAAATCCCATGAAACGCTACAAATTAACATTATTAAAATTTGGTTTTAGGCACATAAAAACAAAGCGAAACCGAACAAAAACAACAAAAAAGGAAAAAAAAATACCAATAACAAATCCAAAACAAATAGTATTTTATTTAGACTAAACTAGACCCCAAAATCCAAACCCAAACCCAAACCCAAACCCAAACCCAAACCTGAGCCTCTTAGAGGAATCGGGAGCTCTCTCTCACCCTCTCTGTCTCTCTCTCTCTCTCTCTGCCAAAAGTGCTAAGTGAGGAAGTAAACGCAATGTCAAGAAAAATCAAACAACTATATATATATATATATATACATATATACATATATATGTATGTATGTATATGGGAAGCGGCGCCAAAAGAATCTCCCTCTCTCTCCCTTGAGTGAGAGTGAGAGAGAGAGAGAGAGAGAGATGGAGAAAAGAATGAAAACTGTAGAAAAATCGTTGAGAAAATGGATTTTCAAATTCAGAATTCTGTCGCTGTAATAAAAAGTAAGAATTTACGATATGATAATAAATCAAATATAGAAATCTATAGCAGAATTTCATCTCATTCTTTAGCATCATCGTCATCTTCAACTTTGTTTTCTTCATCTTCTTCTTCTTCTTTTGCACTAATTCATTTTTTATAGACGGTTCCAATCAAACCCAGTACACACGCACACCCCTACACACGTACGAACTCACACACACACGCACACACACACACTCACTTGGAAATCAGGACACACGAGCAACCATAAAAAGTGTCTGAGAAAAACGATGAAGAGGAGAAAAACAAAAAAACAAAAAAAAAAAAAAAAAAAACGAAAAAAAGAAACAAAACGAAATTCTCATCTAAATAAAATTTAATGTTTATACGGCACACACCTCCATTTCTACACACGCACACACACACACATATTTTATATGTACATATATGTATACATATATGTAGGTATGTATCATAATATATCGAAGTAGAGTGAATCAGACTTCATACCAAACTCTCGAATCCAACAGCAGCAGCAGCAACAACAACAGAAACTGCAACAGCAACAACAACAACAACAACAACAACAACTCACAAAAGACGCATCGAAACAATGTAAAGTCCTTTTCGAGGGAGTCCCTCACCTTGTTTAGTGGATGATAAATTGCTGGCAAGCTGCCGATTTCGAACAATTGTTATGATTTGTTTATGCCTTCGGTTTTTCTCAAGCAGCTGAACTCCGCCTGTCAATTACTTAGAAATCAAACTGGGAAATAAAATACAAGTACAGTTGCCCCCGTCGACATATCAATCAGTTAGATGGACTATAAACCAATTCATTTAATTAATGGCAAATAAATTTTTAAAGAAAAGAGAAAAATTCCCAATTCGCTCTGCCACCAAATTCTTCGATCATTCAATCTCCTGATGGGGATCCTTTTACAATTTAACATTTTATCTATGGGAGGCATACAATATAATATAATTAATGAATAATGTTCGGCAATGAGAAAAATAATTAACTAAATGTTAACACAATAAATATCAGAACCAAATCTACAACTGTTTCCTAGATTATTTTAGATTAAATACATATATATATATATATATATAAGCAAATACATAGTATACAATTTAAGCTAAAGTAACATAATGAAAGACATCATAAAGATATATACTTATATATAGTATGTATATATCAATTGGCCAAGAGATTTGCCCATATCCTTATGAATGTCATCATTATGATACTAAAATTTAATATAGATTATCATTGCTAATGTAAGTCAACTGATAATCTAATCTTTTAACATGAGAGACATAACAAACAAATAAATAAATAAACAAATTTTTGTTTAAATGTAGGTATATATTAAATATATTAAATAATATATTAAATATATCCCAAAATTTGCATTTGCATTGATGATTAAATGATCTTCAATTCATTTATATATATACATATATATATATATATATATATATATATATATATATATATATATATATATATATATATATATATATATATATAAATATATATTTAAGTTAACTAATTAATATTTGCTGTGGATTTATTCATTTCTATGAAATCCATGATATATTCCTAAAATTTAATTACTAATTTTCAAAACTTATTTAAGATTTTGATCGTAAATCAATTTTTATTTAAAATTTACCAAATTTAACATAAAAGTAACGAATATTAAAAACTATATATCGTATGGACAATTTGAAATTATTCCTTTTCTACAAAAAGAAAGACTAGTTAATTCAAAACTTATATATCATACATATATTCAAATATATTTGCCAGCTCTCGAGGATATATGTTGAATAGAATTTATTTATATTTTTTTTAAGTTTTCTTTTTAAAGGTGGATAGTTCTAGAAAATGTTTAAGAACTCATTGTATCATTAGGATAAATTTCATTATCAAATCCTTTTTGAGATTATGAAAAGTTTTCATCTCAATATATAAAAGAATATGTTAGTTAGTACATTTTATTTGATTATTTCATCATTTTTGTTATTTGAACACGACGTCTATATAATCTACAATTTACAATCTAACCTACAATGTGCGAGAGTACAAACCCTTAATAAACAATATGGTCAGAGTTGTATGTTTTCACACCTAACAGACTTATCTGAACGATCCGATCAGGAAGTAAAACTTAACGGTGTGCTGTCCCGCATTTGATGAAAATCGAATCGAAACAATTGTTAAAGAGAACCCCCAGGAACTAGTAACTAGAGGAGTAGAATGGAGAAGGAGGAGGAGGAGAAGGAGAAGGAGACATGTGACAATCGTATTAATCGCTGGGTATTGAAACAAAATAGAAATTAATGCACAATTTCTATACCCCACACAATTCTCTCTTGTTAGTAATGCTGGATAAGATAACGATCAAGCCTCGGACTCACGCACACCAAAAACACAAAAAAAAAAAACAGAAGAGAAGATAAATAAAGGACACGGACATGGATACGGACACGCAAGGATATTAATGTGTCAACATGTGCGTATATACTGTATACAGTAGTTCCTGGTAGCCAGAAATCTACGATTGAGATCTCAACATACAAAATTTCGTGCGAATGTCAAATTCAACCACAACAGCAACAACAACAAAAACAACAACAATGTGTGCATAATGAGAGAGAGGAGAGTGTAAATCAGAGTTGCTGGATCTAGTTGATATATCTCACAAATACAACATAAAAATGTATAAAACGTACTCGCATGCATGCATTTATGTATTTATGTATGTACATACATACATACTGGTATATGTATATGTACATACATATATGATGTATATATATAGATATAGATACATATATATATATACATACATATGTATATAAAATATTTAATGTCTTTTTGCATGCTACATAAATCTTTGATGAAGAAAATTTCATTTTTATTGCCATATGCAAATCTGATCGCTTTTGTTTCTTCAATTGTACCATGTGAAATTTTCATCTGACCTTCAACCCTTTTCTTTAAGAAAAACCCTGCGGTTGACCGCATTCCTCTACAATGAGTGTGATAAAAAGAGATCGAGATATATAACACACTATCTCCCCCTTTTTGGGTGATAACTTGATTATAGAACGGAGACGGAAATGTACACATTATTCTTGATTAAGTCACATTAATTATGATAATGATGCCCCGAAGCGAATCACACAACACATAGAGGATAAAAGGGCCAGCTAAAAGCGAGACACAGACAGACACACACAGAGAGAGAGAGAGAGAGAGAGAGAGAGAGAGAGAGAAAAAAAAAAAAACCCAGTGAAAAAAAAAGAAAAGGCAATTGAAACGGGAACAGGATATTGTCTTGTCTAGTAGGAAAGCAGGACGTGTGCGTGCAAATATATATAAAATGTCCTATGATCGGCATACCAACCCATACCCATAAAAAGGTGGAAAAAGTGTGATAAATGTCAATTTCCTGCTCAGCATTTCGGACACGCTGCCACCGATGGATGCTGACTGACTCGAGGAGGAAGATGATGATGATGATGACTTCATCTGCGCCGCAACATACATACATAGATACATACATACATAGATACATACATACATATCTCCCTGCACGGAAGTTATCAAATAGAAGAGCTCTACGATTGCCTGATAATCCTTTTATGGAATTAATCAAGTGTGGCAATGACAAAAAAACAAAAAAAAAAAACCAAAAATTCAACTTGGAGAATTAGATAGAGAGTTGCGCATGCCTCATTGTGGCAGGCAGATGTTGCAAGCAGATGCCAGGCATCGAAAGTCTATTTAAGTGCTATCAAAAAAATAACGAAAATTGTACCAAGTGTTCGTTTTGGTTTTTCTTTTTTCTTCTCTTCTACTTTGGATTCAATTGACTTATTGGTTCCGTAAATTGTTATTGTAATTTTTCCTGCAATGGACAAACGAAATTTTCAATATGTCAACTCGTATCGTAAAAACTTCCATTTTCAATTATTCCAATCACACATTTTTTTTTTTTTTTTTTTTTTAGTTTTTATCAGAGAGGTGGGTGAAAGACATTCATAAATTATCCATATAAACCAGTAAAACTTAAAAAAAAAAAAAGTACATACATATGTATATATGAAGAGAAACATTACAAATTTATGGACATTATTGAATCACATCAATTTTTTTATAGTTTATGTGATTTCCGTTCTGGAACTGCATTTAAGGTTGGTGGTCATCAAAATCGAAATGAAAAGCAACAACCTTTAAATGAAAATCAATGGCTTTTGGCTGGCTATGCTGTCTGCATATTAAAGACAAAAGGCAACAGATAGAAAGAGTGAGAGGGGGAAGGGGAGGGGGGTGGCAACGATTGCAGCTGCAATTGGCTGCAATGTGGAAAAAATCATTTTCTCAAGTGACCGCAAAAAGGATAGACAAACTCCATCCATCCAACTATCCGAAACAATAAATGACAAATGAAAATTCGCTATGTTTTCCTGATTGTTGGTAGCCGAAAACACTTTTGAGCAACTGTCAAAGCAAAAAAAAAAAAAAAAAAGACAAACAATTAGAAAACAGTTGCAAAATTCTTGATCTGTTTTAAGTGTTGAATATCATTAATCATGCAAAAGTAAAAACAACAATAGTAAAAAAAAAAGGAACAACAACAACAGCAAATGGTAACCGAAATGTAGGTACTTAACGGTTAACTGAACAACTGGGACCCTTCTGATCGATTTAAATTTGTGTTGTTGTTAACTGAGGAACCAAGAGCAACAGCAACAACAACAAAGATAACGACAGCAAATACATATACAAATACAAATGTACATATGTACATATATGTATATGTATGTATGTACTTATACATACATATATAGATTCTATGACAACCGACCTTTTAGACAAACATCTTCAGAATGAAGAAGAAGAAAAAGAAGAAGAAGAAAAAAAAAACAATTTTTATTCATTAATTATGGTTTTGTTTGGGTTCCGTCTGTCAGTTTAATAGTTCAAGAGGGTTTTCGCTTTGCTTTCATTAACGGGTTAGCGGTTAAATCACAAAATCAACCAACCAAACACGCTTAGAGATGAGATCGTGTTTAATCAATAGCCAATAATTGCCGAATTCTATATATTTTGCCTAAGGGAACAATCTGTCGGAAAGGAGAGGAGAGTGGGGTATTATCATAATAAACTAAATCAGACACTTTCTGCATATTTATTTTGTACATTTATTTAAATATTTGATTATCCTTGGTCAATGGAAATGTATTTTAAATGGACATACATAATATATATACGTATATATCTTTGCATTATCTTTAATTTATCTTATTCAAATTAGCAAAAATAAACAGATTATTATTTAATTTCTTTTCATGAATGATTAAACCTATCGACATTTTATCAATATCTCTCAACAATATATATGTATATACTGTTATTCATATAGTTAATATTAATTCCTAAGTTGTGATTCATTCAAAAATAGTTGTTATACTTAGTTCATAAATTTTGCTCTTAAATATTAACTTTTAATTTTAATTTTAATTTTCTTATTTATCCCAAATTGATTTTTGTTTTGTTTTTAATTTTTTATTTGTTTATTAAAAGCAATTAACATTAATTTTTGTTTATGTTTGTTTAGTTTAATGAATAACTAAAACATTTGAATATTATACAAATTTCGCAGTTATCATGTTATTTATTAATAATTATTTAACCTATTTTGAAGCACATTATTTGGATGTATCTTTAAGTAGGTATATATACTATATATACATATCTTTAAGTATTTCCATTATGTTTTCTGTGACCTTAAGAAAAGGGAATTAAAATAAACTAAAAAATCGTTAGTCCCAATCTCGTATAATTCTCTAAACAGAAGTTCGATAAGAAAGAATTTGTTTAATCAAAATTATGAAAGGAAAAGAAATTTTACTTGTGCATCTTTGTAGTTAATATGCACATTGTGATTAGTATATAATACATATATGTATTTATATGTTTAAATTCTTGATTTATTTCAATCTTTCCATATTTGCAGATAGTAATTTTTCAATTATTATAATTCAAATCAATTTAATAGGCAAACTCCTCTCCAGTGAAGTTTTGGGTGGAAATAACTTAGTCTTAAGCACTTATAGAAAATAATCCATCGACGATTTGTACATCCTTTTCCAAGACCACTCTCATCTCTAGTTTGGGATATGCAAAATATCATTAATCATTGAATTTGGCATACGTTCAAGGTGACTGACAGACGACCGACAACATTTGACGCCAACCTCACATGACATTGGGTAGTTGCAATTTCAGTGCGCCTGCAGGCCAAAAAGAAATAAACAAAAACAAAAAAAAAATAAAAGACCAAAAACCAAATAAGAGAAGAAAAAAAAAATCCAACGACAAATTCAACATGCAATTTTTTTGTGTGACGCGAAACTAGAACACGAATGAGAACATTTTTACCATTGTGCTTTTGTTAGTACTTGTACATACATACATACATATGTATTTAGATATCTGTTTTTTTTTTTAACCCTATGGTAACTTAAGGTCAATTTTAATACATACCCAAGGCATTGAACTTGTTGTCGAGTGTAGTACATATGTACATACAAAAGAGTATGGATAGATAGATAGATATATGTATGTATATATACAGGTAACAGCCGATAGACACAAACATACATACATATGTATGTATGTATGTATGTATGTATGTACATAGAAGAGAGACCAGAAGAGACCTCTCCTTGACTTCATTCATCTGAGGGAGCTAGAAAACTTGCATAAGCATGCAATTAATTCCTCAATGCTGGCTTTGTTGTTGTTGTTGTTGTTGTTGTTGTTGTTGTTGTTGTTATTACACAGCGGCTATCGACTGAAGTTACACATATACGAGTACTCGTATACCCATTACAAACCAGCTTAAGCTTCAGCTTCAGCTTAAACTTCAACTCCAAAACAAAACAAAAAAAAAAAAAAAAAAAAAAAAATCCCATAGTTACAACCGACAAACAGACAACAGACATCCAACATCCAACAAACGACAACAACCGACAACAACAACAACGCACCAAAATGCGTTAATTAACAGAAATATGCAGCGCCCACTTGGGGCGCAGATACGCCCCTTTACAAAACATAAAATGTTTTTATTTTGTTGTTGTTTTGGTTCCGTTTGTTGTTGTTGTTGTTGTTGTTGCTGTTGCTGTTGTTTTTTTTTTTTTTTGGTTTTTGGGCTTATGTCTGTTAATTTATGATTTTTCGCATAAATTTACGCGAACGATCGTAAAAATGCGTGAAATACGACATTTTGAGTTCTGTGAAAGTGTAACACAGCACAACATGGTACGCGATACGGGGTACTACGAACTGGTACTGGGCAATGGAATAATGAATACCAAACGGGCGGGGAATATGATGGGTTTTCGCTTTTTGGGCTGAAACAAAGCTCCTACCGTGAACAATGTGGCAACATATTTGTGATTTGTTGCTTTCAGTGCCTTGGGCAAATGTTGAGGCATAGCAACAATGTTGCTAATAGATGTTGTTATAGCCGTGGTAATAAACACTAACACACGACAACACTAGGCAACCAAATTGGGCAAGGAATCCCCCAATCCCCCAAACCCAAACCCAAGACCTGTCTCTATCCCTATCCCTATCCCTATCTTTATCCCTAGACCTATCCCTTTTCTCTCTTCAGTCGATTTATTTCGTGTATTTTTCGAGTGCACTGCAGAGAGAGATATATAAATTTTGTATATTTATGTAAAAGGTTTTACAGTCGCTTACAGGTGGTGCCTACTACACAACTACATTAGGTTTAAAAAAAAAAAAAAAAAAAAAAAAAAATTGCAAATTGAAAACAAAAACATATAATATATACTCGTATGTATGTATGTATGTATGTATAGATGGGTGTATGTAAATGTATAGTATATAGTCTGTTTATATGTATGTGTGAATATCCTTTAATCATCAGCCAAATCACCCACAAGGGCCTGGGGTGGAGCTGTTGTTAGGGCCGCTGTTGCTGGAGAAGTGAATGGCAATCCATGTTGGGTGGCCGATGCCCAGCTACGTCTTGGTAATATTCGTCCAAAATTGAAATACTTTTGCCTCAATTTATCCTTGATCTCATCCTCGTTCATTATGGCGCTTGCTTCGCGAAAATTTAAAAATATTCGTCCCTTCTCATCGGTCTTGATTGGAAGGATTTCAGTGCAGACATTGCGAGCCTTTAGGAGGAAACCTTCTTCGGCTTCTTCATCTTGCTGATCCACTGAAATGGTCGAATTCACCTCTTGATCCTCAATGGCGACACTATCCAAGCGAGAGTCCATGGATTGGGAGCGGGGCGGCTTAGAGCCATTGGCGGTGCTCACATGATTCTTTTTTTTACGCAAACAGAAGGGATCTCGATCGCTGGCCTTCACATATTGCACCATTGGACGATTGACACCCCATTTGGGACGATCATCCATCTTGTGAGCTTCCTTATCCTTGGATGAGTGCTTCTTTCTCTCCTTCTCTTTTAGCTCTTTGTCTTTGCTCTTTGCCTTGAAGGTGGTGGTTGTTGTCGTTGTTGTTGTGGTGGTTGTCTCATGATCCTGATCCTTTTCCGCCGCTGACTCCTGAGCCGGCTGCGTTTGAGTCTTTGACGTTTGAGTGGTTGTTGTCGTTGAGACTTCCCGTTTAAGTAGAACCTTATAGAAGTTATCATGAAATAGGCAAAGATCGCAATTGAGTGGCAACTCTGTTTGTGTTTCCACATCACTGTGGAAGGGTTCCTTTCGGTGTTTATTAGTTAAGTCATTCGATTTCTGTTCAAATTCCTGTGTTAATTGAATTGGTGTCTTAATGGGTATCAGAGCTAATTTGTTTTGCTCATCAACATCCAGAGAATCCGGTGAGAAACAGCAAGAGGCGCTTAGAGGAGTTGCCACAACGACTTCCTCATCATCTTCCTCTTTCTCGGCCTGATAGCCATCTTCGGTATAGACAGAAGTGGCTTCCGTTCGCTGTGTATTTGTCGCCTTCGAGTAGGATTGCTGTTCCCCCGTTTGAGGTGCCTTCATCCCCTGCTGCGACTGTGGTTGCGATTGCTGTACAAAATATGTGGCAATCTGCAAATTTCCAATTGCATTTTGTAAACCAAAAATATCAGAAGTTACAGGAAGTGGTATAAGAGTCGCTGGTTGCATTAGTAGGGCTAAATTTTCCTTATCTTCATTAAGAAATGCGGCTTGGGGCGAGGAACCAGTATTCGTTTCCTCGGATTGGGTATCCTTTTGGGTCAGTTTGATGGGTTTACTTATGGTACGACGTAAGTTGATAGGTGTACCAATAAGAATCTTTTCTTCAGTGACAACAGTTGGCTGTGGAAGGGATGCAGCAGGCGGAGGTTTCTCTCTTGGGGTATTGGAGTCTGTATCATTGTTTATCTCTCTAACCTCTTTTCTTGGATTTTCCCTTTCCTCGTCATCCTCCTCCACTGATTGGACTCTCAGTAACTCCGGTTTTATGGTTTTAGTGTTG
This sequence comes from Drosophila sturtevanti, assembly GCA_018150375.1. Lineage (NCBI taxonomy): Eukaryota > Metazoa > Arthropoda > Insecta > Diptera > Drosophilidae > Drosophila > Drosophila sturtevanti. The sequence goes on along the minus strand of JAECWJ010000696.1, from coordinate 1,831,415 downwards.
TTACTGTTGGTGTTGGTGTTGGTGTTGGTGTTGGTGTCATCGCGATTTTTGCGCTTCTTTTGCTTCTCCTTTTGGGCCGCCACCTCCGCTTTGGCAATGGCATCGAGCATAACCTGCTGTTTCTTCTTTTGGGCTTCCTCCCGCTCTAGAGCTTGTCGCCGTTCATATTCCAGCCGTTCTATCTCCATTTGTTTTTGTCGCCTGAGACGTTCTTCCTCCATTTGTTCCTCCTGACGATGTCGTTCAAGCTCCCATTTTCGTATCAGCTCCCGTTCGTGCAACTGCTTCTTGATCGCATTATGATATTCAGCTGCCCTACGACGCTTGTCGATCCGTTCCTGCAGTGTATGGGCATCTAGAGGAGCATTCTGTCCACGTAGGTAGGTGGAAGAGGATTGCAAGGATTGAAGATCATCTTCGCTATCCTTGCCACGACTTAACCAGCCAGGTGGCGGCACTGCCTGCTGTTGCATATTATAAGTGGCCCAACGTGCCCTTTCCCGTTCATAGAAATCTCCTTGCACCTGATACGTGTTGGAGGTGGAGATGTCGCGACTTAAGTTCGATGAACTAGGTGGTGGAAAATAAGAACTAAAACGAAAAAAAAAAACAGACACACACACACACTCTTAAAGTTGCTTGCAAGAGGGAGGGAGGGGGAGTGGTTAAGAGTTAATACTCACCCATCGGCCAGGTAACCACCATCTTCTCCATGTCGACCCCTGATTATGACTAACTTGGATGGAGGCGGCTGGTTTGGTTGCCTCAAACGACGACATCTACCCACTCCAGCTCCCATGCCGACTCCCACTCCCACCCCCATTCCCATTCCCATTCCCATTCCCATACCCATTCCCATAGCCACTCCACCAGCTACACTTGATTCCTCCGCCATACTGGCACTACCCATACCACTTATGCTCTCATTTTGACTGGCTCCATCGTTATACCAAATATCCGGTGTGTGTGTATTCTTGGGCGTGTCACTTAGATAGCCGGAAGTATCCTCTGGCTCCTGGCAACCAATAACTTGAACAGGAGCAGACGGTTGACTTGCCTGATTATTGTTGTTTAATCGATTTCCTAGCGTTTGGTTGCCGGGATCAATGCTTGTTTGGCATTTCCCTCCATTGGTAAGTTTATGTTGTTGTTGTTGTTGCTGCTGCTGTTGTTGTTGTTCCTGTTGTTGTTGCTGTTGCTGTTGCTGTTGCTGTCGTTGCTGTTGCTGTCTTATAGCTGGTAAACTGGGACTCCTCAGTCTCTGGGAATGTTGCATGCGACCCTTAGCCGTTTGTAGGGAGGTGGCCTGAGGTGGCATTAGTTCTATATACCGTTGCCTGGATGACATGCCCGTTGCATAACTACCCCTTCTGCCAGCCCTACGATATAGCAACGAATCATCGTCCTCATAATCGGCATCGGCTTCATTGTCCAAATCCTCAATATAACGTTCAAGCTGATTCATGTACTCCTGCGGCTGTGCCTGAGCCTGGGGCTGTAGGAGAGGTCCTCTTGAATGGCTTGATGTTTGATTCGAAGTCAAATCCAAATTGGAGTAGTAAGTCCGTATGGAAGTGCGCTCAATTTTATGGTGCGATGTGGATGATGTATGCTGATGATGATACATCTCATCCATTCGGGCGATTTCCTCTGCAAGACGAAGAAGACAACACAAAGAAACTCTGTCACATATGTATATGTAAATGTATGTATGTATGTATGTATGTATGTGTGTGTATGTATGTATCTACACTTGTACACAAGTCTTACCTCTTTCTTTAGCCCATTGCTGTTTTTTCAAGTCCAGTAAGCGATGCGTTTGCCTTGCCTCTGGTCCCGTTATCATGCTTTCATTATATAGAACCTAACTTGGCTAAATTCGGGCACAAACTGACTAACGAAAAGCATTCCTTTGCTTTGCCAGAATTCGATTTGGTCTGCATGGGAATGTGCAGGAGCTTTGGGTTTGGGATTGCCGATTGCCGATTGCCATGACTACGCGGCCCAAACAAAACAAAACAGTTGGAACAACTTTTTGATGGGGGCGAAGTCCTTGCACTCGCCTACTAGGGGGCAGTGGGTTAAAAATAAACACACACAGACATTGAATAAATTATGTATGGGGAATATCATCGTTCAGTTAATAGCTGTCTTATTGATTTTTATTTTTTATTTCTGCTTTTTTTGTTGCCTTTTGTTTTTGTCTTTTGGTGCTTATTTTTTCCTTGTGTGTGCCGTCTGGTGTAGGTTCAATTACCGCACAAACGCAACAAGTTTTTTTTTTTTTGGTTTTTTTGCTTTTTTTGCTTTTTTTTTTGCTAACCTTCCGGCTAGCGTAGGTGTAAAACGTCCTTCGCAGCAAAACTCGATTAAGTCGAGGAGCGGACCAACCTCCGACCAAACAACTTCGACTCAAATTTATTTCCCATGGTCAAATAGAAAAAGGCAAACGAAATATCTCATAACCCATTTTCCACAAAACATACATAAACCACCACAATGAGAGAGCCCAGTTGCCCAGTTGTGCGATGTCTGCACTTTATACACTACACTACACAACATACAATACGTACATACACACACATACATACATATATACATATATACATTGGAAACATAAGAAACGCGTGGGCGTTGAAATCACTGCCAGTCAAAAGGTCATGTTATGATCGCGAGCAGCGAACTATGTGAGCTTCCTCCATCTCATCTACCTCCCTCACCGTCTCCGTCTCCGTCACCGTTTCTATCTCTATCTTCGTCTCCTTCTCCATCTTCATATCCCTCTCCTTCACCTCTCTATCCCATCTCGTTCGCCACCTTCACTTTATTCTCCTTGTGCATCATCTCATGGGAGCCTAAGCATCGAATCAAAGACACAGCAGAGACCCAAGAAAAGGAGCAGCCAAAAGATCATCGGAGTAGAGTACACTGGAAAAAAAAACAAAAATGAATTGCTGTGAAGAAAGGAATCTTAACATTATTTCCAAGTTTCTATAACAAAGATTTAAAATAAATTGAAACTTATATGATTATGTATGTATATATGTATATGGTTGGGCTAGTTAAGTTCTATTATGATACATATATCAAATTGAAATTGCCTTTAGTTTTGATCAGTGTATTTTGCCGACAATCAAGAAATCCCACTTGATACAAGTGCAGTTTGTAAGACATTATAATGAGTTTTTATAAAAAATCTACAAAACAAAACTTAAACAGGGTCGCCTTTTCTAGAGCCTTAGGGCGCTTCTACTTGGTGAACTTGGACATTGATCATTATGAAGATGAAGATCATGATCAAGATCGTAATTGCTTATGTGCCAAGCTAGGTCAAGAGAGGGCTGAGAGTTGATTTTGACTTTATCATCAAGTTGAGTTGGAGTTGATTTGGGTGAACTGATCTAAGCACATACACACACACACACACACACACACACAAACACACACACACACACATACACACACACACACACACACACACACACACACACACACACACACACACACACACACACACACACACACACACACACACACACACACACACACACACACACATACATACACACACACACACACACACACACACGTACACACACACACACATGTCACCACCACCGTTAATATCACCTACAATCTATCGATGAGACGAAAAGAAAGTGATCATGATCCGATGATCCGATGATCCGATGATCTGATCATCTGATGATCAGGCATGGCTCAAACGTTTGTAGCAATTTTCATTCATCTTTTCTTCATATATCCCCTCCCTTCACACTCTTTCGACCGAATCCACACCGAAAAATAAATACTTGTATGATTTTGAGTTCGACCATCATCAATTGAACGATCACTAAATCGATGATTGCGCTCGATCGCTCTATTCAAACGATCGATGTATCATTTAGTATGGGTATAACTTCAATAAACAAACAAGCCACAAATGCCTAATAATTGTAATTTTCCATATTTTTCGTTATCTCTCTCTCTCTCTCTCTCTTACTTACATCACTATCTATTTATCTCACTCTATCTGTCTCTATCTGTCTCTATCTCTCTCTCTCTCTCTCTCTTTCACTCTCTCTCTATGTTTTTAACGTTGACGATAGCCGAACTCGAAAACACGATCGGGCCCCCAAGGCAAAGGCAAAGGAGCATATTGATCAAAATTGATGATGTTGACACGAACTTTGAACGACTCTATGTTTGAGTCTTCGTCATTTGTTGCCTCTTCTTCCTCCTCCTCCTCCTCCTCCTCCTCCTTCTTCTCCTTCTTCTTCTTTATATTTTTCTACATCATTTTGATCGTCTTCGTCAAGGGTTTTTTTTTTTTTGGATTTTTTGATTTTGATTTTGAAGTGTTTCTTGTAAAAGAAACAACTTAACATTATTCAAGTGTGAGTATTGATGATTTCTCAATGGATGGGATTTTTGTGTCATCCCCCCCCGTCCCCCCTCACCCCTTCCACCATCCCCTTGTCACACAGTTTATGATCTATCGATGAAGCTAATTACATCTAAACGAAAATTGACATTTCAAGTTTCGTAAAACGTATGGCAACAACAACAACAACAACAACAGCAACAACAGCAACAACAACAACAACAACAGGTTAAACAAAATTTAATTGTTTAGCCTCTTGTATCTGTTATCGCACGGTATGCACTTTATACTCGTATTGCACTTTCGATGCGATCACCAAAGATGCGGCCCAAAAATGGTCAGTCTGTAGATGAACGTCGGTAAATGACAAGACGACGCGTCGTACAGACGATAAGACCGTTTGGACAGACAACGTGTTTGGTATCCACAAATGTAGCGCCGCCAAGTATATAGTGTCAGGTGTTTAGATGGCTGCCAGCCTGACTGCCTCAAGACTCGAGATCTGTGAGCGACACGAGTCGCTTTAGGTAACTAAGTACAATTAAAAATGGGTATGGAGCTTTCTACATTGCATTGGCCATGTGGTGATAGAAATTATGAGAACCTATTACACCCACCCCCCATTCCTCACGCCTCCTCATCAAGGACCTTGTGAATGAATATATGCCATATAAGAAGAAGTCAAATGGAAATAAAGATAAATATTTACTTGCATCTATATTATATATGCATATGTAAGTGTTAACTATCTATTTAATCGATAGTGTATAAGATTCTTCGTTCTTTTGGTTACAAGATAACATCTCATGTTGCAGCTTGTAATTGTTGCCACTCGTCGGTCTTTGTTGGGTTTTTATCTCTTTGTGTGTGGTGTCCTCCGAGCTGACAACATGTTACACTTTGGTCACTATAATGAGCCGTAATTAGTGACAATGTGTGGACAACTTCTCAGTAGCACTTGCCACCAGATCCCCTTCCCCATCCCACTCCCATGATGAAATGTTGCGCGCTTTTTGATAATTGCACACAGACATACATACATATGTATGTATGTATGTATGTGTCTGTGTGGCTGGACATGAGGCATCAAAGTAAATGTCAGTTGGCTAAATGAAAGGAAAACTGATTGCACTTGACAAGTTCAAATTGTTTTCCTGTCATATATGTGGACTGACAAAGGCATTTCGGAGCATCGAGAGGCAGGAGGACTAAGAGTGAAAGCGTTGGGCTGACAAAAGTTTTTAGCCAAAAACAATTTCCCACAAATAACAGCCAACAGCTAACAGCTAACAGCCAACAGCCAACACCAGCATCAAGCAATAGCACCAAAAGCAATTGCAATAAGGGGGAAAAATCTGAAAATGTCCACTGATTGCCAGTGCTTGTTGTAGCAGCTTGTGGACTAACGGTTAATGCAGGCCATCATTATCAGAAATGCGTTAGCCAGACGACTCCCAGAGACTCTGCCCAGGCCTGTGCCTAAGGTCAGTGTTTAGAGATCGACCGAAAATTTTGTGGCCAACCGCAAAAGAAAAATTCTCACAACTAAAGTCCGGAGCGACACTGAGAGAAATTAAATTCTGAATAGGAATTATTGTCAATGAATTGACTTATTTAAACAAATGGAAAGTGGAAAGTGAATCAGCTAAGAATTAACTGTATTTAATTGCTACTATATGTATGTACAGTCGAACTTCCCTAACTCGAACTTCTCTAACTCGAAGTTTCTCTAACTCGAACAAAAATGACTGGCAATAGCGTTTAGAGCGAAAATTGCATAGAATTTCACTTCTCTAACTCGAACTTCCATAACTTGAAGTTCTCCCTAACTCGAACAAAATATTGGGCACATGCATCGTAAGTCGAATTTTTCGGAGGAAATCCCAAGAAATTTTATAGAATTCTGCCAACGCAGCCGCTTAGACTTATCAATACTTTTGACTCTTTCACTCCAAAGCTGTTGCTTCTGAAAATCAGTTAAAGTGTTGCCATTTGAAGCTTTAATATTTTATTAATTTTTTGGTTGCTAGAGAAACTGGAAAAATGAAAAACTTATCTCCAAACACAAATTACTACATACATATGTACATATGTAACTATTTTCATTAAAATAAAATGGAAATGATTAATTCAATAATTTTGTGATATTTATTTCTTAGTGTTACAATATATTTCTCTAACTCGAAGTCTCCGTAACTCGAACTTTTTGACTGGATAATGCCACTTCGAGTTAGAGAAGTTCGACTGTATATATAATTGCTATATATGTAGGTACATATACATAAAAGACAATTGTAAAAATTATTCTCCCTTTTCAATTTTCATAATTTTTCAATAATTCGGTTTTTAGTTTCAAATCATATTTTCTCTCTGTGTTTGTTGTCTGTCTGGTTCTTGGTCTCCTCGCCTCTGAGACTACATGAAACAGGTGTGGCACGTCGCAAAAAAAAAAAAAAAAAAAAAAAAAAATGAAAAGAAACAAAAACAAAAAGCTGGGAGGTGAAGGAGGAGACTCTTGGCTGGCTGCTGGACTGGACCCAGGCAGAGTTTTCAGCTCACTTGGTGGTTGTTGTCTATGTTGTTGTTGTTGTAGTTGTTGGCGACGCTTTTACCACACGTTCGTTATTTTTTGCGCAATTTTTGAGGTCACAATATGTGTGCCTGGCCTGCCTGGCCTCAGCCTGTGCCACAGCAATAGCAACAGCAACAACAACAGCAACAACAACAGCAACAGCCTCTGCCTCAGTCTCTGATCATTGCTAGAAATCTGAGGTTGTTGGTTTGTCGCCTCCTAATGAAACACGCGACATGGATGAGCATCAGCAATAGCAACAGCATTCATCCCATTGCAGCCATGTGTGCACTCTCAACTTTGACCCGGGTCCATTCGAGTCGAGAGAGCTTGAAATTAAAAAGATAACTCAGAGATGCCAAAACAATTGATAGTCACAGAAGATGATATTAAAGCCTTTGACAGCAGAAAGATAGATAAAAATACATATATATATATATACCTATATACTTATATTTGATTTTTTTCTTGTTTTGTTTTTAGTCAATTAAGTTTAGCGATGAAGTATTATCCAAGATGAGATGCAGGTTGGAACGATGTCCAGCCCTGACTGAAGTCAGTTTAACGAACTGTGGGCTGGCTCTCCTTTTTTTCTTTTTTTTTCGGTTTTTTTTTTTCATTTTGTATTTTTTGTATTTTATTTTTTGTTGAAATGATTGATGGCCTTGGAGAGTTTTGAGCTAATTTATAATAACAACAATCGGAGGGAATTTGTATGCCTCGACGACAGTTGATATGAGAGATTCGAGCGGAAGAGCAGAAATGCTCAACGATCCTTTTGTTTGAATGAAAGATATGATTTTTGTTTGTTTGTTTGTTTGTTTGTTTGTTTGAGTTTGAGTTTGATTGAGGCGGAAATCGCTTTAATGCAATGGATGAGTAATGGCTGGAGTGAGCAGCGAAAAAAAAAAAACCAACAAAATGTAAAATGGAGGAGGAACCATAAAGTCAAGCTGTGCAAAAAGAACAAAAAATACAACAACAACAATGAAAGAAAAAAAAGTGGAGAGTAACAAGAACCAACACGCAAAACGAAATTGAAGTTGAAGAGGAAGGTCCAACGACACTTTACACCTCTCCGACGATCCGTCATAACGTTTTAACACATGATATAATTTTGCATGGTCTGTCCAGATGGGAACGATGATATTTGATTGATGATTCGTACCCACCCCACCCCTCCATCCCTTCCTGGCCATAATATCGAATTCAAAGTTCGAGATCGCTCTCTTTATCTCTCGATATGGAACTGTCAATGATCTTTAATTGGATTTTCAATCAAAGAAAACGATAACAAAAGGACTTAAATAAATAAAACAACAAAAAAGAAAACATTTTCAGTTGCCTATTTAACTTTTGTTCAAAATTAATCGCATAATGAGACTATCAATTGTCACGAGAGATTTTGTTTAGGAATCAAATAGGAATGGTCATGTAAATGATTTTAACCCACAAACTATTTCCTCACAGATAATCTGTGGCCTATAAATATCTAGTATATAAGGGCAATATAGTTGCCGAGATCGAAAACATATTTGTAAGTCAAAGTCCCAGGGGAAATAAGATTCAACTTTACCACTATATACCAGCTATATAGCTATGAGATAATGTTCCGATAGTAAGTTTCTTTTCTATCTTCGATTATAATTTAAAATGTCTAAAAATATAGGACAATGTGTAGAAAATAACGATACTTTTATTTTAGATACACTCCCACATTCACAGATCCTTGTTTTCAATTTATTCATGAAGGATGTTTTTCCTCTGACTATCAATATTTATCCTACAAGCCACAAGAAAATATTTTGAAAATTCTTTTTATACCCTTGCAGAGGGTATATTAATTTTGGTCAGAAGTTTGCAACGCACAGAAGGAAGCATCTCCGACTATATAAAGTATATATATTCTTGATCAGCATGAATAGCCGAGTCGATATGACCATGTCCGTCTGTCCGTCTGTCCGTCTGTCCGTCTGTCTGGATCAACAGCTTCTCCTCCGAGACCATAAGAGCTACAGAGCTGAAATTTTCAGCATAGGCTCCTTTTTGCTGCAGGCATTGTATATCTCGGAATCATCCCGATCGGACGACTATATCATATAGCTCCCATAGGAACGATCGGTCAGGAATAAGCTTTATCCTCAATAACTCCGTTGTTTTTTAACCGAATGCCACGAAATTTGATATTTGTGAGTTTAATATGCTTCTTGATACTTCAACCAAGTTTGATCTGAATCGGACGACTATATCATATAGCTCCCATAGGACCGATCGGTCATGAATAAGGCTTAGCCTTATTGTGTTGTTTTTCAACCGAATGCCACGAAATTTGATATTTGTGAGTTTAATAAACTTCTTAATACTTCAATCAAGTTTTATCAGAATCGGTTGGCTATATCATATAGCTGCTATAGGAACAATCGGTACAAAAAAAAATTTTGTATGAAAAATTTTTTTTCTCAAGCTCAAAATTTTGAATTTGTAAATTTGGTATGTTTAATTTACAATAACGTTTCTGATGAATTATATAGAGAAAATCTGCAAGGGTATACGAACTTCGGCACGGCCGAAGTTAGTCCATCTTTCTAGTTTTTTATTTATTCTAATCGATTATATTTGAATTTATGATTTATACAAATTGATTAACTTATATATGTATATATGTACAGATATACTATATATATATACATAACAATATATATATTTAAACTTTTAATTATTTTCGCGGGTCTCATTTTGTTCATATATATGTAAAAGTAAAATATGATTATATTAGAATATATTATCTGAATATTGAATTACTTATATATTAACTTACTGAAAGAATGATGGATAATTTTAAGAGAAAGATAAATCGCAACTGCTATTGGATATTATATGAATGTATATTATATGAAAGTCTTAATTAATTTTAGGCCAAAGAGAAGAATCTCTCTACCATTTATTAATAAATTCTTTTGATCTTGTAATAAGTTCAAAACATATAGTATATGTATATATATATATGTATATATATATATATATATGCATATGATATGATAAACGGGTATCTGCTTTAGCTGAGTTATCAAATAAGTAAATTTTATGAAACGACTATCCTGACAAGACTAAGGATGATAAAGACTAAACGAAGAGTTCATGGCTTAAAAAAATTAATTTCAAAAACTCAGAGCTAAATTGGCCTAAAGGATGATTATATTGACAATGTAAAATAGTTTCACAATTTTATTTAACATATGTATATCCAGGATCAGTTCCAGATCCAGTTGAAGGTCAGATCACTACTAGAATATGAAAGAAAGGTTGAAAGGATTGCTCCACACTTGACATGGTTTTATTGAAATGTATATGTATATTTTAACTCTGAAAATTATCCCGATTAAGAACTTTATATATTTCCCCTATCATTTAATTCAATGCTAATACTTATTTCAAACTTATCTAATAGGTTACTAAAGTCCTTTTACTATATATCAAAAATTGATTTCAATTTGTCGGAGAATATTTACGATCGTTCTCCGAGAAGGACTTAGATGTGAAATCGGGCCAAGATATGTAATAAATAGAATTCCCCTAAATTAATACATATATTCTACTAACTGTTTGACTAATGATATCTACAATATTTCCTTCACTTTCGTTGGTATCATCCATTCGATCATTATTTATATTAACATTCACTTTATTATGATTGTTTCAATTGGTACAACAAACTCGTGATTCACTTTCAATATCAGAAAATCCCAAAGTCGAAGCAAAAGGAAAAGGTTGGAATCGAGTGTGTGTGTGTGTGTGTGTGTGTGTGTGTGTATCTGTGTGTATGCTTTTTTCACTGATTTTAAGATGCCCCACAATGATAAGAGATTTTAATTGATTAGCTGCCTTTGTTTTGTCTTGAGTTATGTTTTTATACTGAAGATAGATAGATTTCGTTACTTTTGATTATTTCAATCAATTCCCACGCCAGAGATATACATTTTTGATTTATTACTCTCCACCCGAATATATAAAAATAAATAGAAAGAAAAAAGCAACAAAATCAGAGGTGATAAAAAGAGATAGAGAGCGAGAGAGAGAGAGAGAGAAGAGAAATTATATATATCAAAGTTAGTATCATTTTTGGACGGTCGAAGGGGTAAGTTGGGGGTAAAGAGTTACGTTGCTTATTGTCTATGAAATACGGAAACTTTTTTTTTTTTTAAATAAAATGCTTTTCTAATACGCAGGTGTTAGATGGCCGAACGCCCCCTTTTTTATTATTTATGATATGATAAATTCATCAAATGACCTCAGCCAAATAAAACTTCGACTCATCAGAGATCTAGCAGGTCCATGTCTCATTAACAAGAAGCTGCCTCTTTTGTGGTCTATGAATAATCTTGAAAATATTAATCAAATTGAGGTTTTGAGGAGATTACCTCAACAACAGCAACAGCAACAACACCAACAACACCAACAATACCAACAATACTAACCAATACCGATACCAGATGACGAGACCTACATGGATGATGATTATTCCAATGATGATGATGATGATGATACTTTTACTTCCTGTATGTACATACAATATATATATATATATATATATATATATGTAAGCTAAATGGCGATGACAGCCTAATATTGGGCAATTTTCTAGATAATTAAGGTCGAGGGAGGATCACTTAATGACTGTATCAATATCCTTTGATATATACTCCAGTGCGATTCTTTGGAGTGTGTGTGTGTGTGTGTGTGTGTAGATGAGTGTGTGGCTTAGTCTGTGTTTTTGGTTGTTAAGTGAGCATGAAATTTTCTTTTTACCATATGTTGTCTGACTTTGATGAAATTTCCCAAGTCAAACGTAGTCCAGGGCAGGAAGTTTCCTTTTATTATTTTTTTTAAAAAAAAAAAAAAAAAAAATATGTATATATATATATATGGATATATGTGTTGACATGTGACAGGACTTAACTGACGAGCAAATAGAAATGCAAGAATTTATACCAAATGGACATACAAATACTAATACTCACATATTTAAATAAGCCTTTTCTCTTTCTCTCTCTCTCTCTCTCTCTCTCTCTCCCCCTCTCTCTCTGTGTGAATGTGGTTTTCAAATCCCTCGACTTTACTAAATACACACGCACCACACACACGGCTTAACATAGGATCGCTTGGGTGATCAGTGATCAGTGATCAGTGATCGTTGTGGCTTGAATGCATTTTGAATACATTTTCGTCCTGTTTGGCATGCGTTTCGCCTGATTCCTAATTACATGCGTGAGCGCTCTAAATGCGCAAAAATTCCTTCTTATTTTATTTTATTTTTTTTTTTTTTTTTTTTTTGAATAGATGGAAAAATGTGGTAAATATTATTGCTTGTTTAGGTTACTTTCAATAGACAATGGACATTTGGTTTTTGTTTAGTTCTTCATTTATAAACATTTTTTTTTTTTTTTTGCTTGTTAAGCTGCGACACACGCTCTTGAACAAATTTTTTGATACCCAAATCTTTGGATTAGTCAGGTTTTCTTTTTTTTTTTTATCTTTTTTTCCCTTAGCTCTCAATTTTAATGATTCCCTTTTTATTTTCATCTCCATATCCTTCTCCTTCTCCCTCTCTCCTTCTCTCTTTCGCTCATGTTGGTGTTGTTTTTTGTGGGCCACACCCCTTTAAGTGAGTGAGTGAATGCGAAGAGTTGGTGTTGACGGCTGGTAACAAACGTAAAAAGAAAAAAAAAAAAAAGGAAAAATAAAATATATATATATATAAAATATATAAATGGGAGTGGGGGGAGGGACCCACACAACATCTGGTAGTCGAGACGAATGGGAAACATTGTGTGTGGGCAGCTAATTGAGTGACCAAGCGTGAGGGTCAAACAGAGTTAAAACAGATGAAGATTAAGTCAGCAACAGCAGCTAACCGGCAGTTAAAATGCCGCATTAATTGCCCATGGGCAACAACTGCAATATCTATTAACCCAAGCGAGTGTGTGTGCGAGTGTGTGTGCGAGTGTGTGAGTATGTGGAAAGCGTTTCCATTCCTATCTCAAGAATGGAATTTTATAGAACTAACCAATTGCAATTTAACTCATTATCAGGATATTTGGCATTCAATTACAAAATAAAGTTTAGTTTATATTCCTGACATAACTGTTTATATTTATTTAGATTTGGTATGCATTATATATGTATTATTTTATATTATTATTATTTAATCTTGCTGTTTGAGATACAGCAGGTGATCAACTGACCTGATGATCAGCTGATATAGATAATTTCCGAGTAAATGCATCATCTACATGATCAGTATGGTGGTTCACATCATTAATGGGGTCAAAGATGGGATGGATAAACCTTGTTTAAGTGGTGATGGCACCCAATTGTCCATAATTGGTTCCCATGTCAATAGAAACTCCAATGGATTTAGATATTATTACTCGGTTGTCATTCATTATCAGTTGATGCAATTGGGATCGGTTCGTGGATCATGATTATTCCATTTCTGTGTTTCTTACATGATACAGTCTTACCCGAATTCTAATTTACTGGATTTTATCCCCCTCCATAATTTCAAGGTCATGTATTAATATCCGTATTAAGTTCAAGGGTATCTACATATATAGCCTGAACCGATTGTTCTAAACGGATGTAAAATCGTTCTACGTTCTTAATATTACTAATATACTTAATATACTTAATATACTTAATATACTTAATATACTTAATATACTTAATATACTTAATATACTTAATATACTTAATATACTTAATATACTTAATATACTTAATATACTTAATATACTTAATATACTTAATATACTTAATATACTTAATATACTTAATATACTTAATATACTTAATATACTTAATATACTTAATATACTTAATATACTTAATATACTTAATATACTTAATATACTTAATATACTTAATATACTTAATATACTTAATATACTTAATATACTTAATATACTTAATATACTTAATATACTTAATATACTTAATATACTTAATATACTTAATATACTTAATATACTTAATATACTTAATATACTTAATATACTTAATATACTTAATATACTTAATATACTTAATATACTTAATATACTTAATATACTTAATATACTTAATATACTTAATATACTTAATATACTTAATATACTTAATATACTTAATATACTTAATATACTTAATATACTTAATATACTTAATATACTTAATATACTTAATATACTTAATATACTTAATATACTTAATATACTTAATATACTTAATATACTTAATATACTTAATATACTTAATATACTTAATATACTTAATATACTTAATATACTTAATATACTTAATATACTTAATATACTTAATATACTTAATATACTTAATATACTTAATATACTTAATATACTTAATATACTTAATATACTTAATATACTTAATATACTTAATATACTTAATATACTTAATATACTTAATATACTTAATATACTTAATATACTTAATATACTTAATATACTTAATATACTTAATATACTTAATATACTTAATATACTTAATATACTTAATATACTTAATATACTTAATATACTTAATATACTTAATATACTTAATATACTTAATATACTTAATATACTTAATATACTTAATATACTTAATATACTTAATATACTTAATATACTTAATATAATATATAATATACTTAATATACTTAATATACTTAATATACTTAATATACTTAATATACTTAATATACTTAATATACTTAATATACTTAATATACTTAATATACTTAATATACTTAATATACTTAATATACTTAATATACTTAATATACTTAATATACTTAATATACTTAATATACTTAATATACTTAATATACTTAATATACTTAATATACTTAATATACTTAATATACTTAATATACTTAATATACTTAATATACTTAATATACTTAATATACTTAATATACTTAATATACTTAATATACTTAATATACTTAATATACTTAATATACTTAATATACTTAATATACTTAATATACTTAATATACTTAATATACTTAATATACTTAATATACTTAATATACTTAATATACTTAATATACTTAATATACTTAATATACTTAATATACTTAATATACTTAATATACTTAATATACTTAATATACTTAATATACTTAATATACTTAATATACTTAATATACTTAATATACTTAATATACTTAATATACTTAATATACTTAATATACTTAATATACTTAATATACTTAATATACTTAATATACTTAATATACTTAATATACTTAATATACTTAATATACTTAATATACTTAATATACTTAATATACTTAATATACTTAATATACTTAATATACTTAATATACTTAATATACTTAATATACTTAATATACTTAATATACTTAATATACTTAATATACTTAATATACTTAATATACTTAATATACTTAATATACTTAATATACTTAATATACTTAATATACTTAATATACTTAATATACTTAATATACTTAATATACTTAATATACTTAATATACTTAATATACTTAATATACTTAATATACTTAATATACTTAATATACTTAATATACTTAATATACTTAATATACTTAATATACTTAATATACTTAATATACTTAATATACTTAATATACTTAATATACTTAATATACTTAATATACTTAATATACTTAATATACTTAATATACTTAATATACTTAATATACTTAATATACTTAATATACTTAATATACTTAATATACTTAATATACTTAATATACTTAATATACTTAATATACTTAATATACTTAATATACTTAATATACTTAATATACTTAATATACTTAATATACTTAATATACTTAATATACTTAATATACTTAATATACTTAATATACTTAATATACTTAATATACTTAATATACTTAATATACTTAATATACTTAATATACTTAATATACTTAATATACTTAATATACTTAATATACTTAATATACTTAATATACTTAATATACTTAATATACTTAATATACTTAATATACTTAATATACTTAATATACTTTCCCTCCTTTGAGATGTATGTCATTGGGAATTGTTATGCCATCGATTATGCGTTTCTCTTTTTATATACCTGCCCGATTTAAATAAATGATCATTTAAGAATTTAAATTTAAATAGATCAGGTATGTATCTTTATTTGAATGGATATTTGATATGTGCGATTGTTAAAACGAAGACGATAACCAAAACTCGAACCAAAATCGAAACAAGTCTTTGCAACTTGTTGCCAACTGAACGTTGATTTTGCAATTATTATTTATTTATATGTATACATACATACATACATACATACATATGTATATAGATATATATTTATATCCATAAGACAGATGAGCCAGCGTACACACCCTGTCCGACTGTCATTAGCAGTGTGTTTTGAACGTTTTCAGCACAATTTGCATTAACAATAGTTTATAGGCATCAAATGGGGAGCCTTCAGAAATGGCAAAAAAAAAATAAAACCCCCGTAAAAATAAAAACAAAATAAAATATATAAAATGCATTAAAAAAGTGCGCGCGGAGTTTAATTTTTTTTTTTTTGCTTTTTGTGTCGTTTTTGTTTTTGTTTTCTGTCTGTTTTTAGCTATTTACAAAAATGGAGCTCGCAATCGATTGCCAGGTTGAGCGATGAGCTCTGCATCACGATTTTTTACGATGCACAATTTTAATTCTAACCAAGAGAAGGGTGTGTGGTGGAGTGGGGGGGGAGCTAACAACAACAACAACAACAATAAAATCTTATTAAAATTTTATTGCAACAACAAGCAGCTAAACGCTAAAAACGGAATTCGTGCGCATCAACAGCTTCAAATGCTCGATTGCCCGGTTGTTCAGTTGCTCCATTGCTGGTTCTTTTGTCTAGCGGAACACCTGCTTGAAGATGAAGTTGAAGTCAGAGATGACGTCCAAGCAGCTGTGTGTGTAATAGAGTCAGAGGCGACCCCAAACGGTCGGACAAACCAAACGGCAAACGCCCCGAAAAGACAACAAAAGTCTCATACGATGACGACCTTAGTCATTTGTCAGCTTTTGCTTCTGCCAAGCACTCTGGCGGCAGCAAGTCAACCTAACCTGGGAAAACTTCCACTTCCATACAGATTACCCCATCCCAAACCCCAAACCCATACCCATACCCTGCCCATACCCTGCCCATGCCATTGCAACTTTCTTGAAGTTGCAGTTAGACAAACTCCAACTACAAAATATCATTGGGTCAAGTTCAGACCGAGTGGCGCACATTTAAAACAATCGTTCGTCGGCATTAAATTAGGAAAAGAAAAACAAAAAACAAAAAAAAAAATAAATAAATAAATAAATGAATATCGAAGATGATGAAGAAGAAAAGGCAACAGATTTATTTTTTCCTCTCAATATGTGTGATTTATACATATTTTTCATATATGTATATATTTTTTTTAAACAAAATAAAACGCCTCTTTCTAGCACATTTTGGGGTCGTGCCACATTCTGACCGAGATATATGATTCATTTCAAAATAATTTGCTATGGCTGAGCTTGCAACAGGTGCATCAAGAATTATTTGAACCGAAACGAAATGCAACGAACTGAAATCGAAAATGAATACAAATATTCTTAACTATATCCTGACTGTTGCATGGGGATTTTCTAGGTGATGGGAAATCAAAATAAATCATTAGCCAATATATTTAAATACATACATATATACCATATATTCTCCTTTAATTTTATTAATAGATTTCATTTTAATTTACACCCTGTCTCACGGAAACACAGGTAAAATAAGCAAATTATTCTGATAGAGATTCAACTGATTCACCTGATGAAACTTAACCAAAGAATAAGCCAATTGTGCCAATTGTTGGCACGAACATTAAGGGTAAAACTCTATATATGTAATTCGGTTTGGGCCATAAAATTTAGTCGGTTTGTATAATAGATCATATATGTATGTATATACCCTGTAAATGCATCAAAACTTGAGGGTCCAGCAAATTGGCATCTCTGCAAAATATTCATAACACCGTGAAAAGCATCATCAATGGATCAATGGATCAATGGATCAATCGATCAATAAACAAATATTGTACAATGAAATGTTTGAGATTGTCTTTAGTTCTTTTCATATCTTTAAACGTTTGTAGGGTATTTGTGTAGTCACTTTAGAATTTGGATCGATTCACAAAAGTGCTACAGTGCTGGGGCATTCAGTTATTTATTTATTTATTTTTTTTTTTTTTTGGCTCTCAGACACCGAGCGCATTTCTCACAATCAGCTGTGAAAAATCTCTCTTTTCCCATTTATGACCCACTAAAATCGACTCGAGCTTCTTTCTTCACAGCATCTCCAGATTCACATTTTAGTTGTTGTTGTTGTTGTCGTTACTGTTGTTGTTGTTGTTGTTGCCCTTTTTTTTCGTTATGAATTTAATGTATGTCCATTATGCATAAATTCACGAAATTCCATAAAGACGAAGCTTTGTTTCGCTTTTCTTTTGGGAGGTTAAAAACCTTTAGGGGCACCGGCACCTATCAGCAGCAGACGGAGCATCAGCACCAGCACCAGCACCAGCAAAAAGGAGGAGGAGGAGAACGAGGGGTAGGGTCTCGGACTGAGTCTGAGTCTGGGTCTGGGGCTGGGACAGTGGGTAGTGGGGAAGTGGCAGCAGCCCGGCAGCAAGGTAAATAGGCAATTTTCATGGTCCATTTGGTTATGTTTCTTCTATTTTTTTTCTTGTTCGGTGTGTGTTTAGTTTGGTTTGGTTATTTTTTTTTTGTCTATTTTTTCTACTTTTTATTCATTTTAGAGGGGTTTAAGGTGTTAATAACAACAACAAAGACGTTACAATTATGCATTGAAATCGGTCCGAAAAAGTTGTGTGATGTCAACTTTGCGACGGTTCCCACCATGAACAATTGTCCGAGTAAGATTGGGATTGGGAATGAGACTGAGATGGGGTCATTTCTTTATGACTACAAATTAGATGAAATATTTTTGAACAAAGCTTACGTTTTGTTTGGCGGTAAAAGAAGAAAAAGATTAAAATGAAAATTGTAATAGAAATGAAAATAGAAATGGAAATGAAAATGAAAATGGAAATGGAAATGGAAATGC
Source organism: Drosophila sturtevanti (assembly GCA_018150375.1). Classification (NCBI taxonomy): domain Eukaryota; kingdom Metazoa; phylum Arthropoda; class Insecta; order Diptera; family Drosophilidae; genus Drosophila; species Drosophila sturtevanti. The sequence continues at coordinate 1,812,300 of JAECWJ010000696.1, read as the reverse complement.
AGGACGGAAGCTGTTCTATTTGTTGGCATTGATCAACAAAATATATAACAATGAATAAAATGGAACCGGTTCAGTTAATAAAGTGTGGGATTATCATTGAGTTTTTGCCATCAAATTTAAGATTTCTTCTTATGAAATTTATTTGATCTGACAATTTATCACTGTCCACTGAGGGGAAAAGCCAAATAAATATCTAACGAAACATTTTGATCGTTATAATTAATTTGATTTGATTTGATTAAATTCAAATTCGCGCGATCGACAAACTGTATAAGACTAAAACTAGAAAAAAAAAACATAAATACACATAGACAGATAGATAGATAGATAGGTAGGTAGGTAGGTAGGTAGGTAGAGAGATAGAGAGAGAGAGAGACAGAGAGAGAAACAGAAAGATCGAAAGAGAGAGCAAAATCAACAACCTCAGAACGGGGACAATCAAATCAAAAATTTATATATGGACAAGTGTGCGCATTTTTCATTTCGGTCGAAAATTAACATTTCTGTTTTTGTTTCAATTTTTGGTTTTCGGTTTCGGTTTCTGTTTCTGTTTGGCATGTGGCTGCGACCCCTAAGGGTCAAATATGATTTGGTTTCAAGTTTTTCGTCTTCAAAAACAAATCGATACCAAAAACAGATCAATGATCTCATTTGCATGCCAAACAAAGCCAAAAAGAAGAAAAAACAAAAAAAAAAATAAAACACAAAAATAAATAAAATTTCTGACTGAAATCGACATGCAAAGGGTATGAAAAAGCCGCAAGGTGGAAATCAATTTGGAGGCTTTCAATCAAAATCACAATTTGGACAAGGGAAAAAATGCGAGATGAATGATTTCACTTGGAAGTTTATAAAGTTTTCAAATCGACTATAGAATACCCTTGTAGCGAACATATTTAATATTACTTAAGAATTTCATAATTACTCAAAGATTTGGAATTCAATATAATTCATACTAATTAAAATTCGAATTAAATTCGAAGAGGGGGGGGTACTTCATTGGGTTAGGTCGAATATTGAATAATTAAATTTTGTTTTAATTGTCAAAGATTTTGTATGATCCTATGATTTTAAGAGTGTGTGTGTTTATTTTCAGACCAACTTCTGTCGTATTGGTTCCAATTCAAGTCAACTGAATCCAGCAACAACAACAACAACAACAACAGAACAGTCGTGAATTCGAACTCGAACGCATAAATTAGTCAACGGGGAGAAGAAATAAGCGCGAAAACGTGTTTTAAATTTTTGTGTCTTCGAGACGAACGAAACGAAACGAAACGAAACGCCAAAGCGAGGCAAACACTCATGTCAGTATTTTGTCAAAAAAACGAAACGAGCAAACAAAAAGTATTTTTTGTCAGTGATTAATGCATTTATAATTAATTTATTGTATGCATATATCGAAAAGAGGCAGCAACAGCGGCAGCAGCGGCAGCAGCGACTGCGGCAGCAATATTACCATTGGTATATGTACGTATCGACATCGACATCGGTATTCGAGACATTGGTATCGATATGGATATAGGTTTTCAAACTGGAACTCTGAACTAATTTCAGCAGAAAATATTTATATTGATCCCCCCTCCCGGGTGATTGATGATGAAATGTACATACACATACATACATACATATGTATGTGTATATATATATATGTATGTATGTATATGCATATATTGGGAAGTGTACGGATAAGGATATATGTATGTGCATACATACATACATACATATATGTACATATAGTTTTCAGTATTGATCATTTTTTTGCAAGTCACTTGAAAACGGCGGCAAAAGTCACATACATTAGAGCGCATTAAAGTGTGACCAAGTGGAGGGAAGAAAGCATTAAAAGGGGCCGGACCCCGAATCCCTCGAGCCTCCCATTGTTAGCCATCGTTTTCCTTGGAGAAGCGCACAAACAAAATCAAGCCAAACAATTGCCAGGGATAATCTGTTCGCTCAGCTGGGGATTACTCTTTCTGCATATGCAAAACAGACTCTTCGAAATTAAAGCATGAAAATTTGTCAAAGAGATCGAGTCTGTCGGTCGGTCAGTCAGTCGGTTGGTCAGTCAGTCAGTCACTCAGTTTAGCCAGCAACCGATCACTTGTTGTAGGTGTTGACCCTCATACAAGAAGGTAACCGCAACCGAAATCTATGGTCCCGTCTTGTTTGGTTTGGTTTTGGTTTGGTTTTGGTTTCGGTTTCGATTTTGGTCTGCTGGTAGCCCTTGTATAATGGATTTAAAACACCCCCTTTTGGGCGCAGGATCGCGAAAGCGAGAGAGAGAGAGAGCGGAAGAGAGAAATTGGTAGGCGTTACCTTCGCTTGCTTTTGCTGCCTGACTTTACAAAAGGGTTCAAAACACACAGAACAACACAGATGATAACGACTTTGTGGGATTTCTATCATAAAACTGCAAATTGGATTAACTTCTGTGAAAATTTCACAAAGTCAAAAACTCACAAAAAAACTCAAAGAGAAAGGCAGAGAAAGTATTTTCAAGGATCAAATACCAGAGACGCCTCCTTTTTTTTTTTTTTTTTTGTGCAAATGTATATTTCATTGCGGATATAAGGGAAAAGTAATGCCATGGAGTACAAATACAAATTTCTAGGGGTTATGACTATTGAAGGGAAACGGAAACCCCAAATAAATTTATATATGTTTACATACTTATGTATTTCCATGTTTTTATACATATAAAGAATAGTGTTTAAATTTTTTTTTTTTTTTGATAACTTCTCAAATATAATATTATAAAGCTCATCATTTAACTGCGCCAATAATATTAACTTTACTAACAATTAGTTATTGATTTATGATTTGGTTAATTTTATTCTCTTTAAAGGATTTTTGCAATAAGTTCATTAGGTAGCAATTCAAAGATTCGTAGCACAGAATGCGGAACTACATATGTACGTACATTCGCTACCTTGGTTAAGGTGAAGGTCTTAGTGCTTTGTTTTTTATTGCTTAAATTAAGGGGTAAAAATTACAAATTCTATCATGAAAACTTTCTGTTCGATACACTGAGACATGTATGTACATATGTACATATTCTATATGGATATTGATTCCGATCATTCGGTTTTATTAACCAGAAAAGATTTTCACTGTGTCTATGTTCATGATTTTCTAGCCATTTGTTCAATTTTCTATAATATTTGCAAATCTCTTACGATTTTTAAGATCTTTGCCATTTTAATTACAATTTACATTTAACGATAACTGCAGGTACATACATATATACATATACATATATATGAATGGATGTACATATATTTGTATGTATGGATATATGTATGTACATAGATTTTAAAACTAAGCTATTTATGGGACATTAATCCCTGGCTGGTGGAGAGCATGTTGAACAAGTCCAGCTCGGGCGCCGCATTTACAATGTTAGTAATATCATAAAATGTCTTATGGCCTATCAACAGATAACGCATTTAATGATCAAAATACTGACAGCTTGACAACACGCAAAATGCGAAACGCCAAATGTACAACAAAAAAAAAAAAAAGAAGAAAAAAATTAAAAAAAAAAAAAAAACATTGCTAAAATCGCCGTTAGGCTTACTCTAGGAGAAAACTCTCTCTATCTCTATCCCTCTTTCTCTTTCTCTTTTTCTGTGTGTCTATCTCCTTCTCTCTGTTTGCCGATGATATGAGCGGGCGAGGTGATTGAGTGAGCGAGTGAGGGGATCCACCCAATGCACGGTTAAATTTAAATCCAATTCCAAATCCAGTTCGTAAGTGTACGCAATTATCGTCGATTGAACGATCGATAGACCACGCCCATTTGCGCAACAACAATTGTTTGATCGCTCTCATTTTCCCGCTCTCAGTGTGTGTGAGTTAGTTAGTTTGCTCTGTATTGGTCAACGGAATGAGAACATATATGTAAAGTAAATAAATTCGTTCGTATACAAAGCGTCGAAACGATCGGCCATATAGCTCGATCTCGTTTTAGCGGACGATCTCGAGCAAAATGTCGACAAAACGTGCACGTAAGCGTCCCCGTTGTCAATGTGTATGTGCATATGTTTGAGTGTGTGTGTGTCGGATGAGAGAGCGTCGCTTCGCTCTCTTGGCTATACTGGTTTATAACGGTGCTCCGATTGTGTTAATCGAGCCAATCAAATGTCGCAGTCGTATATGCGGGAGAGCAGAGAGAGCATCGAAATCAAAATGGAGTGAGGCAAATTTCACTCAAATGCCGTTGCCTCTGTTAACTTAACATCACTCAAAATTCCTATATAAAATCATTGGATGTACATGTAAAATCACTCGAAGACTCATCTTATGCTCTTCTTATCTCCCTCTCTCTCTCTTTCACTCTCTCGCTCTCGCTCTATCTCTCTCTCTCTCTTTCTTTCTCTCTCTCTCTCCTTCTCTCTGTCTGTCTGTCTCTCTATGTATGTGTTCGCAATGCATCCGTCGTCTGGTTCGTTATTCGTTCACGTTGTTCGGTATCAACCGTTAGAGAGAATCGTCTTCAACTCGGAGTGCTGGAGTGCTAAGCTAGGTTTGTCTTTTTTGCAGCCTTTTGTTTTTGTTTTCAACCAGTTTGTAGTTTTTGTTTATAGTAGTATCATCTCTTCATGCTGATGGTGTTGTTGTTGTTATTGTTGTTGTCTCGGTATCTCGACGAAGCTACCGACGAGCGGATGCCTCGTCGTTTTGCCCGTGCGTTGTTGCTGCTTTGCGTTAGTATGATGATTGCAAAGCATCTTGAGGTCTGAGCATTTTGCAGAACTGTTTAACATCAGTCTTTCAGTGATAGCTCGCGCTTCTTGCTCGCTCGATCGCACGTTGCCGCTGGAACGTTGCCGTTCCGTCGCTAATGCTGCTGCTGCTAACTTTTTTTTTTTTTTTTTACGTATAACTGAGTGCGCCTCTCATAGCTACCCAACAATTAAATACCCGTGACCCCACATCCAGTGTCCAACATCGGGAAAAAGTGCAAACAATTAAAGTTAAATCTGAAAATTCTTTAAATCCGCAAAATCCGCAATTCCCATTGCCACACATATGTATGTACATATGTATATGTATGCATAGAGGTGTGGCCTATTGGGAGAACATGTTCTATATAAGTTAGTAGTTAGCGAAAAAAAAACAAAGAGTAAAACAAAAACCAAAACAAAAGTAAAGTATAAAACAATCTGTAAACATTGCATACATGTGCTATATACAAAACGCACACACAATCATACACACACACACACAAACACACCAGTACAAAAAGAGGTTCTAAGAGTCAAGTGTCGAAAACGGCGTTTCAAGTGACGTTTTATTGGCGCAAGGTGAAACAAATAAATAGCGGAGAGTTCACTATGGTGCAAATCTTAAATGATTTTCTGTAAACACAAAAAAAAAAAAAACAAGAAAAAAAACACAAACAAAACTTTTTCTCAGCTGTCAATTTCAAACCAAAAACAACAACAAAAAAAAAAAAAACAAAAAAAAATTACAGGAAAACGAAAAAAATATCATACATACATCCATTTGTGATTTCAATTATATTGGACATATTTTTTTTTTGATCGAGTCGAAACGGTAAGTTCAGAGTACAAAATGCAAAAAAATCACAAAAACCAAAAGCCAAACGGAAAATCAACTAACAAACCACAAAACTTTGAACAAAAAAAAAAAAAAAAAATAAATAAATAAAATGGGGAAAATGGAAAAAAGCACACGTGAATTTCATTGATTTTTAATTAGACATGTGAGAAAGTTTTGTTTCCAGTGCACTGTTTTTAGTATGGTAATAAAAAATAAGCAAAAAAAAAAAAAAAAAAAAAAAAAAAAAAAAAAACAACAACAAGCAACAACATGGCAAACGACAAGGGCAGGGCAAATAAACTTTACGACTATATAACAGAATCAATGTAAGCCAGAAATTGTTGAGGAGACTGACAAGATGTTGGAGGAGCACGAAGAGTGGGAGGAGGACGAGAAGAAGGTGGTGGAGCAGGCAGGTGGATAGATAGATAGATAGATAGATAGATATCGACTCTGCCGGGGACTGGACTATAGCGAACTAACGACCGAACACACATATTTGTTTTATAATGTAAATAGCGTGTAAAGAGCTTTATTTGCTGGAAATTTCGATATTTCAAGTTATGCCAATTTTTTTCTCTCTATTTATGACATTAAAAGTACACTGGGCGAAAATTGAAAAGCAATATAAAAACGTCGTCATATCATCCAGCAAAAACGATCAAATACCAGATATTGATATCAGAAATCAATGTCAAAATTGTCTAAAAAAAAAGAATTACTTTTCGATTGTACTTTTTCATTTTTTATTTAGCTGATTTAGATTTTATATTAAATATACTTCAATTGCACAATTTTTGCATTTTCCAATTGTCCCATTTCAATTACGAATTTTCAATAATATATACATAACTATAATAGAATAATAATGAATCGTTTTATACACATATGGATAAATCTTTAGAGCATTGAAATTGCATTGAACAATCCCGATACAAATTGAAATAGTAATTGAAAATAATAGGCTTTTAGTTAGGGTATAATTTGTTTAAACAATGTGAACCAAATCGAAATGTAATCTGCGTTTCTAGTCATCTAATTTTTTTTTTATTTCTCTTGTTTTTGCCATTTTTTTTTTTTTTTTTTTTTTGCTTGTTTTTTTTTGTTGTTGTTGTAAAATTTGTTATTTAGCTTAGATTGCCATATTTAAGTTTTGCATGTGTGGCAAATATTGACAATTTGTGTTCTCAAGTACACAAGTGCCTTGTCACAATGAGGGGCATGTTGTGTGCACTTATTCCAGTTAGCTAGGGCACTCCAAAGATTGTTTTTCTACCTCTCACTCACTCACTCTCTCCTCTCTCTCTCTCTCTCTCTCTCTCTCTCTCATGCACCCCTCCACCCATTCGACCGCCTCATCCCCCTCATTTCACTGTCATTCCTGCTACATTACTGTCGTCATTCATAGTCGTCTTTAGCCATCAAGTTTGTTGCCTAAGTCTTTCGTTTCACCCATCTCGAGAAATTAACACATCAAGGTCGTCCATCGTCGTGTGCTTCGGAAAACTTGAAAAAAAAAATCCTTAAGAGGCTACAACACCGGAAAACAACAATCGTTGGTGGCTACCTCAGTCTCAGCCCCAGTCCCAGTCTCAGCCTCAGCCTCAGCCTCAGTCTCAGTCTCATTCTCAGCCTTCACTTGTGCTGAGAGACAAAGTGTGAAAGTATTTAGTACAAACGCGTTAACAGCAACGGCAAAAGCAACAGCAAAAGCAACAGCAACAGCAACAACAACAACAACAACAGCAATGGCAATGGCAAGGAATAGAAAATAAGCTAAATATAAAATGCAAATGTGGCAAAGTAAACACCTGTTGTCAGTTAACATGCATTATAACAGTTGGCTATTGGGGGACACGTGGTGTTGGTTAGGTTGAAGGAGAGATGGAAGATCGTCTATCTATCCAGGGTGTCCAGGATAGATAGTGGCCTCAATGTATGTTCCATTGAGCATACTCAGTAGCAAGTTGCCATTGATTCTTTTCGTATTCATATGTATTTGTAATATGTGCATATACATATATTAAAAATATGAATATTATTATATATTATTATTATTATTATTATTGTTGCTACGTTGTTGTTGTTGTTGTTGTTGTTGTTGCTGTTTTTATTGTAGGTAATACTACATATTATGACTGCGCCAAGCATCTTCTAAGTAAAGGTCAAATGAAGCTAAACGAGTTCTTATCTTACATCGAATATGCTAGCTAGCTCATCGATTCAAGATTTTACCCTTGTATGGTTTTATCGATTGTGCTTAATAGATGTATTTCAAATGGCATTTCAGGGTTAACATATTTGTAGGTGTTCAAATTATCGAATCGAGATCAGGAATAATCGTTTAACAAACGATTAACTAAATTAACCAAAATCTATTAATAAGCAGGCATAACACATCGATCGATTTAACAAATGAATTAAAACAGTTGTGATTAGAATTTGATGCAATCTTAAAATTGTTTAAAAATATAATCTGAATAAGTATCTGTCAATATACATACATATATACAAGAGAAAACAGTTTCTCTCTTATTATTTAGTCAATCGTTCGCTTAAGCAATATTTTAAATTTTTTAATTGCAATTCTCAAATTTCAATTCAATTTTCATAATTTTTATTTTTTTTTTCTTACAGCTTTTAGAACGTTGAATAAGAAAAATTTCCATTATGATGAATCAGGATAATCCATATGCGGTAAGTTCCATCAAAATGTAAAGCGAGAAAACTCCAACATATATATATATATATACATTTACATATATGTATATATAAAACTGAATAATTTTAAATTCAAGTTATTGTAAATGTTTAACGAGCTAAAAATTGAACAGACTCATAAAAAAGTCAACGATTAAAACTTTATGACAATGGCTTGCAAATCAAAAATCCAAAAGAAAAAGACAACAAGAAAAAAAAAAACGAAAAAAATCCAAAATCTAAATCGAATATATATATATATATGTATGTATGTATATAGCGGCAATTTGATAAGAGGAGACAACCGAAAGAAATCAGTAAAAATCGAAGCGTCGATTTGGCTTAGCTTCCGCATTTTGTCAATTTTGGGCGCAGAAATTTATGAATTATGAGATTTTTGGGTATGCATAATTACCAAAAACAACAACAACAACAACGATAAAATAATAATATTAATAATAGTAATATTGGAAAAAAGAGTAGCCTAAACCAGTTTACACACACATACGAAACAAACAACGGCGAAAATATTTAAATGATGTCATAATTTTAGTAGGAGAAACAAAAATCATAATCATCGTAGAGTATTTTAATTTTTTTTTATTTTATTTGTCGACTTCACCTGCGACCATTGGTTGTTGTTGTTGGTGTTGTTGTTGTTGGCGTTGTTGTTGTTGCTGTTGTTAGATTGTTGTTGCTGTTGGGGTTATGCGGGGTAAAGAAACGGCTACGGCGGCAGCTTCTGTCCGCTTTTATTTTATTTTTTTTTTGTGTCGAACTTTTTGGAATTAATGCAGATCAATTAGTTAATATTATTAAGCGTTTCAAAATGCCAAGAACTTGGTTGCCGAGAGTCACCGTCATTATTATTGTTGTTGTAGTTGTTATAGTTGTTGTTGTTGTTGTTGTCCTTGTTGCTGTCGCGTATCTTCCCTTTTGAATATTTAAACAAATATCTCTACTCATAGAGGGGCAAGACTGAAAAATAAAAATAAAAACACGTAAGTTGCCTGCTAACATGGCACTAAATGTCAATATTTGAATATTAAATTTTATTTAAGTGCGTTTTTTATGGTTTTAAGCTGATTTTTTTCGTTTAGTCGATCATCAGTGGACAAAAAGAAAAAGAAAAGAAAAAGAAAAAGAAAAAGAAAGAAAAAACGTCGGTAACCCGAGCAGAAGCACATATGTATTTCTATCTTTGTCGTTGTTTAAGCTTGTTCCTCTTTTGGCCGAAAGAGGCGGACACCCAAAATCCCCAAGTAGTGTTAATTAGTTGAAATGTGAGACGATAAACTAAATGTTTGATTAAAACGAAGGCAATAACAACAACCACAAGCAGAGCAACTCAAATTTAGGGCACTTTGTCAGAGCGAGAGAGGAGAAAGAGCGGGGACGGGGGCGGGGAAGAGTTCAGCAAATTGGTAGCTTTGGCGGCTAATAAATAAATGACATGATATCAAATTTATGAATGCAAAAGAGATTGAAGAATTCAAGATTTTAAACCAAATATTTTCCATTGCTTAAAAAGAAACACAAAAAAAGAAAAAAAGAAATCATTTTAACGGAAAATTAATAATCACATTATATATTTTCGATGTTAAAAAGTCAAATACGTCATGATTAGAACAAATTTTGATTTAATTCTACAGGATATATCGCAAATGAATTCATTATAATTACAAATATTAATTATTTAATATCAATTTTAATGATTTCGAATAGATAGATTATCTATAGTTTTTATATTACATTTTGTCTGCATTCAGATTCCTCTTTCTAGAAAAGAAGCTTAATTTAGTTTTGGTTTAAAAAAAAAATGAAAATGAAAAAAAAATGAAGTAAGCAAGTCGTCCCTGCCGACTTGGAGTATACCCTGTACCAATAAGAGATATGTTACAAACTCAAACTCCATCCAAATCCCCATTAATTGAATTTAAATTATTTTATAAAATTCTTCTAGCCAAATTCATGCTTTCTCGCTCACTCATGTCAGTGAACGAAACTAATGCGCATTCGGTACAAAGCAACATGCGTATGCTATCTCGCTCACACATTTCAGCTGCTGCTGCCCATAGAATTTCCATACAAAACATATATACGTATTATCTCCGATATTTATTAACCGATTTCGGTCAAATTCGGCCAGACGGTACATATTGGCTATATAATTGAGTTCGCCAAAAAGAAATACTGTAGCTTTAATACAACTCTAGATATAGTTTTTTCTAATTTGCGGAGGCGGAAGTAGGCGTGGCAAAAATTTGAAACAAACTTGATCAGCGTACACACTAGACGGATGTTGACACCAAGTTTGGTTACTCTAGCTCTTATAGTCTCTGAGATCTAGGTGTTCATACGGACGGACAGACGGACAGACGGACGGACAGACGGACAGACGGACAGACGGACAGACGGACATGGCTATATCGACTCGGCTGTTGATCCTGATCAAGAATATATATACTTTATGGGGTCGGAAAATTTTCCTTCTGCCTGTTACATACATTTTAGCGACTTTAATATACCCTTGAACCCTATGGGTACAGGGTATAAAAACAAATAACGCATTACAATGTTGTGCTATATATATCTCCACCTACCAAAGACATTTGACTGCAGCTTTAACTCTAATTCCATTCCCAACTTTGACTACGACTAGAGTTAGAGTTAGAGTTAGAGTTGGAGTTGGAGTTACTTTTGAGGAGGAAGTGGATGTGGTGGTGACCACTGACTGACGCTGCTGACCAGTGGCTGCTTACAGTCAAATGCACTTTGCTCGCACGCATCTGGGTAAATCTCTTTCTATTTGCATTGGCTGCTGCGGCTGCCGCTGACCATTTTGGTCATAAACATTTGCGTAATGGATTTTTGTTTCTTTGCTCCGTTCGTTCGTTCGTTCGTTCAGTTTGCTGGCTGCCAAGAGTGAAACACAACACACAAAGTAAATTAATTACGAGCCTCTCTTCTCATGCATATTTGCACGTTGCCGGGTTACCCCCAAAGTAACTAAAAATAAGAAGAAACTGAAAAGTAAAAAAAACAAGGAGAAAAAAAAACAACAACTCAAACAAAAATGAAAAAAAAAATAGGAAAATGAAGAGAAAAATTTTCTAAACAAAAGTTAATAAATGCCTAAAAACTGAACAGAAGCAGAAAGCAAATTAGCAAAAGCCCGAAAAAGTTACACACAAACACTCACACACACACACACAGTGAGTGTGTATGTGTGTGAGAGAAAGACAGAGTGAGGAGGGGGGGAGAGGGAGAGAAAGACACACACACTCTGAATGTAATTACTGCACTTATACATGGTGGCAGAGGTTTTTGGTTTTGCTTTTGGTTTTAACAATTTTTTGTGGTCTCCACTTTTTTCTGTTGGTGGGCGGGAGAGGTGCAGAGAACACGGCAATTTTTCACATGCGTAGCCAGTTTGGGTAGCCAAACGAGGATGAGACTGTTGCGAGTCAAACACTGAGTTAGAGGAGGGTAGTACTGCGATGTGTGGAGAGGGAGTGGGGAGGGGGGGGAAGAAGGGGTGGGAGCTTAGGCTAAGAGTTGGACGACAACGCTGAGACGCTGTAAAAGTTGTCTGTGGCCCCAGCATCTACTCCATCTCCATCGCCATCCCCAACTCCAACGCCAACTCCCGTTTATGCTCCAACTTGTGTACGCTTGCAGATTTTGGTTGGTTGGTTGGCTTGGTTTGGTTTGGTTTTTTTTTTTTGTTGTTTTGGCTTGGGTTGTGTGTACATGCACATGTTGCGGTTGATAACTCAATTAGAATGTTAAATTTATGTTCGCAACAAGAAATTAACTTGCAATTAGAAAATGCCTCTCGACTTGGTAACGAAAGACTTAGGACACGAACTTGAAAATGAAATTCATATACGCGAATGGAATAGTGGTAAATGAAATACCCTTCTATTCACATGAACAATGAAAATATGTTACCAATATTTAATATTCAATTAACTATATATTAACGTTGAATTGTATTATCAATCTTATTTTTTGCGCTAAAAAAAAAAAAATTAAAAAATGTTGCAATTTTTTTGGGTTTTTTTTTTTTTTTTTGTTTGTATTTTGCATTGATAGTTGAAATGTATTTCTTATTGAGATATGTGTAGTTGCAAAGGGATATTAAATGTAATGTTAAATCGCTTATACCCAAAATTGCACTTCTATATGACTTTATCCATGGGCTTCCTTTTCCATGTAATTATCTTGGCCACAAAACAAATTGAAACAATTTAGCAAAGCGAAAGAAAAGATACACCGAGATAGAAAAAGCAAAACGCGCCGTCTCCAGACAAGTTGTAGGGCATCTGCAGCCGGCAAGACAAGTCAATTGCCGAAAACTAATGATGATGATGCACTGCACGCATTTGCACTATTTATAATTCGTGAGCTTGCTCGCTAGCAGTGCCAAAAGATCAATGATCAATCCTCTCAAAAGCTGGCTCGGTTGAAGCTGGATAAGAAGACGGAGATGTAGATGTAGATGGAGCTGCTGCTTGATGACTTTACTATGTTGAGACTGTAGGAGAGTAGAGAGACAACTTCATTTGTTTGCACATAGGACAGAGACTCCTTCTATTATTTCTCATATGAATTTATTTATTTATTTCTTTTTTTTTTTTTTTTTTTTTTTTTTTGGTTTGCTTGTTGAACATGTGTAATCTCTTTCTTTCTCTCTCTCTCTTTCACTGTTTGGTTGGTTGGTTGGTTGACTGACTGACTGACTATCTGTCTGTCTGTCTGTCTGTCTGTCTGGATGAATGCCTGGCAATGATTAATGAGCGAAATTAGCCAGTGAAGATCTGTAAAAATCTTCTTCTGTGTCTGCAGGCCAATTGACCAAAGTTCTATCTTTGCAGATTACCAAATGACTTTTTGGGCAACGAACTTGAACGAAACTCAAGTCAAATAACAACAAGAACAAGAACAACAACAACAACTACTACAACAATTACAAACTAAAACTTCCTCTCCCCAAAAAAAAAAAAAAAAAAAAAAAAAAAAACAAATCGCAGATAGATGCGATGCTGGCCACATATGCATCATGTCATTATATCCGCCAAACTGGTTAACCTTGACAAAAATCCTACAGCTGAATGCATTAGTAGTTCAAAAAGCAACAATAAGAAACACAAAAAAAACAACAACAACAACAACCAACTAACTAACGACTTGCAAATGCGGCCGCTGCTTCTGCTGCTTCTGCTGCTTCTGCTGCTGCTGCTGCCGCTGCCGCCGAAAACAAAACGCTATTAAACTTCTATTATTTAAGTACTACATTGTGCACTCATACGAAGAACTTTGGATTTAGTGGTATTAGTAGTACTATAGTACCCCAATACATGTACATACATACATACATTCATACATATACAATTGAACAATAAAAAATAAAAAAAATAAAAACAACAACAACAACCACAAACAAACATGCTGAAAACGAAAAGGAAAACGAAGTAACGAAGAAGACCACAAAACACACGCCAAAGTCTCGGACTCGGTCAGCAAAGCAATCATAATGAGGCAGCAATTGTACGAATTTTTTGGACTCTCCTCTTAGAGATGACAACGTGAGAATAGAATCTAACTGACCAAGTAGAACATTGAACTAATTCAATATAAACCAATCAGATATATGAGAAAGAAAATCCGATTAGATTAATGTATCTCTCTCTCTCTCTCTTTCTCCTTTCAATTAGATTTGCATAGTTCTTACAATTTGATGAACTTATTAATAAATCTGCAATCAAATTTTAGAAATTTCGTAATCTTTTTTAATTTTTCCAACTATTATTTGATAATTAATTTTCATTATCATTTAACAATCATCTTTGGCCATCTCTATTTGTTGTCTGCTACCAATTTAGTCTATTGCTATGTCTATGTCTATGTCTATGTCTATGTCTATGTCTATGTCTATGTCTATGTGTAGCTAACAGAGCATAAATCCCAAATTGTCGACGGAGGTACTTGCAAAATTATGCAATATTATGTAATTATACAGACAATCAACAATAACAGACGCTGCCTCAGTCAAACAGAGGGAGGTTACAAATTTATGGTTCGCTTTTTGATCATGAAAATTCCGCCAAAATCCCTCGAAGGTGAAGTGGGTGAAAAAGATAGATAGAGATAGAGAGACACACAGATAGATAGTGATGATGATGTGGAGGATAAGGTGGAGGAGGTGAAGGAGGTAGCAGCCCCCATCCCCCCTCCCACCCACCAAAAGAAACACAAAATTTAAAAATGATTGAGAGCATTATTTTCAAATTAGCGCGTGGCTTTAAGATTGAAATCACCTCAAGAGAGCAGCAGCAGCACCTCATGCTCAGTGAGAAAGGAGTGTGAATACAATATATAAATTAGCAAATACTCTATAATTTAGCTAAGGGGGGGTATTATGAAATTTAAATAGTTTTTAACCTTAAACGAGATTAAATTTGTCTGTTTATTATCGTTCTAATGGTTGATGATTTTTCCTCATTTAAGAGCATTTCCATTTCGACCTTCTGTCTGTCTGTGGCCATTATCAAATCGTCTTTTCTGCTTTCGATTTCAAGTTCAACACTTTGCCACCAGCAAAAACGAAAAAAAAAAAAGAAGAAAAAAAGTGTTCCAACTGGTTGCCCCGCCACTTTATTACGCTGAGAGTTGAACGTTGAAGATGATGGAGGAGAGACGGTAGCGGTGGCGGCGCCAACCATCATTTTTTTTTTTTTTTTTCGGGGTAGCCCTTTTCTCAAAGAAGCGTAACAAACAAAACGATTCGAAACGAGCTAAAGCAAAAATTGTTATAATTTGACGGTTTAATAATACTTACTTTTGATTTTCCTTAAGGTCAAGGTTATTCCACATACACACATACACACACACACACACACATACACACACACACACACACATAGATAGATAGTTATTATTGAGGCAGACCAGCCCCATAATGAGCTGCCAAATTGTTTAGCTGAGGCGGCATCACGATGTTCACGATTTAAGTAAAGCTAAAGCCGCAAAATTGAATTAAATTTATATAAATTGCATATACTATATATATGTATATACATATATTTATTTTATATATACATAAACTGATATGTCTGTGTGTGTGTACACTTTGATATATATATATATCTATGCACATATATACATACATAAGTATATCGAAAGATCATTGCATGCCCGCATGTCCGCTTACATTAGAGTCGAAGGCATCGAGATCGAGCAATTTGTGAGCACTTCCATTGTTATATTAGCTATTTATTTTTAAAGCTTACTGAGCTGCTACTAATAACGAGTATTTATTTATTTTTATATTTTTTTTCCTGCTGCTGCTGCTGCTTGCTTGCCTTTTTTTTCTTTTTTTTTTTGTTTTTCTTTTGTTATTTTACCTATTTTTGCACTGTTAAGTAGTGGTGAGGTGATGAGATGGAAGGGTGGATGATTGTGTGTGTGTGTGTGTGTGTGGGTGGTGGAAGGGGGGAGGGGGGTTCATAGATGAGTATTGGCATTGACTAGAGATTGGTCTTGGAGTCCAACACAATGAATGGGCCATAATCATAGCAACTCTTGGAAATCATTCGTTGACTCTTCCCACGCCGAAACAGAAACAAACAAAACACAAAAAAACACAAAAAAACAAAAAAAAAAAAAACCGAAAAACAAACAAAAATCTTACTTAATTCAATTTTAATTAAATAACTTTATAGAAAGTGAAATCTATTCTCTCACAATTAGTTGGCTAATATGGAAAGCGAAATGATATTTGTTGTTACTCTTCGTTTCCTTTTTATTTTCTTTCTCCATTCTTTCATTTTTAATCGGCAAGAATAGGGCAAAAAAGTTTGATCTAAACTGAAATCGAAACCGTTTCCTGATCTTTATTTTTAGATTTTATGGAAATAAAATTGGTAATTTTTGTTTTGCACATTTTTTTCTTCTATCTTTCGCTATTTCTTTCTCTTCTACTCATTTCGCACACTTTTCACATTTTTTTTTTTTACAAGTTTTCATCTAGAGTCAAATTTCATTCGATTTGAGTAATAATGTCACCTGCATCCTACACAATTTTCTTCCCACGCCTTTCGCCGAATGTAGTGAAATTCCATTTTTAATTAGCCAAATACATTGCACATTACGTATACGCCTTGTCTGGCCACCAAGAGAGAGAGAGAGAGAGAGAGAGAGAGGGGCAGAGAGGGGAGAAAGAGGCAGACCACCCTTTCGACTGTGTGGGGGCCATAAAAGTTAAACAAAATTATAACAGGCAACTTGCAAAACATTTACACTAGCCCACCAGCAAAACCTGGCACAAATCTAAGACCAAGAAGGAGATGAAGGAGGAGTAGAAGTAGATGACGACGTCGACATCGATGAGACTTAGTCAGTTTTAGGCGGTGGCAGGCAGCTTTCTTTGCCTGGTCTGGCCAAAGCGAAAATGATTCATGGATGAGACTCGAGAGCAAGTCAAGACTCCTGCTGGCTAGCTGGCTGACTAGCTGACTAGCTGGCTGGCTGGCTGGCTGGCTGGTTGGCTGGTTGGTAGTTGGGTTTTGGCCGAAAACGTCTCGACGCCAGGCAGACTATTAACTTTGAAAGTTGTTTAAACAGGCAGCCAAGCAGCTAGCCTCCACCTTCTACTTTTTGCCTCATCGTCGTCGTCGTCGTCGCTGTCGTCGTTGTCGTCGTTGTCGTCGTCGTCGTTGTGGTTGTCTCCAGCTGCTCTGCTCCTTTGCCTTCTGGCACGGCAACAGCCAGTGTCATCGGCGTCGCGGCTCGTGGGAATTGGATCATTAGAAGCAGGCAAAAAGGCGAATTGGTGAAGGCAAAAGGCAAGGCAAGAAGCACACAAGAAGTTGGTCAAATGCAGCACTGAGAGAAACTGTTGCCAATTTTAAATGGCCTTGAAGTTAAATGCAAGTGTATTTTGCAAGATTATTGCCATTTAAATTGTTTATCAAATTTTCTCTCAGTGTAGCCTAGACAGAAGTCAGTTTGTTAGAGTTTTGCATGTGTTGCAGTTGGGCAGAGTTGCCACCGTTTCTTGTTGTTGTTGCAACTGTGTTATTGCTGTTGTTGTTGCTGTTGCTGTTGCTGTTATTGTTGTTGCTGTTGTAAGAGGCGCGATAAGTAAATGTGTCCCGCGTCTCTTTTATTTGCACTTGCAGAGCCAAAGTTGTGGCTTTTTTTTTTTTATTTTTTTTCGGTTTTTCCTTTATTTTCCTCGATATTGTGTTTCTTGGGGTTTTTTTTTTGTGTCTTCTTCTTTCTCTCTGCTCTTCTTCCTTTACTACTTTTGTTTGTTTATTTGTTGTTGCTGATGTTAGTTAGTTTTTTTTTTCTACTTTGTTTTTTCTTTTTGTTGTTGTTGCTGTTGTTGTTGTTGTTGTTGTTTTCATCTGCTTCTTCTTTTCTTTTTCGATTTATTTGTTTTGTTGGCTCTCGTTGTTATCTCTGGGCAAGCATTTTTGGTTGTTTTTGGCCGTTGTTGTTGTTGTTGTTGTTGCTGTTGTTGTTGCTGCTGCTGTTGTTGTTTCATTGGGGGGAGTCAAAAGTCAATTAAATAAGAGCAGTGCATCGGCAAATGCTTGTACTTGTTTTTGTTTCTTTTTGTTTTTGCAAAACGAGCAATTTGTGTGTTGTTTTTTTTTTTTTTTTTTTTTTTAGTTTTTTTCTGTTTTTGGGGTTAGGCTAGTCAAGTGCTCTATGGGAACCATTTCACCACCACAAAAAAGCTTTCCACCTAAAGATTTGTTAAGTTTTTCTGGTTGATTTATGAAACGTTGAGAAGACGAAACTAGTTTGCCCCATGCCAAAGTGATAGAAGTATGCCAAATTTCAGTGAAAGAAAAGAAAAAGCCAGCCAGTAGGGAGAAAGAATTACAAAAAAAAAACAACAAAATTTTGTTGAAATGGAAATATTACAACAAAATGAAAATAACATTCCAAATACGTTTTGGAGAGGATAAGAAATTATTCAATTATTCATATATATTTGATGATTCCATATAAATTTGCACATATTTTTTTGATTTGATTTGATCTTAATGATTTAATATTTCGATTCGGTTCTAGGAAGCGAAAATTGTCCTCTTCTTTCAATTTTCATTAATATATTAACAGCCGTTAGTTTTTTAAACAAATAGGAGTTAAGAATGTCTGTTGGTTTTTAAATCTAATATGTTTCAATTTTTCAATTTTCTTATTTGGGGAAAAACGCTAAGCAAGTTCGTTGCCTAATTCTTTTGATTTTAAGTTATTAATTATAAATAGGGAATAAAACAAATTTTTTAATTTCTATTTAAGTATGTATATAAAAATTCTTAATAAATATAAAAATGTATATGTATATAACAGAATATATATGGACAATGCAACTTTAATAAATATTCGAAACTTATTGCAATATATTTAATTATTTTTCAATATCGTTGATTAGACTACAATACATATATATTTCCATGAAATGGAAATATTCTTTCTATATATTATGTCAAGTATATAAATTGTCGATCATGATTATTTTTGTTTAATATAATCCAATAGTTGAAACTCTTACTTAGATCCAATTGCAACTATCAAGCATATATATTATGATTCTTGTATATCTCCTATACTTAGTACACTAATCAAATGACTAGCTAATCAAATTGACTGAGAATGTACCTCGAGCTCAGCTTAATTTGTCAAATTTAAGTTTAAAATCTGTTCAGTTAGCGAGCAATCGATGTGTTATTTTTAGCCATTATACTCTTATGATTAATGCAATATTTATGTCACATACAAAATTGATCTTGGTACCTTATTGCTAAGCAGGAATCTTATATTAAATTCATTTTCAAATGAACCACGAAAATGTTGTAAATTCAGTGGTTCGTTCGATCGATCGATTGGTGCCTTTACAATTCAGTTATGTGAAAATATTCACAAATTTATATTCGAAACTTTTATTCACTCAATGAATTTCCCACCACATGTCGAACTCATTTATTCCAAAGGTGTAGAGGTTTTTGCCTCCAATTCAACATATTTTCACAGTAGTCAAAAACAATTAGATGGCCCCCTGACCGAAGTCACTTCACAATCACTCAAATGTCCCATGTCACATCCTCACTCAAAGCAAAGGGGGAGAAAGAAAAAAATATAGAAAAAAAACCAGGCCCCCATGCTGAGCCAAACTGCAGCTGGAGAGGTAGGAGAAGGCTCCCCCCCCTCCATCCTCCTTCCTCCTTCCACTAATACACAAACACACACATACACATACACAGCTCCATTCATCTCGATGCATTCTCTATTTGTCTGTCGTCTGTCGCTAGTTTTTTTTTTTTTTCCCCTTCTTTTTTGCTCAGTGATTTTATTTCTTTTGATTCGCATGTGTCAAGTCATTGGCATCTAGTGCAGTTAAATGCTCATTGAATCAACAGACGACAACAGCAACAGCAACAGCAACAGTGGCAGTGACAGCAGCAGTGGCAGCAACAAATTTTATGCCAATTCATGGCAACAGCAAAACATATTCAATTTTTAATTTTTTTCTTTTTTTTTTTTTTTTTTTGCCTTTTGCTTGGTGCTTTTTGCTGTTTTTTTTTTTTTTTTTTATTTCTTTTTGCCTTTTTGCAAATTGCAATCTCCACGCAGACGCTTACTAATTTGTTAAGCCAAGTTTTATTTATACATTTATTTTTTTTTTTTTTTTTTTCATTTATTTATTTTTATTTCTATGGCCTTTTTGTTGTCTGTGATTAATTTTCGAAGCTCATTTCACCTGCGGGTTTCTAAATGTTTTTTTTTTTTCACATGGCACAGGCAGGCAGGCGGGCAGGCAGGCGGGCAGGCAGGCATTTTCTTCAGTTTCTCGGCCAATTCAGTAACGAGAGACGCTCAGTTCGGCCCCCTAACTCTCGCACACGCCGAAATGTCAAGTCAAACACTTGTAAAGCAACAATTGGCACAAGTTTGTCTACGTTTTGGCCTAAGCTAACATTTAAAATTGTAACAAATGCCACAGCAATCGGTGAACGTGTGGCTGACAGCCAAACTAAAACCTAAACGGCAACAAGTCCAACATGCAGACGCGCGAGGTATTGTACAACAACAACAACAAACATTGTATTAAAGCATTGCATTGCTGCCACATAGGAAATGGCAATAGCAACAACAACAACAACAACAACAACAATAAACGCTGAGCAGGCAAGCAAACCTCGCACATTTTGCACGCATTTGCATAACAAGAAACAATTGAATCGCACTTCAATATGTTAATAATGAAATCAAAACGAATTTCAAATACACTTACTACAGAGAGAAATGTGAGAACGAAAGGGGAATCCAAATAAATGCCAAATCAAATTATGTTTAAGAAAATTAATGAAATAAATTTTCTTTGATTATATTTCAATTTTTCATTTATGTATGTTTAATGGATACAAAGGAAAAGACTTTTTTTCTCAGTGTATGAAATGCGGCTAAAATATAGATACAAGCACACACACATGCACATACACATACATTATGCAGCAATCTTTCAATTTATGCAAAACAATGTTAGTTAGACCTACTTCGTAGTTCTAATGAAAATTAGGAGCTGACTAACTCTGGGTTAGTCTTTAACGTTTTTCCGTTCGATTTTTCAGTATGATATTTCGTATTGGCGGATGGTTTAAAATTTTAAGCGGAAATTGCACAAACACTTGTCGTCCAAGTGCTGAATGCAGCTCAAAGGAAAACTAAAGAGACATCAAGTAAAACAGAGATAGAGAGTGTGGACAGAGGCATAGTGGGAGAGAGAGAGAGAGAGAGAGAGAGAGAGATAGAGGCACAGTGACAGAGAGAGCAAATATATATATAAGAGACATGGGACAGAAGGGGGGCATATAGAGGAGTAAAAGAGAGTAAGAGAGAGCAGACAAATGCATTTAAATTTCACATGAGCTCATAAAAATAGTTACAAATTAATTATAATGACAAAGACGGAGACGGAGACGACAACGTCAACGACGCCGACGACGCCGACGACGCCGACGACGCCGACGATACCGACGATGCCGACTGCGACGACGACTGGGAAGGCACATTATAAATCTAAACATTTCCTGCTTGACAGCTTGAAGAGCTTTTCAAGCTGCAGCTACAGAGCCACAAACCGACAGATGAGGCTTCAAACTAAAAAAAAAAAAATATAAAAAAAACAACAACAACAACAACAACAACAACACCAACAACTTAAAACTAAAACTGAATACTAAAACTTTGTAAGTTCATAATTATAGTCTCTAAGACGGCGGCCAACAATTAGCTGAAAACAAATCGAAAAACGAAAGACTTAAGCGACAAACTTGAGAAATTAAATGATGATGGATTGAGCCCGAGCCGTGCCCAAATGAAAGATGTAACGAAATATTTTTAAGGGGAAAAGCAAATAAGGGCGTTTTCATTTGCGACAATCCAACATCATTTGTCAACCCATCCGCAGCAATTAGGAAAAATCTGTAATCTGTGCAAAAGAAAAACGAAAAACCAAAAAAAAAAAAAAAATAAAGAAATTAGGAAAGAAATTTTTCGCTACTCAAACTGTAACAAAAAAATTATAAAAAAAAAAGAAACCAAACACACACACACACACACATACACACACAGTGTAATCGTTTCCACACGCACACTGATGATTGATCACTCCCTCGAGGGGGTCAGTGTGGAAAATGTGTAAAAATTCTCTTCTCATCTTGTATTTGCTCTTTTTTTTTTTTTTTTTGCTTTATTTTGTTTTCTTTCATTCTTTTTAGTTTTTTGTTTGACAAATTGCTCGAGTCCAATGACTAAGCAAAGGAGGGAGCGTCCTACTCTGCAGAACGCAGCTGAGTCCAAATGCCTCAAGTATTTGTAATGCGGCAAAAAGAAAGCAGCAGACGAAACATGCGAACTAACAATTTTGACAATATTTTAGCCATGCGTCGACCGCGCCTAACCGATCTTTAGACATCCGAACATAAAGTCTAGATCAACTCTCCTGAGAAACGAGAAACGAGTTTGCATTACATTATAAAACTTCATGACTCATCTCTGATTGAAGGAGCGGGTTGTAGTAACAATTGGGGATTACATTTTTTTTTTTTTTTTTTTTTTTATTCAGATTTGATTCTTCTTTCTACTTCTACTTCTATTTTTATTTCTTCTCTTTGGTTTTTTTTTTTCTTCTATTTTTATTTTTCATTTTATTTATTTTTGTGTGTGTGTGTGTGTGTGTGTGTGTGCAGCTGCTGTCTAAAGCTGATCAAACTAATTGTGTGTAGATGTGAGTAGAAAAAGTAGCAGTTAAAATCACTGGAATAGTGAACGAAATTACAAAAGTGACTAAGATGCTAAAACAAAGCTAACATTGCCAAAGTTGACAAATGCCAAAGACATAATTATATTCTGTCTAGTTTATATGTATAAACTATCAATTGAAGTTTAATTTAAGTTTACCTTAAAAGTGTGTAAAAGAGATTACAAGTATTATATATATCATTATATCTTCTGATTTTCATAATCGGACAAAGTGCAAAGTGAACTATTGAAATTCTGTGCAGATACTCGTATACTCGCTTATTATAAAGGGTAAATGAAGATTCCAACATTTTTTTTTTTAATTAGTTTATTTTTACATTTGGTATATTCAATTGCTGATGAATGGCATTTTTGCAATTAATTGTCTATTCGAATTGTTTTTATCTTAATGATTTGGGTGACATTTCAATAACCAAAAATATCGAAAAATATAGCAATAGATATCTCGCTTTGCAGCATTTTTTATCTACTCATCACTGCTAACGAGTGAGTTGAGTTGCCGCACAAGGCAAGGCAAGGCAAGGCAAGTCAAACCAATGGCAACAGCAACAGCAACAGCAGCAACAGCAGCAACAGAGCAACAGCAACAGCAACAGCAACAGCAGCAACACCAACATCAACCGATTCAAAAACGACCGTCTTCAGTGTCGACAAGTCAGTCATGAATACACTTATAAAATTGTTGGCAAGGTGGAAAAAAAAAATAAATTTTTTTTTCATTTTAAATAACAACAACAAAAACTAGAACAATTTGTTTGCGCACAATGAACAAAGCGAGGCAATTGCTTTTGTGTGCATGATTTCATTTTAATTAAATTATGTTTTTGCGCTTGAGCATTTTTTTTTTTTTTATTTTTTCTTATATGTATATTTTTGTTGTTGTTGTTGTTGTTGTTGTTGCTTTTGTTCGTTTTGAGTTTTAGTTTCAGTTTTGTATAATTGCATGCAAACAGACAAAAAAAAAATTAAAAAAAAAAAAGAAGGAAAAAAAAGTTAGAGACTCGGATGTGCAAAAATTAAATTCATGCAGCTCCATTTGAATTAGTCTTAGTACATGCTGCCAAGGTCAGGCAATTATCATAATTTTTGCAACAACAATGAAAACTTAATGGCACTTAGTTTAGCGGCAACGATGGTGGCAGAGGGATGAGGAGTGGAGGGGTGGGGGTTGGAGGGAATCGAAATGAGATGATGGCCAAGAAGAAACTGGAGTAAACGTGCCTTTAATTTTTCTGGGTATAAAAAAAAAAAAAACTGAAATTTAATAATTCCATTTCATTGCATCATCATGGCATGAAAACGAATTCTACTTGCTATTTTAAGGTTAACACACACACACACACACACACACACATATATATACATATATACACTCGTACGCTCCCGACATATTTTGCCATAATTAATCACCTCGAAAAATCCAACAACACGACAATCCAAATCAAAAAAAAAAAAAAAAAACACCAAGCAAAAATCAACAAAACATCAAAAATTTATTTTGCAGATGATGACGGGGAAGTTTCATTTAGAAGAAAAAAAATTGTTTTTTTTTTGGGGGGAACTTTTGTTTTTGTTTTTGTTTTTTTTTTTTTTGCTCTCCGATTTGGATTTAGGGGGAAAAATATAGCAACTAATTAAAATAAATTGGTCTACAAAAATTAATCAATATTCGCAGAAATAACACAACAAATTGGACAACTTGTTGAAAACAAAAAAACAACAACATAGAAAAACAACAACAACGACAGCGGCAGCAATAACAACAGCAACAACAAACAGCCAAACAAACAAACAAAAGAGGAAGAAGATAGATGGTACAACAACAACAACAACAACAACAACAACAAAATTCAACTTATTATGCATATTAAATTAAAGTTGCATTGTTGCTCTCGTATCTAATTTATAACACTTTCACTTAATAGCCCAAGCTAATTGTGTGGAGATTGAAATTTTAAACAAAAACAAATTATGCAATAATACAAAAACGAGTATATTTAGCTGACGAGGCGAGGGTCAATTGAAAAGAAGCTAAGATATTCACAAAAATATCCAAAGAACAAATGGAACTGCCTTCTCTCTGTGACGGGGTGGGGGGGGGGCAACAAGTAAGAGAATTGGCCAAAAATGAACACACAAATCATTTGAGTCAAACATTTTGGCCAATTATTGGTTTGGAAGGCGGCTGTGGGGGGGTGGCATTGGTGGAATAACAAAAATAATCATGAATCGAAGATGAAGCAAGGGGTAAGGTAGTGAGAAGGTGGAGGGAGCAAGGGGGGGTATCATCAGCCTTAATCAGGTAAACACCGTCTTATCCATACAAAAATCCGTAAGATTCAAACTAGAATCGCCTTTTCTGCGTGTCCCCTCTCTTTCGCTCCATCTCCCTCTTCCTCTCTCTCTCATTTTGTCTTTGCCTCTATCTCTATCTTTGTCTGGCTAACTGGTTAACTGGCTGACTGGATGGCTGGATGGAATGTGTCGCTTGTCTGTTGTAAAATAAATGTTTATTGGTTTTTAATATTGCACATTGTCTGCATAAATTTCACGGCGCAACTTGCTCCTCACTTCTCTGTACAAAAAATCCCCTTGGTCCGCCCCCTAACTGTTAGCAACCGATCCCCTCTCTCTCTCTCTTCGTATCTCCGCCGTTTTTGGTTTTTCTACCATTGGCATTCGCATTTCGCCTTCTCTTTAAGTTGTCTCTGATTTAAAATCAAACTAAATCTGCTGCCAATTCCACAAACGAACAACAAAAAGTTGTTGAAACTTGAAACTCATAATTTTTAATTTATTTTATGTGATTTTTATTTGTCGATTAATCCACAACAACACCAACAACACCAATAACAACAGCAACAACAACAACAACAACAACAACAACAACAACATTAACATCGAGAGCTAGACTGACGACGCTTTATGAAACCTAAACGTAGAAAATTTATTTCCCTAGAGACTTGAAAAACTCTCAACACATAACACGAAATCAGATTAGCATGTCGTCGAGAAAGAAGGCAGAAGAACTCGAACTAAGCCAATTGCCAATTGCCAATATAGAAGCCAAGAGCTGGACAAAAAAAAAAAAAAAAAAAAATAAACAACAAAAACTAAAGAAAAATCAAAAAAAAAAAAAAACGGATGAAAGAAGTGAATGTGTTTCCCAATTGCTTTCTCTACTACTTTGTAAACTGCCAATGCCAAATTGTTTTCAACTGACTAAAGGCGAAAAGAAAAAACAAAAAGAAAAAAAAAACAAGAACTGATTACCCAGAAATGATCGGGCCAGGCTTTTGTAGCAATTGGAAGTCATAAAAAATATGAGTACTAACTAACAAATTCATAATATAGATAAAGAGCCAGGTGCAAGGTAAACGAATGTATTCACAATTCGAACATATATATATATATATATATATATACATATACCATAAAAGAGAACATAATCTAATATTTTTGAAAATCGCATCCCTAACCAAATATGTATGTATATCATCGATCGGTTCATTATATAGATTCTACTAACAGCTGTAAATACTATTGAATTTTATGAAAGTGCCACTATAAGATAGATTTACCAAATGAACCAGATTAAAGATACTATATACAGATAATAGTATTCTAATTAGTTAGTACATATATTTTATGTATGTCAATATATCTTGATTTTATATAAAGGAGATGTGACAGATTCATTTGTATTATTTTAATAATTTCTGATATTCGAAAATATGTAATACCATATATGTCCATATATTAATACATATTTACATTTTTATGTGTCTATAAAAATGAGATGATAAAAATTCTATAAATTGTCCAAAAATTCGTCCTAATAACATTTACGATATTAATTATGTAATTGATATAATTAAATTCGTTCGTGTCGTTTGATTTCCATTTCCTGTTCTGTTTTTTTTTTCCCAACAATTGTTTTATTCTCGTAGTCCGATTTTATAATAATATCCATATTTATACTTAAATATATATGTGAGAGATTCTATATATAAATGTAACATTTCCAATCAGCATGAGAGATCAATAGATCTCAAATCTAGGGCAGGGAGCCCCTTCAATTTACTGCACGCAAGTTCCTAATACGAGCATTTGAAGCGCCAATATAAAGCCAATCGGACCCCCCCCCACACACACACACACACACACACACAATCTTTTCTTCTCATTGTGATGATATATGTTATAAAATTGTTCGTAATGAGATATATTGCAAGACTCTTAATTATCTTAACGAATTCAGACTAGATCAGATACAAAGTTTTAGATGAATAATCATTTAATTTGAATGCATATCGTTTAAAGGAATGATTGGACTGCTAGATGGCGCCAATGTGTTAATGTAGGGTATCTGATAGTCAACCTTTCACATTTGAAATATATGTACATATAAACATTTGACTGTGGTCAGCTTTAAAGGAAACTCTCCCACGAGCTGGACAGTTGGTGTGCGTGCGTGCCGCCATCCTAAATGAGATTTGATCCAATTTTCCACCTTTAGTGCTTTCTGACATTACGGGATGTGACAGGCGGTAGGCGGTAGGCGGTAGGGGGTAGGGGGTAGGGGGCATGCGGTACAGGAGAAGCTGCAACAGCAGCAACAAATCAGAAATAAAACATTCCCCAAGCAGAGCAATAACAAACAAACAACACAACACAAACAATTGATGGCAATTTGTTGATAAACATTTCGCTCGCAATAAATAAACAAATATTCCTTTGGCAACAAGTTGCGGAATATATATGTATGTACGAGTACATACAACTTGGTGGCGGGTGTGAAGAGGTTTAAATGGTGAAGGGGTGAGGGGGGATGGGGGAGGGGGGAGTGTCTTGGCCATATAAATGCAAATGTTGCTTGCTTGTTTGTTGCTTGACTTGGCCTGGTGGCATGGCCAGATCTTCTTGGCCTGTTGTTTGTGTTTGCTGTGTGTGTGTGTGTGTGTGTGTGTGTGTGTTGTATGTGTGTGCTCTGGGGCAATTTTTCATTTGATTCCATCTTCATATTTTATTATATTGGAAAACGAGACGACGATGGGCGGGAGACATTGGTCCCTGGTCGGTATAATGGGTAAGTGGCAAAGGCTGGGGAGGGAGGAAAGTAGGGAGGATGGATTTTTCTTAGTTTGAGTGGATTCAGTGGATTCGTTTCCCATTTCCCATTTCTCGTCGTTTGGGTTTGCGTTTCTTTTATTTGTTGCTGTTTGCTGTTGATACCAATTCTCCGATATGACAAACTATGTTTGCATTTTAATTTTTAATGCGTGTGAATTTTGCTGGCGGCAGCCAATGCTATCGATAGAAAGCATATAAAGGAGTGGGGAAGGGAGGGAGGGAGGGAGGGAGGTAGGGAAGGGTTTTGTGGGATGGTAAGAAGGTGAATAAGAAGAAGATGCTCGTGTCATGATTTGCTGTTGCTTTTAATTGAAATTTTATGAATTTATTGCTTTAGTTTTTATAGTTCAGCCAAAGCTGAGCTGGGCCAAAGAGAGATGGCAGAATTGTGATTCCAAAAGAGAACTTTTTCCCTGTTATTCTTGTAATTCTCATTTTTTCATGTTCTTTGTCTTCTCTTCCCTGTTCTGCAGATGAATCAGACGTGCAAGGTCTGTGGCGAGCCAGCAGCTGGATTCCATTTTGGAGCATTCACATGCGAGGGATGTAAGGTGAGTGAAATTCTTCAAACAGTCCATAAACTTGACAAAAAAATAAAAAAAGAAGAAAGAAAATGTGATCGATATGCGATCTTTATAGACACGTGTATATTAATGATGAGTAGTCATCAAAATTACGATATATATGTATGTATATATATAATTTTATACTGTATGTCGATTCTTTTTGGCGAATAAACTGATGGGTAGTCAAGAGTTCGATAGCTAACTATAAGTTGCGGAACATCGATCGGCAGATGTCTTCTAAATTATCGATCCTTTCATTTTAGGCAAAGGGTAAAAGAATTTTCTCAAATTTGATAATGTCATGTCAAATTTCATGCAAATTGAATGAATCGTCAGTTGAAAATACTGTTGGGCATAGTGTGACCCTGCACTTGTATGAATTTCATTGGTTTAACCATCGATTCGTTACCAACTAACTGACTATAACTTCTATAAATTATTGAATTGAAAGATGAATTTTGATGAAAATCCATCAGTCTGAAAGTATATGTATACATAATCGTGACAAACCGTTTTTAATAATTGGTCGATAAATTATAAGTAGGTTTAATTCAACTTTAGAACTATACAGGTGTAATTTGCCTCTAACTAGCTAGTTGTCTTTGATAGGTATACATTTTGAAAAAGAATCAACTATTTCTATTGCACTTATATATTCCAAATCACTCAGTTATCGCACACTGTATTTGACCCATAATCATCGCTCGATTGCTTCGATAAATTATCGAACTAGTTGGCGCTTAGTATCAAAATTATCGCAACATTTTGTCGACATCAACACGTAAATTCTCTCTCTTTCTCTCTCTCTCTCTCTCTCTCTCTCTCTCTCTCTCTCTCTCTCTTATGTATTTATGTATGTAGATATTTACAAGCATATATATGTATGTATTACTCTCCCCCTACCCAACAAGAAAAATTAATTCATTGTTAAATATCAATATCGATAAATCGTCTTCGTGATCCTCAAACCACAAAACAAAAAAAAAAAAGCTGCCAAAAACTTATGAGGCCAATTCTTCTGGCAACTAAAACTGGAATGTTAAGTTGAGTTTAGTTTAGTTGAGTTCATTATGACAACGAAGAGAAGAGAATTGAGGAGGATCGGCCGTAACAAATGGAATGCCTTCAGGCTAAGGTCAAAGTTAAACAAAGCGACCCACAACTAAATTGATTTAAATAGGAAAAGCAAAAAATCAAAATATTCCTTTAATGGTGGGATGGGAGGATGATCGTCATAATGACGTTGCCAACGATGATGATGATGATAATGGCTTGCCCACGCCATGCCACGCCAAGGAGAAAAGGTCAACTACAACGTACAATTTGTGGGTCAACATTATTTGATTTGTCTGTGTGTATCTGGCTAAGTGTGTGTATGTATGTATGTATGTGCTTGAGTGTGTGTGGGTCGATCGGTTGGCTAATTTAACGCCCACAGAAGTGCAGAGGGTAACAAAAAAAAAAAAAAAAAAAAAAAAAGGCAAAAACAAAGACAAACAAACAAAAGTGAATCTGCTGAGAGGCGCTGCCTTGGTGCACAAAATTGCTTGTAAATAGTTCGTCCGTCGCCGTCCAATAGTTGCCGCTGTTGCTGCTGCTGCTGCTCTTTCAAACGAAACTGAAAACGCAGCAACAAAAACAAAAACAAATCCTCCGTTTCCATTTCCGACCCAGTAATCTTGATGCCCAATTAACCTTAAAAGTGGATTTTCGCATTGTTTCTGTTCAATTTTTTGTTTAAAGCTCCACCTACGACTACAACGACGACGACTGCAGCAACAGCAACAAAAACTAACAACCAACAACAACGACGACACAGAGTCCGTCACTTTGTCAGTTGATTGCAAAGTCTAACTTAGACTCTAGAGGGCAGGGGCAGTGAAGCGTTTTGGCAATTTAATACACTGGAAGAAAAGAAACCAGAAATATTAGTTATAGTGATACATATACACTCATGATGAAAATAATAGATACACCCCAAAAAGTTTAACTTTTTTAACTTTAGATTAGCACAACATTTTATTTGTATGTATAATAGCCATATTGGCTATTTTAATGACAATTTCAAGTTTTCGGTTACAGAATTCAGATCGTAGTTTCCTCCTTGTTTTTTCATATGTCTAGGAAAATCCTTCATCCTTAATCGTTCGACTGAAAGAAGGTCGAAATCACTCTCGATTAATCTAATCAATATTCGATGATTAAAAAACGATATATCATTTAAAGCTAATAATTGTCTAAATCGTCTTCATGACCAGTTCTCAAGGCTATTATTAGAGATGGTGAAGGGGGGAGGAAACACAGGTTTTAATTAATGTTTTATTAGAGTTAATCAGTTTAAAGAAATACATAACACAAATTTAAGCGCAAGGGTAATGATCTCATCGGATGGAGGTGTGGGTATTATCCTTTCGATAATGTAGGCTATCAATAGAGATCATCTTGCATTTGAACTAAGATTACGACTTAAGGATTACTCTATTTAAATGGAGCACTAATAGCAAATAAATGTTATATGTATATTTAGCTAGATAAAATAGATAATGAATGTTTAATCAAATTGATCGATCAACAATTCCTCTGATAAGGATTTTTTGGATTGGTAATCTTCTACATATATGTATATGTACATACATATGTATGTAAATTTCTGCCAGTGTACTAGTCAGACATTGGCAACTCTAACTTGGCATAAGTGTTGCACACAGCCCCTAACCTTTGCAACATGCAGCATCAGTCGCAGTCTCTGTCGCAGTCGCGTTTAAAGCGGCAGCAGTTGCTGCTGCTGCAGCGGCAACATGTTGTAGTCTTTTCTTCTTCTTCTTCTACTTCTCCATCTTCTGCTTGCTGCTTTGCTTCTACTTTTTAGTCTTCTTGTGTTGCCTTTTTCATGGCTTCTCCTCCGCATTGAATTAAATTGTTTGTTTGCTTTGTTGCAATTGATTGTGGCCCCAGCGAACGGTTAATGGTGTATTGAGGTAAATGCAGACGCAGACGCGTCGACTCAACTTGTTGTAGGTGTAGGTTTAGGTTTTTATTCATGTCTGTTGTTGTTGTTGCTGCTGTTGCTGTTGTTATTTCTTTCATTTTTGGCGGTCCTCTCGATGGGAATCGGCAGCAATCCGTAACTTACTGCCGATGAATCATCACAAAACAAAATGGAAAAAAAAAAATAAATAAATTAAAAAAAGAAAACCAAAAATCAAATTTAATGAGATATTATTGTTGAAACGATTTTCAATGACATCACATGACTGGAAAAATGTTTTTCTAAACTACATTCATACAAAAAAAAAATAATAAGAATTAACCCGAAAATCTCTTAACAACAAAAAGAAAACAACAACACTTCAGTGGATGTGGCGCCCCGTATGAGGGGGGTGGAGGGACCGATAGATTCAGAATAGGGATGGAGTTAGGTAAAGAGTTGTCAAGTGGTTGTAGAAGAAATTGAAAAAACATTTCGATATCAATGAGAGTGGAATAACGGAAGAGTGGGACTATCGTTTGAAAGCTATCGATAGTCAGCGATTATATCAAATATTATTTAATATAAGTATAAATATATTTAATTTATGTATTTAATCAAGTTCTTTTCCATCTCTCATATTAACCAGATTTTTATCTCTATCTCTGTCTATTGCAGTCATTTTTTGGACGATCCTACAACAATCTGTCATCTATATCGGATTGCAAAAATAACGGCGAGTGCATTATAAATAAAAAGAATCGTACAGCCTGTAAAGCATGTCGTCTGAAGAAATGCCTTATGGTTGGCATGTCAAAGAGTGGATCACGTTATGGCCGTCGCTCCAATTGGTTCAAGATCCATTGTCTGTTACAGGAACAGCAGCAACAGGCTGTGGCTGCCATGCAGGCTCATCAGCAGGCTACAGGCGGTGGTGGAGTAGTTGGAGGTGGAGCGGGGCCTGGGGGACAAGTCAATGGCTTGAAGGTTCCACCGCCGGCAGCTGCGGCTGCAGCATTGGGAATGCTAGGACATGTCCCCGGTGGCTATGCAAGCCTATATGCAGCCGGTCCACCTGGACGTAGTAAAGAGGAGCTTATGATGTTGAGCTTAGATAGTGCAGCAAGTGGGGATTATGGTGGTGGTGGCTCTATGAAGCACCCTGTTGTGGTGGCCTCACCCTCTGTCAGTTCGCCCGACTCCCACAACTCGGACTCATCGGTTGAGGTTAGTGTTAGTCGGGTGAATCCCCTCCTGCATTTAGCTGGTGGCGGCAATGGAAATGGAAATGCTGCAAAGGCCGTGTCTAGTTCATCGTCATCGTCCGCCGAAGTCGTCTCGACTAGAGCCAGTCCAGCTTCGCATTTACGCAAGGATTTGCCGCCATTCCTGCCGGGCTTACCGTTTCCCGGTCTCGCCTCGTTGCCGACCATGATGGCACCTCCGCCTCCATTTTTGCCGCCATCACATTTACTCTTTCCCGGCTATCATCCCGCCCTCTATTCGCATTCGCATCAGGGTCTCCTCCCTACAGCAGCCACGCCGGAACAACAGCAGCAGCAACAGCAACAGGCAGCCGTTGCAGCAGCGGCAGCTGTCCAGCATCTCTTTAATTCCAGCAATGCGGCACAGAGATCCAATCTCAATAATAATCACATACTCCTGCCCAATGGTAGTAAAAACTCTTCTGATGAGCTAACCAAACGTTTCTATTTGGATGCAGTGCTAAAATCTCAGCAACAGAGTCCTCCGCCTCCCCCCTCATTCCTCCCACCCGACTCATCCGACACACTCTCATGCCTCAGTTCCACCAACAAAATTGCCCAAACAGGATTATTCCATATCTGCTTTGGTCACACCAAATTCAGAAAGTGGACGTGAACGGGTTAGAAGTAGAGGAGAGGAATTGAACGATAACGATATGAATGGGTTGGCCAATGCCAAAGAAGAAGTTGATGATGATCCCGATGACGATGAAGATGAAGATTTGGTAGTCTCAATGACACCTCCACACTCACCACATCCACCAGCTGCTGTCCAGCAACAGCAACAACAGCAACAGCAGCAACAACAACAACATCAGCAGCAGCAGCAACAACAACAACAACAACAACATCAGGAGCAACACCAGCCGCATCAGGATGAAGAAGAGGATCACCAAGATAATCCCATCGATTTGAGTATGAAAACGTCAGCTAGTTGTAGAAGTAGTGCAGCTAGCAGTTGTTCCATAAATAATGAGAAACCCGATGATGATGAGGATGAAGACATTGACCTTAAAATAACATTCCATGAAGGAGAAGGTGGCGATGATGATGATGATGATGAAGATGATAATGATGGTAATGATAATGGGGATGTAGCCAACAATGAAATGGAAGAACATAATGAGAAGGAAAAGAAGCAGCATGAAGAGCAACAAAATGTGGATCTAAAGGATATTGAAAAGGTCGTCATTGAACAATCGAATAACAACAACAACAATAACAATAATAGCATCAACAGCAACAACAACAACAATAATAATAATAATAATAATAACAATAATAATAATAGTAATCCAGGTGATAATAAAGAAGCCAGCGATGCTATCAAACGTAAGCTAGACGATCTAGTTGATGGCATTAAGGAGGAGAATGGCAAACGTTTAAGATTAGATGCATTAGATTTAACAACAAAAATTTGATTGAAGCGTAATTTAATTAGGCAATTCAAGCACATCTGGCAACATTAACAGCAGGTGCATTTCACTGACTGTCACAGCGTTGCCAGACTATTTAAAATGCATATTTATAGCTAGAAATAAATGAACTCAAGCAAAATTCGTAACTCTGAATAATATTTTTTTTGTTTGTTTTTGATTTTAAACGTCAGTCCGTTAATCTTCGATCAATCTCCCAAGCTTATTGAACAAAATGGTAACAAATTAATGGGTAAACCATCACATATCATTTATTCCCATAACCATATCCATATATGTACATATATGCATTCGTACACAGATAAGCCTATAAACTTATTACCACTTATCTATCTATGTATATCATTCACACGAAATGGCATCGATCTTTTTAGTTTTTTTTTTTTTGCTATAAAATTTAAATCAAAATTGTTAAGTCTGCCCACCCCCCCCCTCCCCACCTCTCTTTTTTACCCCCTGCTATGCCAAATACAATATACCATACAATATATGTATATATACATACATATATAGTATGTGTAGTAACCCATTATTATCTATAAAGAGATGCTTGCTAGAAATCTCTTTCAACTTGACTTGATTAACAAGCGCTAAATACGAGTTCGTGCCGTTCACAGGGGTCCAATGCGGCAGATGTTATCAAATCGTTTAAAACAACTAACGAAATGGCAAAAATATGCTAAAATTTCGTTTTGCCGATTAGCATATACAATAATACTACGAGTATACTACATACTATATACATACATACATACATACATACATACATACATATGTATATGTATCTGTATACTGACAGACCGAAAGAAAACTATAACAAATTTTTGTCGTATCATTTTTTGGTTCAACAAAAAAGAGACACGAAAAAAAACTCAACAAAACAACAAAAAAAAACACAAAAATACATTTAAAAAATAAATTAAAAAAAAAAAAAAAAATAAATGTAAAAAAAAACCAGCCTATAAACAAAAAAAAAAAAACAACTGTAGCTTATCTGAATGGTTTTGCATAAATATCATAGTGGAATTTGTAATTTGTAAGTTTCGTTTCGTTTACCATATAATCGGTTAATCGGAGATGAAATACTTAGGTAAAATATTCTTTGATAGTATTTTTCTTAGTTTAAAGCGATTTTTATATGTTTTTCTTAGTCACAATTAGCAAAATTTCTAATTTAAATAGAAATACTTAAATACTGGTAATGAACAAAATAAACAAAAAATTAAAAAAAAAAAAAAATTAAAAATTGTATAGCATAAATTATTATTATTATTATTGTGTATTATCATTATGATTATGATTATGATTACGATTATGCTTACGATTATGATTATTGTATGTGTTTCTTTTGCATGTGTGTGTGGTATATATATATATATAAATATATATATATATATATATATAATTTTTTTTTTGTGTTTTTTTCTTTTTGTTTGATCATGATAATTTCGTATGCAAATTGTGATCAAAACTGAAAATATTATTGATATCACCAGAAAATAATAAAATTCAAATAAAAAAATATATGTTTCGATGAGCAAGTTTTATTTATACATCTATGGATGTGTGTGTGGGTATGTTGGGGAGTGTTATGTGGGTCAAAGGCCACATAAAATATATGTGTGAAACTGAATCACCTTTTTTTATACATACATATGTGATCTTTAACTCTGGCTACTTGGTATAGCCGGAGAAAGTGCTGTAAAACAAAAATGTATGTATGTATGTATGTATATCTATCTATCTATCTGGAGTCGATGCTCAAATATTGGAATGGGAAAAATTGTTTAAAAATTTCAACAAAATTTCAATGATTCTGTCATGATAACAAGATCATCAAGATAAATAGATAAATACAAAACAAAACGGGTTTAATAGGGCAAATGTCTTTGCTTTTCTCGCTTCGCTTCTGCAACTTAATTACACAAACTTTCCAATTGCGAGGAATCTCTTGGCTTTTCACATAGAAAAAAAAAAAAAAAAAAAGAAAATGGTAAATGGTAAATGGAAAATGGAAAATGGCAATCAGCCTTAGCTAACCCTCTAAGGAAAAATCAGACAATTCTCACACATACAAAAAGTCAATGCCTGTATGTCAATGGTGTGCATACCAATCAATCCGAAATCTATTTCAATCAATCTTTGCGTAATTGTAAATACTTTCAACATATTTTCCGAGTTGCCGTTCAGACGTTCAGTTCTCCAGATCTTCAGGTCTCCACCGACTGACTCGACTGATCGACACCGACTCTCGAGTCAGCAAATGGCGTGAAAATTATAGCAAATGCTTAGGCACCAGCACCAGCAACAACAGCAACAACAACAACAACAACAACAACACCTAGCAACCTGAATTCGTTTCTATTTATTTCACACTTGAATTGATGCGCAGCAGCAGATTGACATTTTGCAAATGCTCAGCAGCAACATCAGCAACAGCAACAGCAGCAGCAACAGCAATAGCAACAGCAACAGCAACAGCAACAGCAACAACAACACCACCAACATAAGCAGCAGCAACAGAAGCAACAGTGGCAGCAGCTCCAGCTCTGGGGAGCAATTGGCTATAGAAGACAGACAGAAGAAGACTGAGGACCAGAGACAGACATGGAAACCGATTCAAAAAGCGACAAATGCTGCCTTTGGGGCCCTGGGCATGAGAGCATGAGATCATGAGAGGTCTCGGTCTATTATGCACTTAGCAAAATTGTTGAAACAATTTGCCATCATTGTGAATAGACAGTAAGTAGTTATGAGACATCATCAAATGATTGACAGCTAACGATGGCAATTGATGGATATGATCTCCTCCATTTAGTTGGATTTTTGTATTCATTTTATTGCCAAAATGTATTAATTAGCCATGAGAGTATTGACCATAAATTCTACGAGTAACTGTATTTAAAGATAATGAAAAATATCAGATTTCAATCAGTTGCAAAATGGGCAATATATGTATCTGTCATTCTAATGTATTCAAAATTGGAACAATCATTGTAAATAAATTCAATATTCAATTCATTATATATAATTGTATTTGATGGAATATTATGGATATTAACTGTTTTTAATTAGGTAATCCTAATCCAATTAGGATAACTCTGATTTATTAAATTAATTAACATACTAATTGAAAGAGTAAATCCAATCAAATTTCTCTCAGTGCATTCGTCTTCTTTGGCAGGCTTGGCTTCTTGTCGTTTTGCAGAAGTGACGCTCACAGCTTGACGAGTTGACGGGTTAGAGATCGCTAGTATAGACTGACTGCCTCTTGCCATATCCCCACACCCCACACATCCCTCACTCCACTCCACTACCTTCCTAGCCGCCTTCCCTTCACTCCCCCCCCTCTCCCCTGGCCAATCTTCTATATGTATTGTCAGCATTGAATAGTAGTGCAAATAAATTTCAATTGCGAGACACATTCTCCCACTGACATTGTTTGACACTTTGACTCTGCCAGAGAATTTGCATGCAAAACAGAACAAGACAGAGACAGAAAGAGAGAGAGACAGGGAGAGAGAAAAGAAGAGAGAGAGAGAGAGAGAGAGAGAGTGTGTGACAGGGAGGGATCGAAGAGAGGAGACGATCTTTAGGTTTATTGTTTGATCTTTAAAAGATTGGCCAACACCCAGCACCCGGCGCGTTAACAAGCTCAACTCAACTCAAGTCAAGTCAAGTCGATTCAGCCAGGCAGAAGACGCACCCAGCTACCAATCTCCCGTGTTGTCTTGGCCTCGTCTCCAGCTCCATTTATATGCTCCAAATGCATTAAGTGAAAAGAAAAAAGAAAAAAAAACTAAAAAAATAAATAAACGGAGGCGTTAGCAGCAGCATAGGCTACACCCTAATCCCATACCCTGAACCACTTTCTGCACCTACAACAACAGGCACACACACACACACACACACACACGAAGAGCAACACCAACGCTGCGTTGCTACGCCGTCTGGAACTCCCAGATGGCACAATATGAAGAGGAAGTTTAGCACATACAGCAACATCAACAGCAACAACAACAACATCTAAAGTAATAGCAAATGGATGAATTTGGGCAAACTGTGGAAGGTGAATGGGGGGGGGAGAGGGTTAACTCGATGAAAACTGTGTAACAAGCATAACACTAACATATCTAACACTAACACGCCCACACTCCTCTAATTTGAAGACCAGAAACAGTCGCCTTGGGGGTCCAACACATTGGCTTAAAAGCCTGGCCACAAATGGAACGGAAATTGTATTGCAGATAAGTTAATAAATGTTATCTATCGAAATATAACCATAGATATTAAATTGGAAAGTAATACCCAAAATTAAATCGATATTGAATAACTCAAAAATTAAAAAACAATTTCCAACATTTCTTTCACATTATTCTAACTAACATCTCAGTCTGATATTTCAAGTAACGCTAAAGGAAAGTTGGCCCCAACAAATCAAGTTGAGATATCAAGAATATGACACATATATGTATGTATATGTATTTTTGTATTAGCCTTGAGTGTCATATTCCTTTCAAAATGAATCTCGATAACTTTTACAGATGGTTAAACGATCTACCCAAGTTTCAAGGGAAACATCAAACATTTTCGAAAAACTTTCAAATGGTGGAATAGACTTTTATTTTTATTAAAGAAATTAAATTTCGGTATTCCTTCGATTTGCCAAGAACTGTGTCCCGTTTTTAATTCTATATTTTGATGTTATGCAAATCCCATTTCCGCATCCAATTTACCAAATTCCACCGATCTCTCTGGTCAAAACTTTTACACTATATGCATGGGCGTAGCGAGACCTAAAATGTTGGGGGGTTGCCTGATGAACATAAAAATGCCGACTCACTTCAACAAATTGTCGAGAGCATAAATTGTGATTTGGTAGATATGTACATATATATTATCGTAATATGATATTAATGATTTCCGCATGCATTTCAAATAAATAATGCTCCATGATCTGTACGATCTGTATTTACATTGCCTAATTTTCAAGTAAATAAATCCGTGATTTGCCAAACCCCCCCCCCACTGACTATGGCTTTTCTAAATTTTCTTTTGGTTTCATTGCTTTCATTATATAATAAAAGGGTTGAAGTCGGTAACATGTATAAAATACGCAAAACGAAACATTTCCGTTCCCATAAAACATATATACATATATATTCTTGATCGGCATCAACAGACGAGTAGATTAAGACATGTATGTAGAATGTCTGTCTTTCATTATGCACACACCTACATACATAGATCTCGAAGACTAAAATAGCTAGAACTTACAAAATGGAAGGGTTTTAAAGTTTGTTTAAATCTTTTGCCACGCCCACTTCCGCGTCCGCAATGGAATAAAAACCGAATACTAGATTAATGTATTATTGATAACGCATTCTTATTTATAGTATTATCATATATCAGTTGACCAAATTTTGCCGATATCGAAATGAAAGGCTGATAAGAGTAAGAGAGACGACGTGCTTCGATCTGCAAGCAGTAAAAATTTCGGCAAGCAGTATAAATTATATAGAATCGAATGCGATATCACTCCTTGGTTCAAAATAATTGTTAAAAAAAAAGTAATAATCGTTTATTTAGACTGTTCTGTATATTCTTTATTATTTGGCAATCTGTCAGAAGTTGGATTATTTTATTATAATTATTTAAGAGTTGAAAGAAAACCAAAATATTTTATGGAGTAGCTTCACTTGAGATTTACATATTGATCGCAAGAAACTATGTATGTGAATATTCTCTCTCTCTCTCTCTTTCAGTTCCACTCTTTGTCTCTTTCTCTGACTCTGTCTCTCTGAATGGGAACAAAAGCCATAGCCTAAACGCCGCTAAGTGCCAAATGACAAGCATAGGCTCTGACAAGAAGAGGAACAGCCATGAAGGGTGGGGAATCGGGTAATGCGACGGATCAGTTAGGGATTGGATGGATGAGAGGAGAGGACTGTTGTGAAGTGGGGGAACAGAGGATAGGGGGGGGAGTTGGTTATGATGGCATGACTTTGCTCAATGCCAGAGGCGTTGCGCATACCATGGCCACATTAACTACTCCATAAAAGGTGTAAAGAAATCACTTAAGTACTTGTATGTCACTCCTTTGTCAAAGTAAATCATGGTATAGGGGAGCTGTGGCTGCTGCTGCGGCTGCTGCTGCTGCTGTAGCCGATGCTGCCTCAACTCATCTCATTTCATTTCAGCTACAACAACAAGGCTTTTCATTTGTTTGCTATATGTATGTTCATATTCATGTATGGATATGTCTGTTGGAGATGCTATAGCAGTTGAGATGATTGGAAATCTAGGCGGGGTAGTAGAATGAATAAAAAGAATAAAACGGGGGAGTTTTATTGACAGCCGCAATTACCACATAATCATGCAACAAATATGATGGACCGTACGCTGAAGTCTCTCACAAAAGAGAACCCAAAAGGGAACCCAACCAAACCAGGCAACTAGTCAACGTGCTGATCCATTACGGCAGCAGCAATCACTGAAGATTTCACTAACTTTGCTTCGTTTCGAGGTAAGTTTTGTCTAGACTTATTGAGTGATCGTTTGTGGCAGGAGCCACGTTTCTGTTTTTTTTTTTTTTTTTTTTTGTTCTCTTCTCAATTTTTGTTATTTTTTTTTTTTATTATTATTTTTTTTTTTTGTAAAACTTTTTAATGGGGTGGCAATCACTTTGAACGACGACGACGACGACGTCGACAACGATAGTGGATAGTAGTAGTATATAGTGGTTGGTGGTTGGTATATGCTGGATGGTGGATGGTGGAGGCTGGCCGATCCTCACAAATTATGGTCAAGAACTGGCAAACTGCCGAACTGGGTTGGCAGATACTTAAGAAATATGTTATTAAATAATAATGGAGTGCGTGGTTAATAGATACAAAAAGGCAGCTAAGCAGACAGTATATAGCAGACAGCAGACAGCAGACAGTATCCAACATCCAGCATCCAGCATCCAGCAGCTAGAAACCAGCAGTCGGGCAATCGGCTGAAGGAAGACTGAGGAGGTGGTTAGGAACGGAATTGCAACAACAGTGTGAAAGAAGCGTGCTTCATCTATAGTATGTAGACTCAGTTGGTAGATTCGTTTTGGTTGGTTTGGTGGATTCCCTGGTTCGCTGGATCGCTGGTTGGTCGGGTGCAATCATTGTTAACAATCAATTAAGGAAATAAGTTGTTTATAAAATGTTGCTATTACATTTGGTGAGCGTTGTAGTGAGTGGTCTACTACCAATAAATATATGGAAAAATATGCGATTCGTTTACTTTGAAAAAGCACTAGGTCAAAGCCCATTACACTATTTAACACAAAGTAGGAACTTCTAATGGATAAGACAAGATTTTATTCTATACCAATTGTTAAAACTTTATTAACATTATATCCTTTTTGGTATATATATACATACACACACTTATGCTAGTCTTTTTACGATCATTTATCGAAAGTGAACTAATATATAATAACAGTATCTCGCCAATAAGCTTAATCCCTATTGGGCATTGTCCACTTTTCCGTTTGATTTCACTTTTCTGACATCAAATGGAGATAAGGATGGACAAGAAGATTGCTGAAACTGTTGACTATTATGATTTCTTTATGTTGTGTTGTGTTGACCAGTGTTAGCAGCGGGAAAGACAATCACTTGACGACCCCCCAACCGTCGCGTGGCTTGGAGGGCTCTGAATCGCTCTTGGCGAAAATGTTTTAATTAATGTGCTGGACACAGTTAATGAAACTGTTATAGTTTATACACATGACTCTACAATATTTACCATATAGGAGCTGACTAAAAGAGTTTATTAACCCGTTCTTTGTCGATCGATTGAACAAAGCCAAAAAAGGGCTTTCCACTTTCAGAGCAGGTGGTGGTCGTTCATTCGATCAATCGATCGATCGATCGATCGGCTGGCTGGTTGGTCGAACAGTCGGTTGGGCAGTCCGTCGGTCGGTCGGTCAGTCGGTCAGTCGTCATAGAGGAAGATCATTAATCAAAACACCAAAAACCAAAGCCCCATGTGCGGGTCGAACTTTGGTAGCAAAAGACTACCGAACTGTACTAACCGAAAAAGAAGAAGAAAAAAAAAAAAAAATAAAAATAAAAAATAAAACACAAACCTAGGGCAAAGCAGTGCAGAACCTCAGCATTGGATGGAGAAGGAGAAGAAGAAGGAGAAGGAGAAGTAGAAGGAGATGGTCCCATGATTAGTGGCGGTTGGCTACTTTAATGAGCGTTAACTGCTCGCCTCCAAAGTTCATTAAGTGCAGTCACTTATGATTGATGCCCAACTACTACAACAACACTATGACAACAACAGAGCAACAATAACAAAAACAACAACCATAACCGCAACAACAGCAACAACAAGAACAACTATAAAAATGGCAGAAAATTTTTAGCCAAAAAGCAATCGAGAAACCGAAATCGATGTATAAATCAAAACATAAATCAAATTCCATCAGGTCGTCAACAATTTGCATTTGATGAATCTCAAAATCGACTAAAAATTTGAATTCTTTTTTAAATCAATGCGGAAACTCTATCAGACAATCAGAAAACAACAAATTTTTGCCATCTTCTTCAATATTGGTTATTGTTTTTGTTGTTGTGTTTCGTTTTCTTTTATGGGTTAGCTTAATTTTGATTAATGGCCAAAAATTGTTTGACTTGACCATTTTGAAAATTTTAATTGTTTTCAAATCGGCGGGCGAGACGCTAGCGTTCTACAAATAATTATAAGCAGTTTTTAATGATAATGAAAAAATAAAACTGAAAAAACTGAAATAACAACAACAACAACTACAACAACAGCAACAGCAACAATAAGAACAACAAATGAATAGAATTTAAACAAAAGCCTTCTAACAGCAGCACTAATTGTTACAGATCTTCACAGTGGGGAGGGGAAGGAGGAGAAGGAGGAGGAGATGGAGAGAGGAGAGTGACAAAGGGAGAGACAAAGAAAGAGGTGGCAGGCGCACCAAGTTGCTACCAGTTCTAAGCCTCGCGGGGGATTTGGCGATTTTGTTTCTATTCTTGGAAGATCTTCTCGAATACTATTTGGTCTTTCTTCTACGTCTTGCTCCTCCTCTGTTCACTGTTTTTTCTTTTCTTTTTTTTTCCTTTTCTCGTCGTTTCGTTTTTTTTTTTTTTTTTATTTTTGGTGATAAAAGCAAGTGCCGCTAAATGGCCAGGGGGGTAAAGCACGCGCTATGAAAAACGAAACAGACGCGCGCACTCAAAGAGAATTGAAAAGCAATTAGAGGTGTGACGGAAGGCATAATAATAAGGTAGAAGGAGAAAGGAGAGCGAGGGAATTAGATAAATCAAAGAAGTAGCGGTTTCAAAAGTGAATCCGTATGATGATCATACGATCGATAGATGATTTCCAATTTATCGCTTTTTACACATCCCTAACTAACAATGAGATAGATATGTATGTACATACATATGTACAATTTCTTCAATCGAAAGGGTACTACATATGTACATACATACATACATATGTACCTATCAAAATAAGCCATTAAAATGGAACAAAGAAACAAG
Organism: Drosophila sturtevanti; assembly: GCA_018150375.1. Lineage (NCBI taxonomy): Eukaryota > Metazoa > Arthropoda > Insecta > Diptera > Drosophilidae > Drosophila > Drosophila sturtevanti. Next base: position 1,768,758 of record JAECWJ010000696.1, on the reverse strand, counting down.
TGATTGGATCCCTCTTTCTTCATCAATTCCATTCGCATTCTGCAATAACCGTTTCTTTGGCATCCAATCCATCAAATCTCAGCGATTATATGCTTAATTGCCCTGTAATTGCATGACCACCTACAAGATCTCAAACGTTGCGGTAGATCCCATCCCATCCCATCCCATCCCATGCCATCCCATCCCAACCCGAATCCCTTTTAACCTTTTTGCAGCTTTTTTTTTTTGTTTTCTTTTGTGGTTGTTGTTGTTGTTGTTGTTGTTTCCTACAAAAATTTCACTCAAAAAAAGCAACAACAACAAAAATGAAGCAAACAACAAAATGAAGAAGAGGAAGAAGAATACTTTTTGCCTGGTACGAATTCCATAAATCTGTCAAGCAAACTGTCCGTCGACGTCGTCGTCTTGGTCGTCGTCGTCAACATGCACTTGTTCTCTACTCTGCTGGTGCTTCTTCTTCTTCAGCTGGTGCTTTTTTCTGCTGGTGCTGGTGCTGCTGCTGCTGCTGCTTCATCTTCTTCTTCTTCTTCTTCTTCATCATCCATTTGTTCATCTTCTTGGAGAGCTGCTGGGACATGTGAAATACGCAGATTTGCCAGGGAGTTTTATGGTCCGACCATGGTGTTGTGTGCATTCCGTGCATTTCGCCCAGTGCCATAAACTTTGGCTTAAAAGCGAGCGCGGCAAGAGTACAAAGGCGTACCGCTTACCCACATCCACAACCACATCCACAACCACAACCACAACCACAACCTTAACCACATCTACAACAATATCCACATACATACACGTGCAGCATCAGGCACTAGCTTCCACGACAGAGATGATGATGATGATGATGATGACGACGGTGACGGCGACGGCGACGGTGACGACGACGACGACTATGACGATGATGATGACCCGAAGTAGTGAGCACTTGAACTGGCTCTGTGGCCAATTCACCGCATGGATGGATTGATGAATTGTTGTTGCTGTTGTTGTTGCTGTTGTTGTCGTTGTCCAGTGCAAATGAAGACCTGCTCGGCACTTGGCCACTTGTTGCCTCTGATGCACTGTTGCCGAAAAGCTAATTTAAAGCAATTTAGTTTGAAACGCGCGCGCATTTCCATGCAACGAAACGAGGCAAGTCTAAGCGGCATCAACGGCATTTTTTCAGATCTACATATGTACATATATACATACATACATATGTATGTATGTGTGTGTGTATGTATGTATGTACATACATTTGTTTCTGGTGAATGTAACGGACTGGCAGATGATATTTATTGATATCAACATATAATGTCCACAATATTCATACGATTATAATTACATATAATAATGATCATGTCAAATATGTATATGTACACATGTATGTATGTATGTATGTATGAGATGGGATCCTATCCGATTATAAATAGGCAATAAACCACCTTCGCTTTGCTATCAATAATCTAATCAATATCTAAGTTCTACTTGTACCCATTGTACCTTTAAGATAATGTCAAATAATTTGAACAACAATTCGAAAATGTTTTTCAATTCGACTATGCGACTTTCCACAATATTTTTCCATACATTTATCGGTATGAAGCGTCCGTGTATGCCAATTGTGGTCGCTGATGGCCATGAGTTGATATTGTCTCCCCGTCTGCCGTCTCAACTTTGGTCTCAGAGGCATTGACACAATGGCTTAAAAAAGTAACTAGGTGCCACATTCTTATTGCTCATTGTGCCTTCTTGGCTCTCCCTCCACTTCCCACAATGGGAAGGCAGTTGCCAGTTGGCAGTTGCCAGTTGGCAGTCGGCAGTCATAGCCAATAGCCTTGCAATTATTGCGATTAGAAATTCCGTTAGCCAGTGACCTTTTGTCGTTGTTGTTGTTGAACTTGGAGAACTATTTGCAATGTTTACTACATCCATCCAAAGCTCCAATGAACCTGCAAGACTACCAGCCAGACGAACCGAACAACCAACCATCATATATCATACGCCCTCACAAAAGAAATGAAATATCAGTTCGAAAGAGGCGCAAACCAACAGCAGCAGAAGGAGAAGAAGGAGGAGGAGGAGGAGGAGGAGGTCAAGGTGGCAATGGAGCGGGAGGTGGCATCCGAGAAAAGAGAAGCTATTGAAGCTGTAGATAAAGGAGTGAACATAGACGAAATGGAAATACCCTTAATAATGGTAACGGAAAATAAAACACATACATACATACATATATATATTATTATGACTGAGTAAAAAAGTTTTTGGCCACCATTTTCCACCGTTTGTTACCCATACCCTTCTTTGATCTATTGTCGGCTTCAGTTGGCTTGACTTGAACCTGTTACCGGATCGTATACTTAATGTTTTCCCAGTCAGCCAGCCGCAGGTCTAACTGTTATAATTATTGCTGCTCGTAAAAAGGAGGAAAAAAAAACACAAAAAAAAAACATAAAAAAGAGAGAAAAGAAAAGAAAAACACCAAAAAGAAGAAACAAACGAAACCAAAAAGGAAAAAAAAAGGGGGGTGGGGGAGGGAACTAAAACATACTACTACTAGTAAGGTAGTAAGGAAAACCTGCTGAAAAGTGCAATTTTTACAACTCTCTCGTGTCTTTTGTTTTAGGCAATTGGATTTCCTTTTTTGTGTACCGCAACTAACCGATGGGAAATTGAAGTTTGAATTTCATTTCACCAAAGCGAAGGCCATAAAAATTTAATTAATTTTAGTTATTATTGGAAGTCATTTTTATATGAATTTCCTTTAATAGCTCATTAAAGGAAAATAAAAGGAAATATATATGCATCATATATTTTGAACTATTTGCCAAAAAAAAAAAACAAAAATAAATAAAAAAAAAGGAAAGCAGTTCATTTTCATTTATCAATTGCCGAGAGAGGGGTAAAGAGGTGAAAAGAGTTGGGGTTTTTTTTTTAAATTTTATTATTAAAATTCCAAATCAATTCGTGAGTTTGTGGCTCCAAACACACACACACACACACACATACACACACACAGATTGAGAGAAAAACTCCCACACCAAATGTTGCCTATTTCAGCACTTTTCGCTTTTCGTGCTCTACATAATTCATCATCAATCCACACAGTTCCTGCGGGCCTGCCTTCTCTGCTGCCTGCCTTTATTTTTTTTTTTCTTTTGCGATATTTCCAATCAGACAAAAATATTGGAGCAATTTCCTACTCCAACTTAAAAAAAAAACCTTTTGCTATATGACTTATTTGCCTTGCATCGAAGATCCAGAAAGGCGTAGACAGGGGGATGAAGATGGGGATGAGGATGAGGATGAGGTTAGGGATGGTGACGGTGAAGGTGATAGGGGTATAGATGTCCAGTCTTCCACTCTATCTGTCTCTCTCTCTCTCTCTTTCTCTCTCTCTCTCTCTCTCTCTCTGTGTGTCTAGCTGTCTATCTGTCTGCACCTACAACTTAACGCCAGCAACTATCGAAAGATGGTATCGTATCGAATGGTTCGTTCACTGGTTGGTGGGTTGGTAGGCTGCCTGGTTGCTGTTTGCTGGTTGTTGGTTGTGTTGCCTGTCGTCGCACCTTCTTGCCAATTTAACTTTTTGTGTTGTTGTTGTGGTTGTTGCTGTTGCTGTTGTTGCTATTGCTGTTGCATTTCGTATGTATTTGAGAGTCAACTTTGGCATGACTTTTCATCGCTGTCGATTGTCGTGATCAATTGAGAGCAATTTATTATGAAATGAGGGTGAATTATATGAATGAGCGGACGACTGCGTTAAGCGCCGCACAATTCTTTTGATCTCTCATCTTTTCCACCTTATTTTTCTTTTTAGTTTTTGTTTTTTTTTTTTTTTTTTTTTTTTTTTTTTTGTTTTTGTTTTTATTTTTTTGTGCCCTCGCATTGCATTGCCATTCAGTCGGTCGAATCGTTTTGAGTTGTGAGTGTGATTTTTAAAAGTGTTTTACATGGGAAACCGAAATCGAAACTGAAATAAAAAAAAAAAAAATAAATGGGGGAAAAAAAAATAAAATAAAACTAAAAAATAAAAATCAACCGAAACCGATATCTCTCCATGCGGTTTTTCCTTGTTGTAAATTGTCTGTCGACAATTATTTTATTATGCTGTCAACACTTAAATGTAATAATGCCAATAATATTGTTTTATGACAGTCGCGCATATCGCAGCATTCCCCCCCCTCTCCTTTTGTTTCTTTTACCTTTTTGTGCACCAAACTGCAATGTGTTGTGTTTTATTTTTTTGTTTTTGTTTTCTGTTTTCTTTGGTTTTTTTGTTTTTCTTCTTCTGGTCGGTTGGTTCGTGCAACGCGAAAACTCCTTGGAATCGATCGACAACGCGTCGATCGCATCGTTTGTTGCCGTTGCCATTGCAGTTGTTGGTGTTGTTGTTGTTGTTGTTGTTGTTGTTGTTGTAGTTAGCTGCCTTAAGGCCACTTTTGGCTCTTTAATGTCGGTCTAGTTGTGGTCTCTGGTCTCCATCTCCCTTTGTCTCTTTGTGGTTTCGTTTTAGTTTCTATGGCTTTGAGGTCAGCTATAGCCATGATTTTTGTTCCGTTCTTCTTCAACTTGCATATAGTTAGCAGTTCTTTTTTTTCTTTTTATTTTTGCTCTTTTTCAATTTTTTTTTTTTTTTGTTATACTGTTTTTGTTTTTGTTCAGTTTTTTTGTTTTTTTTTTTTTTTTTTTGGTGACTTGGTGGGAATTCTAGTGTAAAGTCAATTTTCAACAGCAATCCAAAGTAGTTAAAATGATTCGTTTTTTATGGCCTTAACTAGTAATTGGTTCATTAGCCCTGAACACACACACACACACACACACAAACATAAATACAAACACACACACACATATTCTACATATATAGTATATACAAAGAAACGGTAGCTAATTCAAGAAAGTAATTAAAGATTTAAGTTCTTCTCATTTGGCAAAATCTCCTTTCAAATAGTGCAAAGTTGTTCTGCAATCTTAATTGGATATATGTATACATACATACAAACGATTATCGTATGTACATATATATTTTATGCACAAATTAAACGAATTGTCATCTATTCAAAAGAATCAAATTTTAATCAAGTATCGTATCTGATCAGAATCATAAATAAATTATAAAAATTTATATACTAGTATTTGGCATTAAGCAGCCCTCGAATTTTATAACTGTTAAATAATGATATTGAGTCAGATTCCCAGATTACAAATCCTATTCATTTTTCCAATATTGATTTTATATATGTATATGTATGACTATGTTATGGTTTCAGTAAACTTTTTCAATCAGTTTCAACTTGAAACTTGTTCTGATTGATCTGTTTAAGAAATATCGAAAATATAACCAAAAATATTGGATGGATCCACTTCCATTGTAGTAATTTATTACTACTTTTATCTAGCACTTAAAACCTGCTACTATTTCTGTGATTAACTCCCGCATAGTAATAGAAAATAATATTAGAGGAGGCTATAACAGTTAAATTTATGTACATTCTGCGTTATATCGGTGTAAAGATATTAAAGATTCTGCAAATGTCGCCCGGGGTTCGGGATTCGAACCAGCCCCTAGTTCTTTTGCTATGTTGATCTCTACCAAAACACTACCAAGCCAAAGTATTCGATCTCCATCCACTATTTCGTCATATTTCGAGCATCGCAAATTTCTTGGAACAAACATTTTGTGTCCTCCGATAGTTCCTATTTTTCTATATCTTATAATTGTCCGATCCGATTAATTTTTAAACATGACTAACATACATTTCAGAAAAGTTTATTTACCAAGTTTTGTCCACATTGATCAAAACTAAAGGTCTAAAACCTGGGAAAAAATGGAGAGATGGATAGGCTATTGATGCTGATCAATAATAACCACTTTCATTATACCATCTGCAAGGATATCGATGTTCATTGCTTATTCATTCCCATTTTTAATTGGTAAATGAATAAAATTTTGTTTTGAAAACACACAAAATGTGATATTTTGTCTTAAATGAAATAAAATCTAGATGAAAAGAATATTCAAAATTATGATATACATGTGGCTTTTTCAATCCAAATGTTATGTGTGGAAATAAATTTGAAATCGTGACAAATTATTGAATGCTCTCTTAGAATTAATGGATAGGTTTTTCGATTGAAAAAAAACTATCGTTTCTATTGGGTTGATCCATCACAAAGTCGATTTGATTAGAGTTATATGATATCATTTTCTTTCGGCATGCCACGCCCTCTAGTAAATATTTGGATTTGATGATCAAACATTACATGCCATATAAAAGTAGTCATAAATATTTGTGCTCTTGTTTCCCCCCCCCATTTTTGGTTTCTTTTTTTTTCAGTTTTTGTGGATTGCTTGTGGTGATTATATAGAAGATCACTTGATGCAATAAAACATAACGCTTCAGGAGATACATTTAGAGAAAGAAGTAGAAAGAAGGACGGATGGTGGATACTACATAAGGGGATGGGGATTGGAAATGGTAAGAGAGAGAGAGAGGAGAGAGAGAGAGAGAGAGAGGGTCGGTAGCTACGTACAACATAAGCGTTGCTTTGCATGACGAATAGAAAAACTAACCCAAAAGTCACGCTAATAGTAAATTGAGCTCCAACTCCGATTTCAACTCCAAACGCTGACGCCGACGCTGACGTCGATGCTGATGCCGATGCCGATGCCAATGCCGAGACCGAAACCGAGGCCGATTCCACCACATGGCAACCCCAAATTGCAAATTTTTTCATATGCAACAATTGACACCCTCTAGGCACACGTCGTCATCAGCTGGAGTTGCAGCACTAGCTTAAGATCCAGCTGCAGTGGCCAAAGCATCAGCTACAGCTCCAGCATTGGCATCGGCATCGGCATCGGCATCGGCATCGTCATCATCACCATGATGAAGAAGGTTCCCAGACTCTGATGATGGTAAAGTGGATTAATGTGGCATGAAATGATTTGGTGAAATAATGCACACAGGTCGGTCTTCCTTTCGGTTTACGGTGGACAACGGCAACACCACACATCACACACCACACCACACAACACACACACACACCATCAACTGGTTCGACTCTCACACGCAGACGACTCTAACGAGTTTTTCTTTTATTTTTATTTTTTTTTTTTTGTTTTGGATTTTTCTTTATGAACTTTTCTTCTTTCTGCTACTTGTACGAAAAATACAATTTGCACAAGTGTGAGCGATAAAGTGAGACAGAGACAGAGAAAGAGAAAGAGACAGACAGACAGACAGAGAAAAGAAGGAGAAAAAAAAAGTGGATACCCGTATGGCATGATGCAGGGCATTTCCCAGGCTTTGATAACACAATTTTTTATTTTTTCTTGTTTTCTTTTTTTTTTATTTTTCTTTACCGCAAAGTGCATGAGTGGATATATGTGGGTTCAATCTGAGGATTCTCTGCGAGAGGAGTTCATGCTATTTGGTCATTGAATATGTCCCGCGGTTACAACCGCCACTAATCACAAAAGAAAGCACAAAAATATATAGTGGAATCAACTGGTGGATCAAATTATTATATACATACATATGTAAACAATTCATTGACCTAAAATTTCTTAAATGGAATGATGAGCGAAATTCAATTGAAAGTCGATTACGTAATAGAATTTATGTATGTATGTATGTATGTATGTATGTATGTGTGTATTTATTATGATGATTATTATTATTTTTATTATTATTATTATTATTTTCTATATTTTTCATTGCTAGTGCAAGCTAAAGTGACCTTTTTCCCTTGTCCAATTTCGCACACTTTCGCAACTCCTTTCCATTAACTTTCATATCTTTGGGCTTCTATCTACAGCATCCACAACTCTTTCGGGGATTCACAATCAGTGTCGTCGTCGTCGTCGTCGTCGTCTTCAACCACCCACGCCATGGAGCCTGCGACTTGTCTCACTATCTCAACTAAAGAAGCCCATTACTGTCTCATTTCCCCCACTGTACCATCCCGTCCCTTACCCCCTTTTTTCAGTCATTTCAGCTCGTTTAGTATTGCCCCCTTCCCCCTCCCCTGTCCCTTGTTGGAGTCAAGGCTAATCTTTAGAGCTTGAGTGACGGCTGGAACGACGAAGACGACCGCGTTGACTACATAGTCAACATCTTGGACTTGGACTTGGACTTGGACTCTCTTGACTACAACGACGACATTGGCGACAGACCATTGTTTTGACTTATTGCCTGGGTTTTGCTTTCCACCCAACAAGATTGATCTTTGTGCAAATGTTTTATTTCTTCCCTCTCACTCTCTTTTTCTCTATCCTTCTCTCTCCCTCTCTCTGTCTATCTCTATCTCTCTTTTTGTGAGGTTTGCCTGTTTTGATTCGATTTCTGCACTTGCAATAGCCTCCGGGTATGTGTATTGTTGCAAGGGGAACGGGACCCCCAACTCAACTAAACTCAACTCTAGTCGAATCAAATCGAATCGAATCGAATCGAATCGAGTGGAGTCGTTGTCGAGTCGAGTCGAGTTGACTTGAGACTCGGCCTAGCCCATGAGTTGTTAAATGTTTAACACGTGATATGACAAATAAATTACATATGATCAACAACAAGAGATGGAACAAGCAACTGGCTGGTTGACTGGCTGACTAACTGACTAACTGACTGACTGGCTGAATGAGTGACTGAACATGGAATGGAATCGAATGGAAGGAACCAACGATTTTAGTCTGGCTATGACTTAATAAAAACGCTTTTTAAACGATCAATCAGATTTAATGTTGTTCCACATTCATCAAGTGATGCGGTGGGTGGAGGACGGGGGGGAATGGTAAATGTGTGCATCTGGTTTGATGGTCATAAAGGATCGATCATGTTTCACAACGATTGCTCCAAGGATCATTGATCAATATTTAAACCCAAATTACAAGTGATGGCAGATTAGTTAATTCCTTTTATTTTTTTTTTTTTTTTTTTTGTTTCTTCTTCTATATTTTTTTTTTTTTTTTGAATTGAAGTTAGATTTCCAACATCTGGAATCAGTATCAATTGATTCTCATGGATATTTGAATTCTAAGCACTGACAAATCCTTCAAGAGAACGAACATCAAACAACTGTAAAAGTAAAGAAAAAAAAAAAAATTAAATCGATTTAAATAGCGCCGTATATATGTATATTTGTGATTTAAGACGACTTAAATAGTAACGAAAGTATTCACAATAAGCGATTGGGGGCATCTCTTCCAATCTCTCGCTCTCTCACCCCTTTATCTATATGCTATGGTTTCTTTTTCTCTGCTGGCAGTGGATGGCTATAGATGACAGGGAAGGCGGGGGGGTGGGGATACCATCAACTATCAACTACCAACTATCGATCGACGATCGACTATCAACCAACAACCAACGAGGCAACCACCAAGTCGTAGAGCAATAGCAATTACATGCCAAGCTTCTGCCAACCTGTGCCGACTGTCTGCTTCTTCTGTCTATTCTCCTCCCGCCAGTGTTACTCTAGCTGCTCCTTTAGCTTATGCTCCTCCTGCTCGGCTTTGGTCATTCACACGTCTTGTTAGCGCGTCTTAATAAATTGCACGCAATCAACTTGTGCGCTTAGCTCCATTTAAGTGAGACTGAGCGAGTAAATCTCTGGTGGTAGAGCCATGGAGCTATGGCACAGCATGTGGTCAGGCACTGTGCGACGTACCTTTCGATCCAACCGATCGGCCAAATGTAATTGATTGCGCTTCAATTGCAATTACCACAGAGAGCTGGAGGTAGGTGCTGCAAATGCGAATGGATGCGGCTGCCGCTGGAGAAACTTGTGTAATTGTGTCGTAATAATGCGATTTCCGTGGACCCCCCCCTCCCCTTTCACCCCTTCACCTCATCACCACCATTGCTCTTCTAGCAATAAAAGAGAGAGAGAGAGAGGTTATTATTTGGAGACACATTTTGGTGGCGCCACCTATGTATATAGAAATGATATTCTCCGCTGCCTTGCTTAACTTTATTTATTTGTATTTGTATTTGTATTTGTATTTGTTATTTTTTTTTTCATGTTCCCACGCATAAGACATACATATGTATATGTAAGTACTCCAACACCTTTCCTTGCCTAAATTAAACTTCTTTATTTCAATTAAATGTCTGTCTATCCGTTTGTCAGTCTCAGTTTGTCATCGCCGAGCCCACAAAAAAGAACAAAAAAAAAAAAAGACCCAAAACGAAACGGGAACAACGCGAGCATTCAGAGTTAGTCAAAAGACCGACCTCACCTTTTAACATCCCACATGCGTCGCTAAGATCTGTTTTGGTTTTGGTTTTGGTTTTGGTTGCTATTGCCACATGTGGTAAGGTAATGTGTGGCAAGAATGGGATTTGTTCGCTTTTGAGTGGAGCTTGAAAACTGAGTCAGTGCTAAACGGAAGTAGATATCATATAAATTGGCGACCAACTCGATATATATACATATATATATATATATCGTGTATTTACCGTGTGTGTGTGTGGATTGTAAGAGTATTTTTTATTCGATTTGCATTATGGCAATTTAGTTTTTGGCCTGCGTCACTTCAATGAGTCAATTGACTTAACTGTGGAATGGTGAGAGGTGATTGAGGATAGTGCTGTGAGAGGGAGTGAGGGAAGGGGGGGGAGATGGAGTAGGGGGTATGCTTAAAAACTACAAACTTCAATTGTCAATTAAGTTGAATGCAAATGATAAATAAACAAAATATAATATAGGTACGTATGCATATATATATATATATACATATACCTTATGTATATATAGATATATATTAAAGATTCAATCTAAATGATTTGTGGGCTGTGGCTCATTCAGAGACTGAAGTTTTGAGCTACTGGTTATTGGTTAGGGAAACTCTAAAAACAGAAGATGAAGGTGTGTGAGGCGTTTAATTAGCCAGTCAGTCAGGCAGTCAGCCAAACCTTGAGCTCAAAAACCGTTTGCGTATGCAAAACGAAATACAGAAAAGAAAAAAGACCGAAAACAAAAAAAAAAAAAAAAACACACACACACACAGAAAAAAAGAGTCAGCAAAAGAGGCTGATAAAGAAGAAGAAATACTTTGGGTGGCCAAACAGGAAGTTTGCCACACGCAATCAACATCAAGTCAGAGTCAAGTCAAATCTACAAGATGAGAGAGACCTGAAGAGACTTCACACTAGGCCGAGTTCGCATCCGAGTCCGAGTCCGGGTCTCGGCCCGGGCGCATTCCAACTCCAACTAGACAAATATTGATGGCCGCTCATCAATAGCCACTACACCCAGTGGAAGCCACGAAAAATCAAAAACGCAGCTAAATAGAAAAGTCTGAAAATGTTGCTTGCCACTACCTCTTCTTCTTCTTCTTCTTCTTCTTCTTTTCTTTTTTTTTTCTTGCTGTTGTTGTATGTTTTTTTTTCGCGCATTGCGATTGATTTATTTACCACGGCTTAGATTTACCGCCTTAGCTGGGCTGTGTGGCATTTGGCCCAAGCAACAGCAGCACCACCACCACTACCACCATCACTACCACCACCACCACCATCACCACCACTGAGAGCATCATCAAGAGCGGCAGGGGCAGCGGCAGCGGCGGCGGCGGCACTTGCGGCCAAATGTTGCCTTTGGCTTGACTTACACTTACACAAAATGAATTGAAATGCATTGAATTGTGTTTAAATGTGATATGTGAATGGTTTTTGGCTATAGTTTTCTTTCAGTGTATTGACTTTAAATGTTGCATTTGAATTCGGTTAGAGCATCTGCATAGCTCCAAGTCCAAGTCCAACTGGAAACCCCAACTTCAAATGAATTTTCATCTCTCTTGCGCATCGTTACACAAAACCACAAACAATTTATATTCCCATCAAACATTTGACCGCAACGCTGATTCATCTTAATCAATTATAATCTTTTGGATCGAGTAGTTTTCCTCTCTTGTAATGAGCGAAAACTTTATGCAAGACGACGAAGACGATCAGACGATCATCAGGCAGTTAGGCGGTCAGGTGGTGAAGTGCGAGGGGGGTAAAGTGCTTGTATAGGTCGTCAACTGGGGGCAACTGCGTGTAGAGATTTACGCCACAGGCATTGCATAGATAAGGATGAGAGAGGAGAGATCAGTTAGCCAGAATGGTGTCCCAGCTCAAACGATGCGATGTTCAGCTAAATAATAGATTCCAGCCAAGTTAAGGCGATTGCATGCCAAACAATGGACATGGACATCGAACATGGAATGAAACGACGACGACGACGACGACGGTGACGGCGACCGACAGAGACAAGCGAGATAGTGATTCAGTCCACTGAATACACGCAGAGGAAAGAGGGGGGAGAGAGAGAGAGAGAGAGGCGCTGGGTGGCATCTCTTTAACACTCTGAAAAAAACAACAACAAAAACATTACAACAAAAAGGACACCAAAACACAACAAAAAAAAAAAACTATTGTTAAAACCCCACGTTAAGCGCCAAATATTCGCAAAGATTGAACATTCATGCCAGGAGTTCAAATTTTTACCTTTAAAACCTTTTCAACTAAATAAAAACTATACTAAATAAAAACTATACTAATAACTTTTAAATTAATATTGATTGAAATGATATTAACATAGACAAAATCATTTTACTCCCGAATAATTCCTTATAATTCCATACTTTATTCAAAATAATGGGATAGTAAATCACAGAACATCGAAGATTAGCTTACGTATGAGATGAACTGATCAGACCAAGAATACAGTATAATCTAAATATCATTCCGTTTCGATCGTATATGACAGATTATAAGAGGGATTCTATAGAAAATGGAAATGACTATCGATATAAATCCTGATATGGAATATGATATATGGTCGGGGAAATGGTTTGCTCTATATATTTATGAGATTATAAATATATTTAACGAGATTTGAATTCAAATTTTAAAGATATTGCAATGAAATATATATAAACTAGAAAGATGGGCTAACGATAATTAAGAAATATTTTATAACAGTAGTAAAATTTATATATAATGTATGTATATATAATGTCCACGGCTTTTAAAAGAAATATTTGGATAGAAAAAATTGGTTTTGGTCCAATTGTTTCTAAGGTAGCTATAGCATATAGTCAACCGATTCTGTTGTCGTTCTGTGCCTCAACAGGGATATTTTTATGCATAACAAACTAACAAATATTAAATTTCGGGACAATCGTCTAGAAAACAGTCTCGTTTTTAGACTATATCTTTATTTTTGACTGGCCATTTCTATGCTAGCTGATATGATAATGTTAACCATTTTTGATAAAACACGATGGAAACTTATATTAAATTGCCAATATTTAATTTCGTTTTAATCGCTTAAAAAATAATAGAGTTATTAATGTTAATCCACGACCGATCGTTCTCATGGGAGCCACATGATATAGTCTTCCGATCAGGATATTTCGAAGATATATAAATTTCAACTGATTAGTTGAAAAAGGAACTGTTAATCCAGACAGATGGATGGACGGACAGAGCTTCATCGGTTCGGCTATTGATCAAGAATATATATGTATACTTTACAGAGTCGGATATGCTTCTCTCCATGCACCCTTTTTAAGGGTATATCGTAATATCAACGTGAATCTCCTATAAAGTAATATTTAATCAACAATCATGAATTGAAATCAAAATTTTTATTTGTTTCAACAATATAATCCAAAATTGGATCTGATTGGATTAGAATAAGTATATTTCTTTGAACAGAAGTGAGGATGGAAAAGGATACGTATAATTTTATTGAAAATTTACATCAAACTCTTCGTTGACTCTTCCAATTAATAACTCCATTGAACTCCACTGTTAATCTTGAACGTGAAGTCGTCCCTGCTCGATCACAGTCATAATAATGAAATCCTTCTAGTCAGCTAACCATTTTTATAGTTTTTTTTCTTTTTTTTTTTCTTTTATTTTCATGTGGTGTTTGCACCCACAAGTGTCTCTTAATAACCATTCGCTCCATTTCTTCATTTTTTATCGTCTCTTTTGCCTCTCCTTATTCTTGTGCATATCTCATGTATGTGCACTTAATTTATTCAAAGTCACGTTGCATGGCAAAAAAAAAAAGAAAAAAACCCATACAAACAGAAAAAAAAAATATATATATATATAGAAAAGAAAAAGGAAAAAAAAAGGAATCTGCATTCTAGTACCCAAGAAGTACCTTCCTATGACCAAACAGAAGTGAGTGAGTCAGCTAAGTGCATCAATTTCCATTTAACTGTAAGCGATATTTTGCAGCACATTGAAAAATATTGCCAATATTTGCTGCTTCTGCTGCTGCTGCTGCTGTGCCAAATTGCAAAAGTCAAACTCAGGGAAACAAAAACAAAACGAGGCAACAAAATGAAAATAAAAGAAAAAAAAAAATCTTCTGCTTGACGTTGTCTAAACAAAAGACTCAAGCAACGAACTTGGCAACTGAAGGACTGAAGTGTGGGTGACATCTTCAGCAAACACTTGAGGCGTTTGAGCTATTTGCGTTGATTGTCAGAGTCAAAAACAAAAAAAAAAAAAAAAAGCAAAGAAAAAATAAAAAAACAACAACAACAACAACAGAAATGTGGGGTTGTCTTTACCCCGTCGCGAAACAAAAAGAGTCCTCAACATTCGGTGGCCTAGGGAAGGCAAATCTCTATGATTCGTGAGTTCGGAATATCGGACTCTAAGTTAAATATATGTGCATATGTATATGGATAACGACACTTGCCAATGGGTTAAACCATTAACTCAAGATGGAAGAATAAAAATATAAATTAATATATCAAAAATTTCATTATGGTGACCCCAAACTATGTTCATGTCTAACCTCAAAAAATGTCAATTTAAATAGAGAAATAGTCTATCGATCGACAACTTGCTGCACTTCTATGTCCCTTTTTTTTTTGGGTTTTTGTTTCTTTTTTTGCCTTTTTCTTTTCATTGCATTGCTGGTGGGTTCTATCTTCCACCTCTAGTCTACTACTACTTCTACTACTACCACCACCACCACCACCACCACCACCACCATTACCATCGTCTTCTCCTGCTTCTCTGCATTGCCGTTCATCTCTCATTGTCTTCCCCGCCTCATCGTCGAATCGTGTTATTGTTGTTGTTATTTTTACTGCTACCGTTGGGCTGTTGGTGTTTCTATTTTGGTTAGGCACCCCGCTGCTGATCTTGCCTCCTCATTCCTCTCCCCCCCCCCCACCCCCCTCTCTCACACGCCTTGCTGCGCCCTCAATCCGTTTCGTTCCCAATGATGATGCTTCAGTTTTGTTTTTTTTCTTTCTGTTTTATTTTTTTTTTTTTTTTTTCCAGCTTCCATCCCGGGTTGGCTTTTGTTTATTTTCCTAACACTTCAATTGGCATTCCAACCAAAAAGCGAAAATTGCAAAACGTGAGTAGTTTCGAGTTCTAATTTAAAATAATTTTTGTGTTGACGCTTTTGCAACCGCCGCCCCGACGGCTCACCGATGTCTCAATGTCTCTGAATTTTTTTTCTTCTCTTTTTATTTTTTATTTTTTTGGTGTTGTTGTTGTTGTTGTTGTATTTGGAAGCTCCTCTGTGTATTTCCATTTCGTAATAGAGTCGTTAAGTGGGGCCCGTTGAGCTCCGGTTTTTCCCCCTCCCCTTCCTCCGTCTCTTTCCTTCTCCCACTTGATCTCTCTTTCTCTCCCTGTCCCACTCTTTCTTTCTTTTTTTTTTTTGTCTTTTTTTTTTTTTTTTTTGGTAATTTGATGAACGATTTTTGATAATTTTGCACGTTTTTTGCACGTTTTGGTGTTTTGCTTTGACCTGTCGAATGATGGGGAGCGAACGAGTGAGAGGACGAATAGAGGAGTGGAGGAGGAGGAGAGGAGGAGGTGAGAAGGAGAGCTAAGACATGGCGATGCAATGGTGGTGGGTAAAGGGGAATGAGTTTGCCTTTGTCTGATTTTAATATCAAGTGCAGGCAAGTGGGTAATTATTGTTTGTTGACAGTGTGTGCCAGTTGATGATAATGATGATGATGATGAGGTGGATGACGATGATGATGATGATGTGGATGTGGATGGGGATGGGGATGTGGATGACGATGACGATGACGATGGCGATGAGGTAAGGATGAGGTGAGATTGGGATGAGGTGGAGCTGGAGCTGGTTGTAGTGCAGCAGCAGCAGCAACGTTGACCACTCAGCTGTCAATGTTTGAGTGGGTATAGGTCCCTCTATCGCACACTTTAACCCCCCTAGCCTATCCTTTATTGATATGCACTGCACAGAAATGAAAAGTTTATATTCATTATATTATGACCGTCATTTGATTTAAGCAAATATTGTCAATTGAATTTCTCTCAGTGCATATTCTGTTCACTCTGTATGTGTTTACCCATTTTGGAGTGCTGCACTTTTGTCTACCGCCCCTCCCTCCACTCATACACCAATACCACCCTCAACCCCTCCCCCCCCCTCCACCCTCCCCCCGCTATACCTCCTCCCCTACTCCACCCCATCACCTTTCTTCATCTTGGCAACAGTCTGTCGAACTTCACCTGTATGTATTGTGTGTGTTCGTGTGTGTGTGTGTGTGTGTGTGTGTATGTGATTTGCATATATGTGACCAAGATGCTTCTGTTGGGATCCCAATTCGCCATTCGAGGCTGGCATTTGTTGGAGTGCCCCATGAATAGTCACAAAGCATTAAGCACTTCAGGTGTATATTGAGGAGCTAGTGGTAGTAGTAGAGACCTAAGCATCCAATGGTCGCGGATTGCGGTGTGCCAGTCAGTCGGGGAAGAGGGCAGGGCCCACAATTATCTACACAATATGGCAATCACATATGTAGATATGCGCACACACTGAAGCATCAGGCATCAGCATCAGGCCCGGCAACAGCAGCAACTATTTTTTGTTTTCTTCTTCTTTTTATTTTTTATTTATTTTTTTTTTATTTTTTCAACCAGTTGTCCAATCTAGGAAGTGCATGAGTTGCATTTTCCATATGGCCACAAAGCCAGGGTCTTCTTCGCCTACCCCTCCCGCACCATGCATCTCTTCCCGGTTGCTATCAACTGCGTTTATGCCATTTCCTCATTACTCGCCGCAAAAGCAAAAAAAAAAAAAAAAAAAAATAGCATCAGAGGAAAAAAAAAACGGGTCGCAGTCATCGCCATCGTCGACGACGTCGTCTTCGTTTGGCAAGCAAAGAAATTGAACTTTTTCACACCAGAATCGATTGTAATTGAATGCCTGAGGGCAGGCTAAAGCCTCATGTACTCGGGACTCGGACTTGGACTCGACATCGGCCACGGCCTCGGTTTGCAGTGTTAATGCAAATTTTTTCCCATTTTGACATTGGAGAATTTTTCAAACTTTCCCGAAAATCTAAAATGGAAAATGAACTGAAAGCCCAATGAGGCCAAACCACCACCAATGGCGTACATTAAATTGCTTTATTTATTTTTTTTTTCTTTTCTGTTTTTAGGTTTTTTTTTTTTATTTTTTATTTTTTAAGGGGAAGCTCTCATCTTTGTCTTCTTCTTGTTAATATTTTTTTTTTTTTTTTTTTTTGTTTGAAGTGATGCTGTTGCTGATGATGATGATCAGGTTGAACACCTGCTGCTTAAACATTTTGCTATAAATTGAAATTTGAAAATAGCAACAGAAATAATTTTTCTCTTTTTTTTTTTGTTTTTTGCAGATGACCTAAACAAGGCAATGAGAAATATTTTGATTTCAAAATTGATTTTCAAATAGACTAACATAAAACTATTCACTGAATATCCAATCCAGTTGGAAGGCGTACAACATTATTTTTTTTCTCAATTAAATGTTTAAACAATTTTATATACTTTCTCTTTATTAGTTGGTCAATTTTTCAATGCCTTCATTAGCCCGCTTTGATGTCGTCACAATTCTGTCTGACCTGCTAGCACCCGCTCCACCCGTCCATCCATCCATCCATCCATCCATCTGTCCATCCATCCATCCATCCGTTCATCCAACCGTTTTAATTTCTCAACAGGCGCCATTTACTGTGCGTTAAAACAAAAACAAAAACAAAAACAAAAAAAAAACGATAACCAACGTCAGAAAAATTCCCAGGCCCCCACATCCATCTCCATCTCCTCACACGTAACCAAATCAAAATTTATGGCTTACAACGATTCAACATTAAGAGATCCCCAACAACAATAATAATAATAATAACAACAACAACAACAACAACAACAACCGAAGCTAACCAAAAACCGAACCGAAAAATGTTTGTAAATGATTCATTTTCTCAGCTCGGACCAGAACGGACATTGAGACGGACCAGCGAGAAATCAAAGCAGAGGTGTTTAATTACCAACAAATAAACAAAATGGAAACGATTAATTCAATTCGCCAATTTCGAACGATGAGATGAAGGCCCCGTTATGGTTATAACAAAACGAAAATGAACCAACAGCAACAGCAACAACAACAACTGTTTGAAATTGTAGCTAAATTTATGGTCGATCTGGCTGGAGGGCAATCAACATAATATAAAATATATATATGTATATATGTATATATATGTATGTATATGAATAATCCATAAATTAAACGAATTGTGTACACCCTAAAAAATTACCAACTTACTTTAATACAATTAGCAAAGTTCCCAATCGATTCAATATCATTCTCTTTCATCGATCAGAAACTGAACGATCTTAATCAATATAACGCAATGAAATAACGAAATATCGAACAATAACGATTCTTAGAAGTGATTTCAACAAATACAAGTCAATTGATTATGATCAGGATATCGATCCTCTGACATTGACAATCGATTATGCAATCCGCGATCTTTCACTTTGGCTTTGGCTTCATTTTGAATTAGTTTTAGTGAATTGACTGTTGTTGAAAAGTTAGTGTATATTTGTTAATATTGTATTGTAAAAACAAAGAGAGAAAGAGAGAGAGAGAGAGGGAGCGAGCGAGAGAGAAAAATAGAAATCCCACAAGCCAAATGCGAGAGACAAAACACAATAATCAACCTCAAAAAGGTTGTGTGCCATTTATCAAATAATGTGTAACTTGGCCATTGCCCAGCTTAGGGCAGAGCAGACCAGAGCAGAATTGGACATAGGGATAGATAGATAGATAGGTCTTGCTTATGGTCTGGGGTATCGTCGATGTGTATATGGTGTGAGTTTCATTTTGTGTCTATGTCTAGGTCTGGGTCAGACATGCGAGTTCAAACTCATCCGTCAAGTGGTCCGATCTTAATGGATCGATATGTGAGTGCGAAAGAGTACGCCGGCCCAGAAGGGAAGTAAAGTAAAGAGAGAGAAAGAGGGAGAGAGGGAGAGTGGGAGATAGAGAGAGAGAGAGAGAAAGAGAGTTGAGTGTGGAGTATGGAATGGGGACTATGGAGCGTGGCTAGGGGAATGATAGCCTCCATCTCCCTTCTTACATATGTACATATAGGCTCGCTCCAGCTAGTTGTGTTTTGGTGTTGTCATTTATCATTTGATTTCATTTTGATTGTTGGTTCCATTGCGTTCATAGTCCATCGTCTTGTCTCTCTTCCCCCTCTCCTCTACATACCCACAACCACACCACACTACACCACACTTTTTTCTTTGGTTAATTCTCTGCTACGCCTAATAATTGTTAACAAGTAAAGTCTATTTAAGCCTGTTGTTCGTGGCTCAATGTTTAATTGGTTCACATGATTTGTAAATTAAACAATTGCGATCGGGTCGACTTTGCTTTTGTTGTTTGTAATTTGTAATTGAAAATTGAGCATGAAGGAAACGGTGTGAGCTTTGACAGCTTGCGGTGATTGGGTTTTGGATTAGGATTGGGTTCGGATATTCGGATTCATATTGGGATTGATATTGGGGGGGGGACACAACAACACGCGCTGATTGATAATATCGTATGAGGGGGTGGGGTAGTGCGGGGGTCGTAATAGGGGAATTGCTTTTACAGTGTGGAATGATTTACTATAATGCCTAGAATAAGTTACGACAGAGAGTTATATATATTGAAAAATATACACAATAATTTGTAGAGAACTATCAACATTATGTGTAATTTGCTCAAAAACATCTAATTTTAAACAATAAAATGTGGCACAAAGCACTACACGAGATAATTTTATATATATGTATGTATATACATATATGTAGAAACTACTGAAAGTTGGTTTATCCTCTTGCCTATGTCAAGGAATAGTTAAAATAAATGTATCCCATCATTATCGGTTGTCAGTATATGTAGAACTTAATGACTCGATGTAAATTTCGTTTCGATAAATAATCGATTAATTATATTTTTTTTTCATGTTAACAGTTTATGTCACATGCATGTGGAAGTCCTTAAAGAGGAAAACGAAAACATGTTTCCAACATGCTCATATAATTACACGCAAAATAATTGTTCAATGTGTTGTCCTTATACCATGTAGCTGGATTGGGTAAGCTGGTACGATGATGGGAATGAGGGACTCTCTATCTATCTATGCAAGTATGTGTGTATGTATGTATGTATGTATGTATGTATGTATTTAGAGGTCGCAACCCGCAGGCTGAAGAACTCTGGAAATTCGATGCTTGGCTGGAGCTAACTTAACTTTGCCTCATTCTCAGACATTTTTAGCCTTGAATTCTTTTAGTATTCGCCAATGCTGCGGGTTCTGTAATCGAATTGACTTGAACTACTCCACTCCTAGTCCACATCCACATCGACATCCACATCCATATCGACATCCCCATCCTCTCTCCCTCTCTCTCTCCCTCTTTCTCTCTCTCTCTCTCTCTCTCTCTCTCTCTTTCCACTTGCTTGTTGTCGCATGTAATTGGCTGTACATTTCGACACCCCGGCGACAACAACAACAAACTTTGTAATGAGCTTGTAGAGAGAGCGAGAGAGAGAGAGAGAGAGAAAGAGATACAGATAGAGATAGTGATAGTGAGAGAGAAAGAGGAGCAGCCGTTGCAGAAGGTGGAGGAGAAACGAACAAAATATATGAAGATGGGCGTCTTTCTCTTGACCACAAAACATATTTTGTAGAAAGTGCTAAGCAAACGGAATGGATTGGAATGGATGGATGAACGAACGAACGAACAAACTATGAACAAAAATAAAAAAAAGAAGAAGAAAAAGAAAAAAAAAAACAAAACACAACCATGTTGCTTGGCCAAGTGTGTTTAACTTGGCTTATTACCAATAAGACAAATCCTAATTATACAATAAATTCCATTTTGCATGCACTCGCAGTTCGAGTTTTCACCTCAACGAATGTTTGACTAGGCGGCTCCGTTTCGAGCACCTTGATAACAATCTCGCAAATTTCTTTGCCAACATAGGAGTAAGACTCTAGTGGAATTGGATGTACACTAGGAATTGGTGTTGGAGTTGGAGTCGGAGTCGGAGTCGGAATCGAAGCTAAGGCTGGAACTGAAGCTCAACTGAAGGCTGGTCAAGGCGGCGGCGCAATAAAAATAAAACCATAGACTAAACGATAACATACACACACACACACACACACTCGCGCACACTCGCACACACTTGCACACACACAGCGGGAGAAGGAGTAGGAGGAGGAGAATGGAGAGAAGATGAAGGCTAACAGAGATGGAGATGGGCATCTTGATTGGCATGGTGGCCCCGGAGGAGGAGGGGGAGGGGGAGGGGGAGGAGAGGGTGGGTGCTGAAACTGAAGCTTTTCTAGTTGCTAGTTTTGTGTCTTGTAATTGTGTCTTGTTAATTTCGCATATTTGAGCAGCAAAACGGCAGTTTACAGTTCCTTATAGACAACTCTCTCATTCTATATTAACTATTAGGTTTACACGATTCGATTCGATTGAACACGATACGATATACATACATGCATGCATATAATGGGAAAAAATAACAAAAAAATATACATTAATGAAATGAAAAGATGAAAAACTTATTTCACCATAATTAAATGAATTCATTTACTTTAATAATTATGTTAATGTTAGTATATACATATATTTTATATTCTTAAAAAAAGATTTGGCCCAGTAATTAGGCTTCTTCTGATCATGATGATTTTACGTATAATAATGTGAGCGAAAATTAATTTTAAATTCATTAAGTAAAATGTTTGCATTGAGTTTTCCAGATTAATAAACATTTTCATTTGCATTTTTGCATTCTTTTTAAATTCATGATCTAAGAGTCACGTATAAACATTGAGATAATCCATTAAGTGGCTACATAATACTCCTCTCGCCTTTTCTATGGCGATAAAACTCCTTGTAATTTGTTAGTTGTCCTCTTGAATAGATTTTGAAAAAATCATAAGAAACAACTGACATTAAAATAATCAGTTGATAGTCGCAACTACTTTTCCTGCTATCATCACCCAGCCAGCAATACTAATACTAATACTAATACTCATACTAACACCATCATCATCATCATCATCATCATCAGCATCTGCATCAGCATCAACATCAGCTCCAGCATCAGCATCTGCATCTGCATCATGATCAGCAATAGCACCAATACCAAGTGGCAAATAGTGTCTCTGTGGTGTATCTACCCCAACTGACCGGGCAACGGGCAACAGCTCCGGCTCTGACTCCGACTATATTGGTAGCCTCTGCACGAATTCACTGGATGGGATATAAACCCAACAAGTTGATGGCATATTGCACGAGTTTTTGACAGGCTGTTGATAATAAAAACGAAAACGAGACTCGCTGGCTGGCCAATAATGTCTCATGCTCTGCTTGTGTTTAGAGAGATGTTAATTAAATTTAATTAATTGCAATTTATTACAAATTGCTATTGGAGAATTATGAAATACGTTTCACCGAGATACGTTTCTCCTCCTCCTTCTGCTCTATCCATTCCCCATTCCATCCCATTCCATTCCATTCCATTCCATTAGACATTCCTTGATAAACTATTCTCGATTATTTGTAGTTAGTTGTATAGATCTGTAGGTGGGCAATCATAATTTTTCCATTTCGTTTGTTGTTTTTGTTTTTGTTTTCTTTTTATTTTGGCCACGCTAATTTCGTTGACCTGCTGATTGCCCATGGAAATTGAAAATGATGAAATTATCATTTTCCTCACTCACATGCGAGATTGATACGTCATGTCAATCGTGATTTTGTTTGTTGGAACTTTAACATTTCATCGACGTGCCGATCGATGTGTTGATGAGAACGATGATCATGATGATGATGACGATGATGATGATGACGATGATGATGATGATGATGATGGTGGTGGCAAGTCGGAGTTGAGTTCGAGTTCATGATGCACTCACTTGGTTCCATTACGTCCCTCATACTAGAGACATGGATCGTCACAGGCCACACGTCATGCATGTTCATATACAAATTCGCTGCGCCTGATTACAAGATCAGAGTCAGAGTCGGAGTCAAAAGAAGAGACCATAGACTCGGGAGACTTCGATCTATGCACGAGTATGTATGTATATGTATATGTATATGTATATATGTATGTGGGATATTGGATATCGAATGTTGAATGTTGAATGTTGGCAATACGATGGATGCCTATGACCCGAACGGTTAAAAATTTGTAGCAATATCGAAAAACCTATTCGCACGGCTGGCTCATTGGAACGATGCCAATGGCTTTGCAAATCAATTGGCCAAGAGAGCATAGCGCGCCCAAAAGATTCTACCCAAAAGCGAAGCCATTCGCCACCGACCGCCATCCGCTACCGCCCCGGGGCCATTGGCTTAAAACACAAAGTTCGCGGGAACATTTTGCGGCTGCAGTTGATCTTTTGGCCATATTAAATTAACCAAAAGACCCCCCCTCTCTCTGTCTCTCTCTCTCTCTCTCTCTATATATATATATATATATATATATATATATGATTGATCTGCTCTATGTGCACTGACTATGACTACAACTACAACTACGATCCATGACCATCACCATCACCATCATTGACTCCGTATCCATCTCAGTTTCAGGTGGAAGGCTTCTTTTGGGTTCAGGTCGTCGGTTCGGGGTTCAGATCGCATGCATAATTTTCCCCAATGTGTGTCGAAGTTGGGAACATTTTGTTTTTCCTATTTTTCTTATTTTTTTCTTTTTCTTTTTTTTTTAATGTTATTGAGTTATTGCCAGCAATTGAAAGCAGCTCGACAGCAGCCATGGATACAGACTATATATATATATATATATATATATATGTATGTATTCATATACATACATATCTAGCTATATGACAGGAAGGTTCAGCCAAATGATGTGCACGTTCCGTTTCTTTGTTAAGGTTAAATGTAAGCCAATCATTGAGTTTATGCCCATCTGCAGGTAATGAAGATTCTCAATATATTATAAGGATATAAAGTGATTAACTAGTTAGAATCAAACGAAAACAAAATGTATCAAATTAAACTTATCAAAATAACTTTGATTTATTGTTCATGGAAAATGGAAAATGGTTTTATTGATAATCAAAAGATTTTTCTTAAAAATAAATTTAATTCGTATTATTCGCTCAAAATCAATTTGTCAGGATATGAATCGAACATTGAATGACTGACTCATCAATTCTATCATTCTAAAGTATTCTAAAGTATTATTTTCATCTTGATCCTTTTTCCTTCTTGATGGCTATATGTTGATCAACTTTTGAATGTGAGTGGACCCTCGGAAGGTCTTGAGGATCCTTTATAGTACAACATCGAGAATAATTTTTGATTTGTTTCGATATATATTAATTTTTCATTTGTACATTCATGTTAGAATCTATTTTATACCCTTGCAGAGGGTTTATTAAATTTTTGCAACGCACAGAAGAAAGCATCTCGAACTATATAAAGTAGATATATATATATATTCTTAATATCTGTTCATCCGTATGAATAGCTAGATCTCGGAGACTATAAGAGCTACAATAACGAAAGTTGCTTCCCCTCCGAGACCCCGTTAGCTACAGAGCTGAAGGTAATGTATATCTCGGAATCATCCCAATCGGACGACTATATCATATAGCTCCCATAGGAATGATCGGTCGTAAATAAGGTTTTACTTCAATAATAATGTTTATATAGAAGAATCTTTACCCTTTTGAGAATTAGACTGTATATATATATATATATATATATATATAATATTTTTGAATCTTCTTGTGCACAGATTGTCTTTGTACAATTATCTTGATTTTCAATGTAAGGATCTGCTGTTGATTAAATAGAAGAGACTTTAATTTAAATAAACAATAATTCGATTGTTCGAATATTGTTTGAGAAATAAATAATGATCATTTAATTGTTCATGTAGATCTATTCTAATTCTATTCCAAATGAAAGCTCATTTGCTATCGGTACCTCCTGCTGATAAATACAGGTGCATATAGTATGTATATACATATGTTTATATATACATATATCATATCATATCTTAATAAATGCGAATGTATGCATATATATATATATATATCGATAGAACCGACCGTTATTAATCAACACTCACTCATAATTATAGTCATAGTCATAGTCATAAGTTTTTTCTCTTAAACAATACAAATTGATCTACTACAACAGGTTGCATTGAAAATCGATAAACAAATTTAGATTAACGACTAGATAAATTTATGAAAAGATAGCCAAAGAAACTGAAGAAAACAGAAATTCCCTTTGGCTTTAGCATTTTCGCTTCGTTTCGTTTGATTTTATTTTTCTGTGTTTTTTTTTTTTTCTTTTCTTTTTATTTTTGTTTTTTTAGTTTTTGTTATAAACAATATGGCTATTGATTGCAACTAATTGTTGTTTCGAAAACGTAAAGAAATTTATCAAACGCCCATAAAAACTATATCAACAGCATTCGTTTTGCTTTCGGGGGCTTTCGTTTCAGGGTAATCATTCAAAAGCCCCAAAAGCGAACGGTCCAAAAAGCAAATGCTGATACAAAAAGAAAGAAGAAAGAGGAAGACAAATAGAAGAAGAGAAAGATATGTATGTATAGTCAAGTATGTATGTATGTATGCATACATATATGTATAAAAATAGGTATAGTATAAATACATATCATATCATATCATATCATATGTATGTATATGTAGGAGAGCCCCCAAGCTTGAGCTTGTAGAATCGTTTTATAAATTATGAAAATATATGTACATAATGCATTTTGATAAGTTCAAAGCGAACCGTTTCTCGGCCAAATACAGATATGTATGTATGTATGTATATGAAAAGCGTTTTATATTTTTATTTCTATTATTATTTTTTCGGTTGCTTATTAATTTATTTAACAAAAAGGTATGGCAGGGTTGGGGATTGTGGGAGGGGGGAATGGAGAGTGGGATGTTTTAAAAATGAGTAGAAATATGAGAAACCGATTTCGTTTCGATCGCTCGTTTGTATTGGTCACCATAATTAAATTTAGATTATGATTTTTATACCCTGTACCCATAGGGTTCAAGGGTATATTAAAGTCGCTAAAATGTATGTAACAGGCAGAAGGAAAATTTTCCGACCCCATAAAGTATATATATTCTTGATCAGCATCAACAGCCGAGTCGATATAGCCATGTCCGTCTGTCCGTCTGTCCGTCCGTCCGTATGAACACCTAGATCTCAGAGACTATAAGAGCTAGAGTAACCAAACTTGGTGTCAACATCCGTCTAGTCCATACGCAGATCAAGTTTGTTTCAAATTTTTGCCACGCCCACTTCCGCCCCCGCAAATTAGAAAAAACTATAACTTGAGTTCTATTAGAGCTATCCTAATTCTTTTGGCAGACTCAATTATATAGCCAATATGTACCATCTGACCGAATTTGACCGAAATCGGTCAATAAATATCGGAGATAATACGTATATATGTTTTGTACTGAAATTCATTGGGCAGCGGCAGCTGAAATGTGTGAGCGAGATAGCATGCGCACGTTGCGTTCATTTGTACCGAATGACGCATTAGTTTCGTTCACTGAGATGAGTGAGCGAGAAAGCATGAATTTGGTGTTTCGGCTTGCTAGGAGAATTTTGTAAAATAATTTATATTCAATTAATGGGGATTTGGATGGAGTTTGAATTTATAAAATATATCTCTTATTGGTACAGGGTATTCTCCAAGTCGGCAGGGACGACTTGCTTACTTCATTTTTTCTGTTGTGTTTTTTTTCCCTTTATCTCTACATTTTTTTCTTCTTCTTTTTCTTATATTTTGTAGTTCGACAGTAGTTTAATATATGCAAATTACACACTGACATTGAGTCCTAAATTGAAGCCCCCTCCCCACCCCCAAACACAGACAGACACACACACTGACACATACCCTTTAAAACGTGACAAATCGATTCCCCGAACCCAGAGACCCAGAAAAATGAAACTTGGCCTCTTCTTCATTTTCATGGGTTTTTCTTTCCAAAAAAAAAAAACCCTCTCAACAAGCTAGCTCCATTCGTGCCCCGTCTGTATGTATGTATGTATGTATGTATGTATGTATATATGTATATACCACCAGCACAGTTTTGTTTATGAGCCGGGCAACACCTTTTTTCTCAAGTTTTCGACTTTAATCTCATGGGTTTTCCCAAGCGAAATTTATTCTTCGTGGGCGTTGCTAATTAGTTGAGTTGGAAAATGAGCTCGATTTGATTTGTGGAAATTTATGTTATATGTAGGATTATGAGAGTTAAGTTCACTTCAGTTTCCAGTTCAGTTCAGTTCGGTTTCCAGTTGTTTACGATGTGTGAGCTTTGGGGCTGAACGCATTTTAATGAGACTAATAAACGTATTGAGGAGTTGGGGTAAATCGGTCCAGAGTTAAAGTTAAGTTCATTTTGTTAACTATTAAAATGAGATGATAAAGGGATGAGAGGGGGAGAAGAATTTTTATGCCCCGAATAAAATGCATATGGTAGATATATGTATATATATATATAATATCTTAATAGTGTGAAATCAATTCATGATTCAACATGGCATAAGGGGCCATATCAAACTACAATTAATAATTCATAAAATCAAAATAAATTCGATTTATGAAAAAAAGATTTTTAACACTCGATGAGAGCAGTTAACTGAAACCGTTAACCAAATTTTAATGGTCATTGTTTCATCAAAATGGG
The DNA here is from genome assembly GCA_018150375.1 of Drosophila sturtevanti. Lineage (NCBI taxonomy): Eukaryota > Metazoa > Arthropoda > Insecta > Diptera > Drosophilidae > Drosophila > Drosophila sturtevanti. The sequence goes on along the minus strand of JAECWJ010000696.1, from coordinate 1,740,743 downwards.
AATAACCTTTGGCAAAAATCTTATAAAATATTTAATAAGCAGATCGAGATATATACATATGTATGTATACTCAATAAAACAATAATAGTTTTAGTATCGTTAGGTTTCTTATAGAAAACATACAAATGAGTCTCCAATATTTATCTTATAATTCATTCTTGTTTACATCTGTCAAATGAATAATCGATTGATTGATTGAAGATTATTCCGATGGTCTGACGTCAAATGAGAGTCAAGAATTTTATACTATACATATAACCGATTTGTCACCCAAGATTTCGTATTCGTATAAATGTTAATTTGAATCATTTCTAGCAAGGAAATTAGAAAAACATTTAAAAAACAGATTTCAAGTATTTGGCTAAAGTATCATATCAAATTCAATGTCAGTTTGATAATTGTACATAATTCTTAGAAATTTCAAATGCCAAACGCAAAGTAATTTGTTATTAATATTTTATCACATAGCTTAAGTCTAAAAACCGATCTCAAGACTATTTTTTTTTTGTGTGTTCTTCCAGCAACTGAAAAATGGTTTTGGTTTTGGCAAAGTATTTTTATTGGTTTTGAAATTTTAAAAAAATTCTAGTATATGTATTAGAGTTTGTTTTATTGGTTTATTTTAACAAAATAAATAAATAAGTATTTACATACATATAATGTAGAAGTACAGCATTCGCTCCATATAATGATTTCATTTTTAAATGTTCATATATAAATTCTTTTAAAGATAAAGTGTAACGAGGACTTTAAAAAAAGAGAAATGCATTCAGACCGTGGTTTTAGTAAGTGATCGTTCGAAGTTCACGAAGATCTTCCAGAGATTATCATTCCCAGGATTATGATATTAAGTATACAGATGCCCAAAGAGATTAACCGATGGAAATTTTTGCGGATGACTGGAAATCTTATTGGAAGTCATCTCTTGAAACGTTTACATTATTTTTGTAATAACCCAATAATAATTTATAAATACAATGTAGAGAATCCATTAAGATTCACATAAATAAATTAAATTGCCTTTCATAGCATCATTTTCGGACATCCCAACAAAGTCCCTCTTGGGAAATTAAAGTACGGTTTAGGCCAACTTTGGATCCGCCTTTATATATGTACATATGTATGTACATGCATATATACATCTTGACTGTGACGATTTTTTTTCTATAGTTTTCTGTTTTTCTTTTTTTTATACCCTGCAGAGGCTATATTAATTTTGATCAGAAGTTTGCAACACATCTCCGACTATACAAAGTATATATATTCTTAATCACGATGAATAGACGAATCGGTCTAGCCCTACCCGTCTGTCTGGATCAACAGCTTCTCCTCTGAGGAGAAGCTACAAAGCTAAAATTTCCAACATAGGCCCCTTTTTGCTGCAAGCATTGTATATCTCGGAATCATCCCGATCGAACGACTATATCATGTAGCTCCCATAGAAACGATCGATCATGAATAAGGTTTATCCTCAATAACTCTGTTGTTTTTCAACAGAATGCTACGAAATTTGATATTTGTGAGTTTAATATACTTCTTAATGCTTCAATCAAGTTTTATCAGAATCAGTAAACTATATCATATAGCTGCTACAGCAACAGTCGATACAAAAAAAATTTTGTATGAAAAAAATTTTTTTTCTCCAGCTCAAAAATTTTAATTTGTAAATTTGGTATGTATAATTTAATTAATTAATAATGCTTCTGGTGAATTATATAGAGAATATCTAGAAGGGTATACGAACTTCTGCACGGCCGAAGTTAATCCATCTTTCTAGTTTTGTTTAGCTTTCGTTCCTTTGCTTTCTGAATTAGCAGACATACAATTTTCAGGCAATCCGTATAACTCGTCTCCTTAGCTCCACTCCCTCTTAACCCGCCCCAAAACAGACCATACGACCCCTTATCCATCTCACCCACCACCCCACCCCCTCCACCATTATGGTGTTGCACGGTAGTTGTAATTAAAAACGCGCAAGTCATAAAGTAGAGAAATAGAAAAAAGTTGCGAACAGGTCGTACGGACAGTCGTTCGGTCGTTCGGTCGGTCCGTCACCGGTCGCCTAGTCTAAGGGGAACGCCCCGAAACCGAAAAAGAGTAAAAATTTAATTTTCCATATGTCTGTCGTCGTCTGGTCAGCCTTCAATCATACGAAAAATGTGCTAATTGCAATAGAAACACAATTTCTATCGTAAAACAACAAAAAAAAAAAAAAAGGGAAAAATACAACTCAACACAAACTAATGAAGCGCAAAAAATGCCAACTTAGAGAGAGATGGAAAGAGAGAGAGAGTGAGTGAGAGAGGGAGAGAGTAAGAGAAAGAGCAAGAAAGATAAAGCGAGAGACAGGAGAGGAGAATGGCAAAAGTCACGAAAAAATTAAAAGAAGAAAACAACAACAGCAGCAATAGCAACAGCACCAACAACAACAACAACAACAAAAATTAGTTGTTGAAAATGAATTGCACTAATATCGAATTTCACACTGTTGCGCTAATGGCTGACGATGGCAGCAGCAATAGCAACAACAACAACAACAACAAAATTGCAATCAAGTTGTAGCTAATGTGCAAAGCGCTGATTGGACGAAACCTGACCGCAGAAAAAATATAAAAAAAATGGGAAAGAAAAAAAATGGAAATTATGATGAGGGGCCCCGGTTGAGTAAAGAGCACAGCCTCTGCCTTTTGCCTCTGCTTCCGCCTTCATCTCAGCTACCGCCTCTACCTCTGACTTTGCGTTTGCTTTTAAGAGCGGGTTTCACTTTTGGGGCGAGGAGTTTGTTCAGTTCAGTTCAGTTTAGTTTAGTTTGTTTAGCAAATTCTCAAAAATATATGCATATATGTATGTATGTATGTACATATATACATACATATAAAAAAAAAAAACAGAGAAAAAGAGAAGAAGAAAAACAACCGAAAACACACATATTGCAAAATGAAAAACAGAAGAAGAAGAAGAAGAAGAAGAAAAAAATAACTGGCAACCAATAACAAACTATAACTAACAACGTAAACTGATATGAAGCTGCTAGTTTATTGGTCAATCAACACTGAGCTGAGATGGCCAAGAGAGGATCGAGAAGCGATTGAGAGACGACGACAACGACAACGACGATCGAGACATTTTGGTTTCAGGTTGCCATTATATTGAACATGTATATAACAAGTTGGGCGGCATGCATATTAGAAGCAGAAAGCAACAACAACAACAACAACAACAGCAACAGCAACAACCTCATAGCAAAAATGTCGATAGAGATGGAGATATATACAAATGTACATAAGTACATACATACATACATACATAAAAACGATAGATACACTGAACGAAATTCAAAAGTAACAGCCAACAATTGCAGATGGATTTGGTAAATCATTATGCCAAATCTCGTCCTATCAATACATAAGAAAAATATTTATAAAGTTATAATATTTCAATCCTTTTCATTTCGTATAGAAATTTGGAATTCAATGTAAAAAGATTGAATATTCTAATAAGATATTGCAGGACATAATCATTAAAGAAACCTTAAATGCCCAAACATTTTTTGAATATATGTATATTGTAATCCATATCCATATCAGATTCCGCAATATTCTTTTAGATTAGGTATGCAACACCTTTATCTAATTATATTTGAAACCTTAATTCCTAGTAGAAAAAATGTATAAGGAAAGTAGAAATTGGATCTACTTAGTAGTAGATATTAAACAGAGAGATGCAAATTATAAGACTCTCCTTATCGATAAAGTTTGATATGTTTGTACTTAATGGCAATGGAAATACTTGATCACAGAAGCATTTAAACAATTAAGAAAAACTCCAATTAAAGTTAAATTTCGTTGTTTAAAATCAAGTTAAAAGTTAACAAACGAATCGAGAAAGTGTTGAGAAATAATTATGCGATGTCATTCCCATTAATGGTATGTATATACATACATATATTCGATCGATAGAATCAATAGTGATATCAAGTGAAAAGAATACTACATAAACTTTTCCAGATAAAAAGAATATACATACATATGTATGTATGTACATATGTAGATTGGACCAGATGGAGGGAAGAAACTTAATCAGAACTGAATTTTTCTATTTTTCTCCAATATAAGTATGTGCATATGTACATATGTATATCACATCCAAATGAAAGAGTCATCTGTCAAACATTTGTATCTCTTAAGGACCTCATCAGGGCAATAGAATAAATGCATTAAAATCCTGCCCTCAAGAAACGATAAAGAATCGGTATTAAATGTTTACGTGGTGACATAAAAAACTCCTAAGAATTTGTGATACCCTGTAAACGAATGGCCACATTATGTATAGATCCTTAATGAATCCTCAATGAATCCAATTGAAATTTTAATATACATAGCTAACTTATATAAGAAATAAAAATATAATTCCAAGGATCGTACTTTCCATTCATTGATGAAAGATGCGATGAACACTTTTGGCTTATTATTTTGTTAAAAAAATTGACATGAAATTTTTGTTGCAGTGCATTTGCACACTTGTCACCTGCAGGTGTATCGTAGCCGCCATCTAAGATTTAGTATCAACCATTAACTATCCAATTGGCAAGCTCTCAATACATTTTCTACAAACACACACACAAACATACACACACACACATACACACAGAAAAGACTTGCCTTGAAGCTTAATGATGAAATTATAGGCAAGAATGTCTTAAAGTCAAGAGAGAGAGAGAGAGAGAAAGAGAAATAGATGGAGTAGGAGCCCCGCCCCTCGAAAACCCGCTCAACTTGCTTTAATTTATGTAGCTGATTATGCTGCGAAATGTGTATAAACAAATCAATTGAATTGAATTTAATTGACCCAAAGAAGAGAGCCAGACGAGAAAAAGGCCAGGCTCACAAAATTTAATTGGCTTCATTTGCTAAGTGTATTTACATACATACATACATATGTACATACATACAATGGGAGAAGGGGTAATAAGGGGTAATAGTAAAGTGGGTGGAGTCAAGGTAATTGAGCATGTAAATTACATCGACCCTTTTTCTCAAATGAAAACAATGTTTCTAGCGCATCCCATACATGATGTTCAACGACAACATCAGTCGTAGTAAAAGATTCCCAAATGCCGCACCCATACCAGGCACCAGCACCACCGCTAACACCACCAACACCACCACCACCACCACCACCACCATCATCATCATCATCATTGTCAGCAACATCTTCAGCAGCAGCATCTTTGGCGACCCACAGCCGGCTGGCCAGCAACAAACTTTCCATTCCCGTTGGCTGACTGAAAAATGTTATCAAATCACAGCACACAAACGAGCGGCGATGATGACGACGACGACGACGACGACCACAAAACTAAGCAAGCCAATTTTCAGCTCATATTAACCCGCAGCACAAAGGCCAAACACCAAGAGCATCATGGCAAGAGAACCTGACTTAGCCAAAGACTCAGATTTAGACTGAGACCCGGACTCGGAATCGGATTCGGACACAGACACAGACACAGATTCAGATTCAGACCTGGACCCCAATTCAACTTTCTCACGCACTTCAAATTTCAATTGGCAATAAATGTAATGCAAAGCAACACTTTAAATCATTTGCAGAGTTGGGGCCAACGCCAACACCAACACTAACACCAACACCAATGAGAAGGAACTAAGAAGTATACATACATACACACATACATACATACATAGATGATAAGCAGTCGGTTAGAGAGGGAGGAAAAGTTGTAGAGATGGAAATTATGAGAACAAGTGCCAAAAGACCAAAATAGAAAATTGCCTTCAATTTGCCACAGTAATGGAAATGTAACAAAATTTATCGCATGTTATTTATCGATAACTTAAATAGCTTATAATGAGAATTAGGAGAAGTATATTTGTATGTATGTGCATATGTGCTTATTTATATGTAAAATGTTCATATTACTAATTCGATTTTTCGCAATCATTTGGATGGCACCTACCATCTCTAACTTGTAAGCCTCTGGCTGTCTATCGGTTTGGATTGGCTCTTCAATTCGAATCAGAAACGGGTAATTAAACGTTTGCATCTAATTGCCATTTCTTTTATATGGACAAAAATTTGTCTAGTCATAAAAGTAAACATCACAAGGAATTTGCAAATTCAATCGACTTACCGCTAATGCACTCATAAATTCACCACTCTGTGGAATGACTAGCGGTCTACCAAAGTTGATGAAGGGGGATGGATCTAAATACATTAAATTATATAGTATGTTGGAAGGCTTTAGTACACATTTGTACAAATTTTATAGGCAAACGCATTAACTAAAAATAAACGAAACCCAAAACGAACATTGAAAAAAAGCGCCTGTAATAGATTTTTATGTTAAAAAAACATGTACACACAGTCACACACACACACACATTCATATACTATTTTAATGGCGGTTGTAAAATATCACTTTTGACATATAAAAATGGGGGAGGATATGGTGGGAGAGTAAAAAAATAAGAGGATTAATAAACTTATAGTGGGAGATACATATAGGCGACCACAGAGAAAGAGAAAATCTATGTACGAGTATGGAAGCAAACTTTAAAAGTTATCGATAACACATAAAACAGCTGTAGAGTTTATTCGTTACATAACCTTAAAGGTTATCCGTTATTTTCCATTGTATTATCCCAAAAGATTAAAATATTTGGGTCAATTAGAAAATTACATATGGAAAGCCTGTACCATATAAGTACATAGTTGAATAAAGTAAAATTAATTTATCAATTGAAAATACATCTTTCTACTGCACACTATATATAATTTAAAATCATCGGATAATATAATTACGTCATCTTGCATATTAATAATTTAATAATTTGTCATCATATTTTTCCAAGTTTGAGGTACGAGCATTTCGCAATAAAAAATTCGCTTAACATCTTTGAAACCTTAAATTGTCGGAACAAATAATTAACCCTAAAGTTGCTGCTCAGTAATCCACTCGAAAGGACTCGTCCAACAAATACTCCTTAAAATCGCAACTCAAGTAATCCTACAGAGGAATATTATGAGGCTTTCTCCCACAATCAGTTGTATTTTTTATCCGTAGCTATACATATACATATGTATGTATGTATATTAATAGAAAATATAAAGTATTATGATACATACAACTATTTTATATATATGTACCTACTCGTAATATATACATACATATATATGTAACATTTAATTTTATAGTATATATATATACATATATTTATATTTATTTTTCATTAATGGTATCTGAGCCTCAATTTGATAAAAAATTTAAAAGGATATTCTCCAAGCATACCACGCAACAGCAAATGCATGATCGAAACTTATACTGCTTGTAGAAACTTATACTGCTTGCTGAAGCATATACTGCTTGCAGAACAAAGCATCGAACGCATGGTCTAGCTCAATTACATCTTGCATACTTGCGATATTCTTTGTCCGATTTTAACGAATTTTGATCAATTGGTAAATATTGGCTATCTTATTGGGTGTACTAAAAAAAGAAATGGGCTCCATTTACCACAGCTCTACTTATTCAATTTCTTTTAATTTTGTGGGGGGCGAAAGTGGTAGTAAAGTAAGCTTCATCTGCGTAGACATTAGACTGATGTTCACATTAAATTTGGTTGGCATAGCTCTGTTGAAGCTGAGTTTTACCCTATAGGTACATACATACATACATGGTATAAAATGAACACTGCTGGAAAATCGTTTTGTGACAATGGAGAAGATGCAATGTCAACTGCAACTGCGATGCTTTTATCAAAAACTTGAAACTCCATAAGAATAAGTGTATCGGAAGGGGATTAATTTAAAGGCGCTGAGAAACATTTGTAAGCTTAAATGTTATAACATTTTTAAATACATGAAAACAGTTTTTTTTTTTTTGGTTTCAAATTTTTGGAAATGCATTGAAGACCTCAAAAATAAGTTATAAAATTACATACGATATGAACTTTTAAAATCGACTGATATACATACATACATATAATCTAAGTAGAGCCCAGAAATAAAAGGAGTTTTTCCAGAGTTGTGGCACTGTTTGTTGATTATCCCACTTATACATATGTGCTTCTTCCTGTAGTTTTTCCAAATTATTTTTTCCAGGTCATACATATGTTGAATACATACCTTTTCCATTCAGTTTTATTAAATTCAATAATAAATAATAAAAAAACTACCTGAAATTCTCCGCCATTCTTGTCTTGATATCTGTTTTGCTTGATGCTTCAAATTTTTAGTCATATACATACATAGTTGAGATTTCGCTTCCAACTTTGATACACAAGTGCGATACAGTACCGATAGTTTTGTACTTATATATATATATATAAAATATTCCTCTTTGATCGTTACAGTTAAGTAAAAAAGCGGTTCTGCAATGGGAATTATTTGATAATAAATTTGGTAAATTGTCATTTATGGTATTTTAATGTTTGAGTGAAAAGCTGGGATCATTCGCATAGATTTTAAATGTAAATACATATTTCCTTAGAATTACATAGCTCCATAAAGAAGAACATCCAAACAATTTTTTTTTTTTTACAAGATAATACAAAGATAAAGTCTAAAGTTTGAACCGCTGTGACACGCCACAGGAATCGATCAATTAGTCGTCTTAAGGAAAATCGATTTTCTTTTCCTTTTAAATCCATTTGAAAACCTAGACAATTGATTTTAGGAATCAATTTATAGAAGATTTTTGTGTTCACTGAGTGACGCAGGATTTGCAAAAAAAAAAAAAAAAAAAAAAAAAGAAAGAACGAGTTCAGTAATGTAATTTTTAAATGAATTATGAGTTTCAATAATACGGTATTCAATTTCATATGACTAAATAGCATGAAAAATGCTCTAATGGAAACAATTATAGCATACTTTATTTTCTTTTCATAGTCTGTTCCATTGGACTGATCGGTCACACAGACTAACCTGAGTTGGCGAACAAACTGGCTTTTGAACGGACGCTTTTCCAAATCGATTCCCAACCTAACCCAACATACAAATCAGTATCAAAGGCAAGAAGGGTTAAAAGCGAAAAAAAACACCGAAAAATAAAAAAAAAATCTTTGCACTTGAACTAATTTACATAAAGAGAAGCTTGCGAGGCGAAGGCACCAGCACAAGACGAGACGCTTCGTCTGGGATAAATGACTGACAGTCGTCGGCCTGGGGCAGGCAATTGAGCCAGCATAGCCAGCTACTTCAGTAGCCAAAGCCGACAGGATGAGGAAAAACAAAAGACCGAAAAAACAAAAAAAAAAAAAAAAAAAAACCGAAAAGAAGAAGAAGAAAAAAATAAAATAAAATAAAGACAAAGACAAAAAAAAAAAAAACAGAAAAGGCAACGGCAAAGTCAAAGGCATAGGCAAAGACGCATCAGTTGACTCTCTGGGAAGAGTTCTCTCTGGATTGTTCTGTTCTGTTCCGTTTCATTCGGTTTGGCTTGGTTTTTGGTTTGGTTTGGTTTGGTTTGGTTCTGTGTCTGTCTGGAAGATGCTAAATGCGCGTTAAATGATGCTTTCGTTGCGCATGCGCGCCGAACGACATTGTGCTCATAAAAATCACGAATTGATGGAGTGTCCAAAAGAGCGATCAGCAAATCATTTTTTGCACAAAATTGCCGAAACATATGCAGATGAGACGAGAAAGACGAAGGTAAAGTAGAAGTAGCAGCAGCAGCAGCAACAGCAGCAGCAACAGCAACAGCGGCAGCAGCAGCAACAGCAGCAGCAACAGCAACAGCAACAGCAGCAGCAACAGCAGCAATATTCGAGAGGACTTTGGCTTCCAGTTGAGGCCCTCAGGTGCACTTGGGTGTTTGACTAAGGTCGCCCTGGAACTGGCTTTCGTTGCTTACTCACTCACTCATTCCGACCAACTGACTATCTGCCATATGTAAGTGCTAGAGCCATGAAAATGTAGCAAAAAGTAATAACGTAATCGTAATACTCTTCTACATGCTTACATGTAATAAATATATATATGGATATCATATGGTTAACTGGTTTTATTGTGAAATTAACTCCCTGATTTATGTGTGTACATATATCTAATTTCAGGGTAAGGGATTATCTGAATGTCAGTTAAAAAGAACTTATGCCTTTAACAGCCTTTAACAAAAGTGAAACCATTTTTGATATGTAAGTCCATTGATCCATATTCTTTTAGGGTATAAGAACAATAACAACCACATCAACAGCAACAGCAGCAACAACCACAACAACAACCACAACAACAACGAAAAATCAATTCACACTCAATGCCAGGTTTCGTTCCTTCTCACACACTCCCAAACTGTGGACAGAGTTCTAAGCTTTTGTTATTTACTTTTCGGACTGCCTCCTCGAGAATGGAATGCCACTTGTCTGTCTCGGAAAGATTCACTTCTCTTCCCTTTCGATCTCTGACTGCCGGTCTGTTGGGCTGCTGTATATACATACCTACATATGTACATATGTATGTATCTATATATATGTACATACTGGATGCTGTTGGATTTATGTGAGGGGGTTAGAGTTCGCAATGGCTCGATGAGCCGTTGAGTTAGTTTCAAAAACGTTAAAGATGAGGAGTTGCCCTGCCCGTTGCACCAAGCGTGGCATGGCGAAATGATTTACATTTGCAGGTCCAAGTCAAAAGCCGTGTAACGACTTTCAACCAGAACGAACGAATGAACGAACGAACAAACGAATGAACGGACATATGGACGGAAGAAGCGGAGCAGCAGAGGAACGGACAAAACGCTTTTGGCCTGCTCTTATGACTGCATGCACTTGCTGTTGTAATTAATTTTTCTTTTTATGCCCAAAATCGATATGGGCAAGATAATCGGTTTTCAACCGAAAGACCAGTAGCACAATAATAAAGTTTATAATTTCTGAAAATAGATAGCAAAACTCGGTGGCATGTTTGCTGCTGGCCAAAACACAAGTTGACCCTTTTTTTTTATTTTATTTTTTTTTTTTTCTGTTGCTGCTGCTGTTGCTGTTGCTGTTGCTGCTGTTGCAGTTGCTGCTGTTGCTATTGCCATTGCCATTGTCGTTGTGGCTCGAAAAATATCGATTACATGTTAGACAGACTTCTACTACTACTTGCATGGTCTTTGGAAATTCAATTCCAGCGAAAACAGTTAAATTCCGGTAAAAAGAAGCGAAAAACGAAAAAAGAAAACAGAATAAACAAAAATAGACAAAAAAAGAAATAAGAAGAAAAACGTTTCCACCATGCGAAAGTCTCTCTGTGGTCCAACCAAACGAAAGAACGACTAAAACGTTGTGTTTGTGGTCCAAGCAACGTGGCGGTGGTCCCAACGATTATCATGAATTGATCTGTAAGATGTCAAAGCGCAGCCAAAAGAATGGAGGAGACTCCCTCCTGCTTCAGCTTCAGCTTCAGGTTCAGCTCCATCTCCGATTCCACCACCAACTTCAACTCCATTTCCCCATCCTCCTACTCCTTCTGGGAGCACAAAACATACACACACATGTGCCACTTTAACTTCAACTTCGACTTTGACTTCTTTCCAGCGTTCCCAGGCCAAGTCAGGCTAGGCCTAGGTAAGCCCAGGACAAGACGGACCGGGCCGCCTTACACTGCAGTGCCGGGACGGGACGGGACAGGCCAGGCCAGGCCGGGCCGGGCCAATGCGCGCACACACACAAAATGTTGTTGTTAGAATTGCACACAAGATAACAGCAAAATGTTGGCAGGCACTGTTGACATTATGAATGACAGCGGTTATTTATTATGTCTTATGGTTGGACAACAATTTTGTTTTTTTTTTTTCGCTTTTTTCTTTTTCGTTAGCAGTTAGCAGCAGGAGGAAGGAGCAGAAGTGGAGGACAGGTACTCAGCCAGTCAGTCTGTCTGTGAACATATCATACAGTAGCTAAATATGTGGGTTAAGTGAAACTATTAAATATTCGTTAGATATGAAAAAACCAACAAACCAAAAAAAAAAAAAAAAAAAAAAAAATGAAACTTCACAATAAAAATTATCGTATGCAATAGCCAAAGTGGCCCAAATGGAAGGATATGTCCGACTAGTTGTTTACCATCTTTGGGCTGGCTTAATTAACTTTATGTATGTTTGTGTAAATCAACTAATTAAATATCATTTAAGGTCCATACAGTCTGTCAAGAAACACTTTACACAAAGAAAAAAATAAAACAAAATGAAAATGGAATCAAGGAAAATCATTTACAGATCACACGAAAAACGAGGATCAACTTGAGGCAAAGAGTGAAGTTGCGGAAGATAAGCCGAAATGCAGCCAAATTTTACAACGATCCAAACATCAAGAGTATAATTTTCGGACTCGACTCCTTAATAACTGTGGCAAAGCCACAGAACCCCGTCACTAATCCAGATGAAAAAAAAAGTGGGAAGAGTGGCAAAAGATTCCTTTAGAGTACGTCCAAAACTTGGTCCACTCGATGAAAAAACACATGAAACATTTAGTCAATGTTAAGATTAGGCTAAAATTAGCATAATTATAATAACTTGTTTTTTAATTTAACTTACTACTTACTAATAATCTAATAAACATTGAAAAATTGCAAAAAAACTAATTTTTTTTGTATCTAAGGACAAAAAGAATCGAATTTTCTTTCATCGTGTATAGTGTTTCTTGACAGACTGTAAGTGCCCAAAGAATTTAATTCATGATCGAGTAAAATGAAAATTTATAAACTTCATTGATAACTTAATTATAAAATTTTTGTGTTTTGTGAAGTGTTTAAATTTCATTTGAAGATTCGATTTTTCAAGAGATTATTATCTTTTATCTCTCCTTTAACATTTCTTAGTTTATACAATGTATCGGAACCTAAACCTAAATATGTAAATGAGATAATCAATTTTAAAACATTTTCCGACAATTTCAATTCTATACAAAAATATAGAAATATGTCGAAAATGTACGTAATAAATATATGTATGTATGTATGTATGTATGTACATACTAGATGTAATAATTGTTTAAACTTTAAAGGCATTAAATCACAAACAAACAACAAACATACGACTCGAATGCCAATTCTGTTGTATAACAGAGCTGCCAACGCGTTTTTAAAATAATACTTATTTATGTTGTTAAGTTGCAAACCTGCCCACTGTAGAACTTTGTCTATTCATTATCATATACAATAGACAAGCCAAATACAATAATATATATAAATAATTATAGCCAAATACAAACTAAATATTGTTCGAAGGTTTTCTAATATAAGGGAAAAAGGAAACTGAAATCAATTCCACTCAGAGCAATAAAATTATTTAAATTTCCCATATCAAAATTCATTGAAAGGAAGATTAATTAACAAATTATTTGAATATTCTATAGGTTCATAAGGTGCCCGAACTAAGTACATAAATGGTAAAAACATTTAAATCGTTATAATTTCCACAAAATGCATATTTTTGATTTCTCTCTTTGTGAAAAAGTACCGTTAGGTTTTCACGTTACGTTTATGTATTTTTGAAAGTGCAAGTTGAGTTTTGCGATTACTTTGCTTTGATATCTTGTCAGATCACCATATGTAATTTAAACTTTTAGTAAGTAACTAAGTAATTTTATTTTAGCTGTTAAAAAAAATAAAAATAAGTGAGTTTCAACTACAATCCTTAAATTTGGCAATTCCTATTCATTTTCTTTATTAAGAAATGTCGAGTTTTGTACGTTTAACCAAAGAATAGCATGGTGGGATTGTCGTGCTGTGCGATATGGGGATGTCAATTAGCAAAATTGAAGAAATTTTCGGAACAAATAAGAATAGTTTCTCAGCGACACAGAAAATTAAGGGAAAGGTCCCTTTCTGTTCGCCAAACATTGATTGACAACTGTACAATAAGGACTAATTCATCTCTTCTGATATCTACGAGACGTATTCAACAAATTGAAGAGCTCGGATAATGTTTCGTACGGAAAAAAAAAAATTCCGGAAAGCGAAGCTACCTGCTCGTTACGGGTTGCCGAAAAGTATAAGTTTTGGGACACTGAGAGGAAAAATATAGTTTTCATTGACAAAAAAAAGTTCAATTTAGATGGTCGGGATAGGTACCGATATTATTATCATGATAGAAATTTTCACGGAGTCTTTAATGGTATGGCCTGTGTTCGAAATTTAAGAATGGACTTCAAGAGGTATTGTGCCGCATAAAATGAATGCCTCAAATGATTTTGACCTGTTGGACACTGGTTTAGTGCCATTTGGAGAGAATTATTATGGTGACACATGGAATTGCCAGCAGGATAACTCACCCATCCATACATCAAAGCTTAATAAAGTATATTTTAAAGGGACACAAATACCTGTTTTATGATGGGTAGCACCCAGACCAGACTTAAATCCAATTAAAAAACTGTGGAAAATCTTGACACAACGGGATAATGCCAATGGGAAACAATGTGGAAGTTTAATAGAGCTAAAAATTGATATTTTCGAAGAATGGGCGAAAATTGACATCCAATGATTCCAAAACCGAATTTATTTGATTCAAGGACGAATATTAAAAGTGTTAAATAACAAAGGCTGCTCTATTTGACATTCTGTTATGGTTTAGAAGTGAATTTTTTGTGTTTGTTCTTTTTTTTAGTTTTAAGACACAAAATATGAATTTGTCCCAGTTATTTAATTCCTTTGAAAATATTTTGTTTAATTTTTTTTTTATATTAATTTAAGTGTTTTTGGATTAAAATCAACTAAAATATATTTTTGATTTTACTAAGTTTAAGCAAAAATTAGCGTTGTTGGAATATATTGATCGGTTCAGTTTTTACAGTTCTCAACGTACTGTCACACTTACTTATTTTGGGCACCTTATATAAGATCGATTCATAGTAAATAAAATAGATTCGGCCAGTGGAAACTGTACACATATGTAATTCTGCAATACTGAATATCTTTAGATGAACAATCAGGCAGAGCTATTCCTTAAAGATTTGATTCAGATTTCATAGTTTATATAAATAGATTTCGAGCAATTCGCTTTAAATCATTGGATATGGCAGTAAGGATATATGTAACAATCGACAATTGAATATCGGATTAAATGGAATAATGGTATATTGGCACAAGGATTACAGATGATTATGGCTACTTTCATATACATAGATTTAATTAGTTATGTAATTATAGACATATTTATTTAGTGTATAATCCGACGTCTAATGACATAGTACATAGTTTCTGAAGATCGAGTATGTATGAATGATTTGAATAGATGAAATCCAATGTAACCTACATATACGTAAAAAGTGAAGGAATGAATATATTATTCCGTTAGATTAGGATCAACTCATGGATACCTAAACCAATTGGTTACCATCATCTTTTTGTATTGAGGTTTTTATCTAGAGGTCAATCTTTTAACGAGTCGTTAGTTTAGATGATAGTCGTAGATGATATTAATTTTATTTGATGACCCACAACCAAATAAAAAGATTTTACCATACTCTATAAATACTCTTGCTAAATTATCTTTACTTTGGGATCATGGTAATTGGAATTTGTTATCAGTCCAGTTGGCTTAACTTTACCATTGTTAGTACCAATGATTAAGTGGTAAAAAATCTAAACTTGCATCAAATTGTATTAACTTTTTGATTTAACACTTTTCCTCTTTCCTTTTCGCAAAACTCTTATGTTATGTGGAAAATTGTGTAAGTTAAAGTCACAAAATATAAAATTATTTGTACAAAGCAAATAATGTGAAAATTTGTGTTCTTCTTGTTTCGACATAGTACCGTTAAGTGCCAGGCTTTCGACTTCATTAGATTGTAATAAACGCGTTTCGGTTACAACCTCCAACAAAACAACAGCAACAGGAACAACAACAGCAAACAACAGCAGCCTCACTTATACATACATAGCAAAAACAACAACAAACTGACAGTACCATAAAAACAAAATTGAAAGAAAAGTCTAGTCTCAGCTTATAACTGCAATTTCGTTCGCACAAACTTCAATGGACTTCATTAAAATATTCGAAAACACAAGCAAGCAGTTTAAGCATGCCAAGACCCCTTTTGCCCCTTTCCCCTCTACCACCACCACCACCACCACCACCGCCATCATCACCCCTATCCGCCTCCCCTATCAAAC
Source organism: Drosophila sturtevanti (assembly GCA_018150375.1). Taxonomy (NCBI): domain Eukaryota; kingdom Metazoa; phylum Arthropoda; class Insecta; order Diptera; family Drosophilidae; genus Drosophila; species Drosophila sturtevanti. The sequence goes on along the minus strand of JAECWJ010000696.1, from coordinate 1,724,627 downwards.
ACCTCCTACAACAACAACAACAACTAAAAAGAAACGGAAAACTTGTCAGACAGCGCCAAGCATACTATAAACTGGAGGAGGATCGAAGAAAAGGCGTAGCAGAAGGATGAATATGATGGCAAAGACTATAGGAGAGTGGTTACTGTTGAGTGGTGAGTGGTGAGGGAAGTAGTGGGGATCTAAGGGGATAGAGCAAACTTTTTGGTGCCAGCTGTGCGTGGAGAGACCGAATCCAAAAACCGGGAAGAGTTCAGAGGTCTAATTGAAAATGCGCAAAAAACCTTAAAAATATTGAGAGTGTGTAGTAAGGAAGTAAGGTCCCCAATATAGCTGCAGCAGCTCCATCGTCTTTTTCATCTTATTCGTCTTTTAGCTTGCTTAACCCAGCCCGTTGCCCCACCACCCCTCCCACCCTTCTCCGCCATTTACCCCTTCCATTACCCCTTTCTGTTTTCTTCATTAGAACTCAATTTGCCGCATATGAGAGACGCCCACAAGCAAGATCATGGCCCCTCCTTTATTCCCACCTCCACCCTACTACTCCTTTGCATCTCGGAATGCAAATTTATAACACGAAAGGCAAATTGGGGCCAACTTGTGACAATTTACGATATTAACACTAAATATTTGTGCCCCGTCGTGATTTACGTGATGCTTGAATATGAAAAGAAAACGAATAAATATTTAAAGAACTTTAACGAAACTTGAATACTCTCACATACATACATACATACATACATACATATGTATGTATGTACATACGAGTAGTTGTTTTGATAACATGATGTAACTTTTATAACAAATGATGTAAAATGATATTTAATTAAGAACAAGTTAATCAATATATTAAAAAGCAAATGTCATATGATGAATCGAAAGAATTTATAGAAAGACAATGTCATACATAAGTTGTATATACATATGAATTCAAAGGATGCCAATATATGCCAAAGTCACCTGCCAATAGCATATAGTATATTTGGCAATAATCATCATATATGTACATACACACATACATATATATGTATATAGTAAAGGACTAATGGCAAAATATCGAAATATATCAGTTCCAAGTGATCGAGTGGAACAAGAACTTAGATATAATAGAAATAAATGGAATGTTATATAAAAATTTCAAATTTTGCTAGGTATCCAAGTTATACATATATATGTATCTATCTACTTATATAGATTGGAAATTGTAAAAGAAAATATTAATAATATTGTTATCTGAATATATGTACAAATTGAATTTCATTTCATTTAACATTTTTACTTAACAAAATTCTCTAACTCGATGATTCGATTATATGTATGTAAGCAAACATTGAAATAAAATGCCCAATTTACATACATATATAGGATAATTTATCTTGACAAACTTAATCTTCGATTTGGTATGCCTTCTCCGATAAACCACAAAACGATTCTCTGACAACGAGTGGGTAAGTATACGAAAAAAAAAAAGAGAGGGAAAAAAAACATTATAATATTTATAAGTCGCATTATTTTGAGGTTTATGTGTTTTTATTGTTTGCCTGTAATAATTTTGAAGCTTAAAGCGTTGCCAGACAAAACGAAGATGAGAGCGCAAAAGAGAGAGAGAGAGAGAGAGAGAGAGAGAGAGAGAGATGCCAACGGCAGCAGCAACAGCAGCAGCAGCCAAGACGCATAAAGTGGAGCAGTTCAATAAAATTTTATGATAATTGCCAATGGCCTGAAAGTCAGAGATGCTCGCACTGGCAGCAGAGGTAAATGTGGATAGAGGGGGAGGGAGGAGACAGGAGCAGGTGAAGAAGTTAGCCACATCCCAGGAAAACAAGACTTTCAGACAGACGATGCTGACAAATGAAGAGATATCCGTTTTTTTTCTTTTTCTCTGCTTTTTTTTTTTTATTTTTGCCAATGATTTAATTATACAGTTCAAAGTCGAAATACAGATACAGTTAGGCAGACGGAAGAAGTTAAAGAGCCGCGCCCAAAAAAAAAAAAAAAAAAAATGCTAATTTTTGCCAAAAAAAAAAAAAAAAAAAGAAATAATAAAATGAATTTTAAATAAAAAAAGTAAAATTAGGAAGAAGAAAAAAGCGCAAGATAAAATTTCTCCTCGCTCAATAATTAAGCGATCATCTAATGGGAAAAATCAAAATGATTTTAGGTCAATGAATTTGTATTTTTTTGTGCGTTTTTTTTTGTTGTTGTTGTTGTTGTTGTTGTTGTTATCATCAAACTGTAACCGAAGCGAAACAACATAACTCACAATTTGCATGGAAGGAAGGAGGAACGAACGCAAATTACAACAGAAACAACCAAAAATTTGAATTTAGTTTGGAAATCGTCTCTATCTTTATCCCCTCTCCTTTTCTCTCTTTATCTCTAGCTCTCGCTCTATCAGTCTTTATAATAAGCATTTCCATTTTGACGTTTTGGGGCCTGACATAGAAATCTGCACCGTTGGCTATTAGCAATTAACTGGGTCTATTATGAGTTTTGAAGGCACCGAAACGAAAATAATATTTGACATGCCACAATCCATGGAGAGGGGAGCTATGGAGGGAGTATAGGGGTAGGGCCAGATGAAGAAGATCGAAACGAATCGATCGCATCTACGCCCAAGAAAAGAAAAAAACAACAAAAAAAAGTCGAAAACCAAAAATCAAAAACCAAAACCAAATTCAAACTAGGCAGAAGAAGCGTGGTAAAGTGGTCAATTGTGGGAGAGGGTATACAGGGGGAGTTATCGGGAGTATCGGAGGGTAGCAACTGTGCGCATAAAAGCCAAATGCCATAATAGCCAAATTAATCAGTCACAGTTAACAACACGAGATCTCGGAGACTCTGTGAGAGACTCTGAATTCTTCCACCGATCAGCAGATCAACGGAGCACGCGGAGCAGACGGAGCAGGCGGAGCATGCGGAGGCTAGCGATGTCCCGCCGTGTGCGTTGATGACTTAACAAAAATGTCAAAAATACAACAAGGCAATATAGTGATGGAGAGTCAGGGGGATGTGGTTGAAGGTGAAGATGGAAGAGGGGAGGGGGGGGGATGGGTCTGAAAAAACCAATCCATTGGCAATGCCCTTGCCAAATGAAAAGTAGAGGGTCAATAGTTAGTCTTCATGCAAACCGATATAATAATACACTTGCATAATTTAGTTAAGATTTGTCATTAAAAATGTTGCCAGTAAACAAGCAGATAGATATACATACATATGTATGTACATATAGATAAGTATATAAAATCAATGTACATACCCTTTAATAGTGAATTGTTATATGCATACAAATATGAACCATTTAATACCCAACACTTAATGGCTAATTGTAATAAATAGTTGAAATTTTTAGCTACCGTTTCACATTTAATGATAATTATATATACATATATGTACAATACTTGTATATGAGAAATCCAAATGTAATTGTTACACAGAGAATGTTGAGAAGAATCAAGGGCGGGGCGGAGAGGAGAGAAGAGGATAGTGAAGTGCAAAAAATGTATTTAAAGAGGTTGAATAGGTAGGCAGTTAGATGGGTAGGTAGCTACTAGGTTCCCATCAATAAACCTAACCGGACTGGAACGGGAAATTGTCTCGCATGAATGTTAATTGAAATATGCGTATGAATGATGGACGGGCAACCGATAGAACGAGAGAGATCGCGACAGACATAGAGACAGAGACAGAGGGAGAACGTTTGTATATACTACAGATGGACTTTCACAATTTATTGATTGATTTATTGATTGAAATCTCCTCAGCAGTCGCAGTGGCAGTCGCAACTCGCACTTGGCTTCCTTTTTTTTTTTTTTTTTTTTTCTTTAATTTATATTTTTCATTTTTTTATTTTGTTTGTGTTTTGCCATTTTTTTTTTTTTCTTGCTGATTTTGTACAAATTGTTCAAGTCCAAGTTCGTTGCCTAAGTCTTTCAAGCAGGCGCCCAGCCGCGCCAACAATAACAAGAACAAAAACAGTGTAGCAAAAACAAATAGAGAGTGAGGTAGAGAGAGAGAGAGAGAGAGAGAGAGAGAGGGAGAGAGAAAATGAGTGAAAAGAGTAAGCCAAACAATAAATAATTAAAGCAATTAAAAACTCTAAAACAAACATTTAACAAGCAGCGGCAGTTTGAAAAACATTTTTTCTTTTTGAATTTTTTTTTTTTATTTTTGTTTTGTTTTTCTTAGTTGTTGGTATGGAAAATATTCCGCTAATCAATTAACGACTAAGGCATACCCTGGGAAAAACAATCATGAATAACCACATCGTTTATCTCATTTGAAAAAAAGTAATTGGAATGTCAGATAAGAAAATTGTATATATGTATGTATATATACAAATATTTATACATAAATAATACTAAATTAATAATAATCTAAAGTTAAAACAAAATAATAAATATAAGGAAAATATTATACAGAAATTAAGGATAATAAAGATACCACATATCTACATATAAAGGGTTTATATAGCTATAGTGAATTATTTGGTATTTTTTTATATTAAATGAACTTTTTGTTTTGCTGATTTAGTCTTAATAATCCTTAGAGAATATCTAACAAATTAAGAAAAAATAAAGAAATTGAAAATAAAAGGCATGTTTAGTATTATTTCTTATATAATATAGGACAGATTTTAGAATAAACCAATTTATAATATATATATATATATATACATACATATATATACACATGTTAATTTTATATACCAAACACATTCTTAGTATTATATGTACTTCATGTTGGAGAAGAAACACAAATGAATTATATTTATATTGAATATTAATACGTAATTAATCAAATATATACATATATACATATTTGATATATACATATTTTCTTTCTTAATTATCGGCACTTGAATATTATAAAAAATACTTAGTATTGGTTTATATGGGGTATTTAAATTCAACATAAACCCAAACAATATCAACATTATATATTTTTTAAATTTCAATCTCAAATTTAATTTTCAAGTATGTCTGTTCTATTTTATTCCATTACACCCCATCCTACCCATTATCCAAAATAATTTCGCATGCTAACCAAAAAAAAAAAAAAAAAAAAATAACCATCTCTTTATCTTGCCCCCAAATCGCGTCTAAATGTTGCACATTTATCAAAAAAAAAAAAGAAAAAAAAAAACGAGGAGGAAGAAATAAGCCCAATCTCCACCTCTCCACCTCTCCACCACCAAATATAAAAAAGGTCAACGCACAGTTATGCGAGACCCGATCCCATCAGCTTGTTACAGTTGGCTATTTCGTGTGTCTGTCTATCTGTCTGCCTGTCTGTCTATCTGTCTTTCCCCTCTTTTTTTTTTTTTTTTTTTTTTGAGGGTACAAACTCTATTTCCGCTTGGCACTCGTAATTCACGGCAAGTACAAGCAAAATTTGCGCAAAACAACAATTAGAATTCTGTTTCTGTTTACCTTCTATTTTTTTCTCTTTCTCTCTTTTGTGATTATTTTGTTTTCGCAAATTCGGAAATCTAATTTTGTTTCTTTTGGCTTTTTGTTTTTTTTTTTTTTTGCAATTAAAAGGAATTTTGTAGGTCTGCCCCAGGCGGAAGAAGATGGAAGCAAGTACAAAGGAAGGAATCGTTTGCTTCTTTGATGTACCTACTAAATGAGGCGATAAACCAAATGATTATTAATTCTAAATAGAAAGCATCCTGCCTCTTCCACAAACCCTTCCTTGAGAGAGAAGAAAACAATTTAAACTGAAATTAGAATTACATTAAAAGATTGCATGGAAATTGAAAAAGGTTTTTTTTTTATTTTTTATTAAGAGACAGTCGGCATTTTTCTGGGGTAGTAACCCACAGATTTAAACATTTGATTCCTTTTCATAGAGGTATGTGGGGTATGAGAAACGAGGCCACCTTTTAGTTCCAATAATTTACCAATTAATCATATTACTCAAAACATCTCCTTGGCCTTAGCAGACAATAGGTGCTGATTGCTGCCCACCTCTTCTCATGGAAATGGGCACAGGAGAACCAGCACAAGAATGCAGACAGTTGAAATATGAGAGAGACTGAGTGAGTGAGTGAGAGAGAGAGATGGAGCAAGTATTCATGAGAGAAGAGGGAGAGGGAGAGAGAGAGAGAGAGAGAGAGAGAGAGAGAGAGGGAGAGAGAAGGGGATAACCTGCGTGCGAGCATCGTCGTGTGACGTGATAAATGATTTCGATTAGTTTGTTCTTGTAATTCGACGCCTATAAATGGGTCTATGATTGAGCGACGATGACTTCGTTTACGTTGGAAGCTAAAGAACGCCTGCTAGGTAGCCCCTCCTTCTGCATCCCCCATCCCCCAATACCATCACCATCACCATCATCCGCATACCCATTCCCATCTCGATTCACCATTCACCATCTATGTCTCCTTAGTCATCTATCTGTGCTTTGCTCTTCTTCTGTTGTCTGCCATCTCTCCTTCCCTCTCCTTTTTTGAAGTCATTTGACAAATTGTCTATAATTGAAAGATTAGCTTTCCTCAGGTAAACTTATACCACGTCGTTCGACAAGATGTTTCTTATCAGTTGTCTTCCATCTGCCTGTGTCGGTGTCTCTACCTCTACCCACTGCATCTCCCTCTCATCCAACCATCTACTCAACCATCCATCCATCCATCCATCCATCCATTCATTCGACTGTTGGTGTGTGTGTGTGTGTGTCTGCCTCTTTTTTTTCTTCTTTCTTTTTCTTCCTCTTGGTGTAACGTTTTATTAATCAAATTCACAAAATGGTTTTAGGGTGGAGCCAGTTTACATAAGCCAAGCCAGCCTCCTTGTAATTGGAAATGGTGTGAAATTCGCGTGCCACAAGCTCAACCAAAAGACTGACTTAAAAGATGGGATAGAAGCAAGTGGGATGGGGGTGAGGAGTGAGGGCCATGGAGATGAAGAAGGAGTCACACAACATGTTGACAGAGATCTCTTTGGGGGGCCCTTACTCTTAACTTACCCACACCGACGCAATTTCCCATTCCAGATGTTTTGTTTTCATTTTTGTTGTTGTTGTTGTTGTTGTTCTTGTTTTTCTTTATTTTTTTGTATTTTTTTTTGTAATGTTTGAAACATGTCAGCGCAATGCGATAGCCTTATCGCTGTCAATTATTCAAGCCGAGTCGGGGCATTGAGCGGATCCGAGGTCTATAATGTAAAGAGACTTGAGGTAGAATCGGGGGTCTTACAAATTACCCTCTTAACTATAACAAACCCAAGCAAGGCGCGAGACAAGTGTGCCAAATGGTTTTAATGGGGGAAGGTGAAGGGGAAGGAGGGGTGGCAGCAACCAAAAGTAGGGACAATCATTTTAATACAAGATTATAAATGTTGAAAAGAAAAACCACTATATATGTATGTACATATGTATGTACATATCAAATTGTATAAGTCTGTATATAAAAATGATGATTAATGCTTGATCCGATATTCGATCTATTCAGAAACTAAACAAAAACACATTTTGAAAACCATTTGAAAACTAACTCAATTTAAATGAACCGATCTGAAATGATATCTTAAACGATTAAGGACTTTAATATATCCGATTAATAAAACGATTAACAAATCGAAAAAGAACTCTGAATTTATTTTGCATTCAAATCCTCTTACAGTTTATATACAAATTATACTTAGTACAAATCATTCGTCAAAATACATATGCCAAATTCTGAAAATCAATTTACATATATATACATATCTTTGTAAATTTCCATGAAATAATTTTTGTTAATTTATTTTTAAATTTGTATCACCGAAAAAAAATTGTTTAGTTCTATAAGGGCAATATTATAAGCAATCGTTTAAATTAATAATAATTTACATATTATAAAATTAAATAACAATAAGAATACATACATAAATACTTGATTATCGAATATTCTTTTAATTTTCCTAAACCTGAAACAGAATCTCATGGAGACATTAATTGTTAAATACTTAATGATCCCATATTAAATAAAAATTTAACAATTAATTGATTACATATTCTAAACGTTCAATATTGAATTGACTAATTCAAGGTCAATATAGAAACAGTTAAATAACTAATTTGAAACATTTTTCAAAAACAAATCAAGTCTCCATAATAAATATATAAAAAAAAGAAGCTAATTGAAAAACTTTATTCAATTCGGAATATAAGTACATAAATACATGAAAAAAAAAAAAATATATATACATACATATATATTATTTTTCAATTTTAACTTGCTCTATTAAATCTACAATATTGTGTCATTAATTTCCTATATTCCCATGACGATATCCAATTTGTTTTGCTTCTTTTCTATTTTCATATTTTTCAATCAATTGCGGTGAGAAAAATTCAATTTTCTTTCCCCCCATTGACCATTCATTGTTCCCATTCAAATTGAGCAAGTGAAAACTTGTAATCGTTGACCATTTATTTGCCAAGTTGGCATCTTCATTGAAAACTATTTAAGCCAAATTGTTGCGCTATTTTGTGCTCATGATTGTTACAAATTGTTCAATTAAAGGCTTTAAGGAAAATAAAAAGAAGAAGAGAAAAAAATAAAACCAAACGCACACACACACACACACACACATGCACACATCATAATAGAAGAAGTGAAGTAGAGGAGAAGAGGTAAAAAGAAGAAGTAGAAGGTAAAACTAAGCAATGTTTGTTGGCTATATGGCTGGTAACTGGGTAACTGGGCAGGCTGGATGGCTGAATGGCTGGACAGTGAAGGAGCCAGCCCAGGGGCAAAAAACTCTCCTCTTTTTAACTGATAATGAATGTGCGTTTAAGCAGACCCATGATAAATTGTCCTACCGAACAGCAGGTGTTGGGCCGCTTTTCAACCTCACCTCACCTCACCTCACCTCACCTCACCTCATCTCACCGATTTTATTTGGGGAACGAGTGTGTGAGAGAATTATTTTTTGGTTTCTCTTCTTTTAATAGAGAAAATTCATTTTTATACTAACTTATTTATGCACACACACACACACACACATGTGCACAATGAAAATGAAAATGAAAATGAAAATATATATATGTAGAAATAAAACAAAAGTCAAATCAACTCAACCTAACTAAACTGCCATGACCTGAAGGCATCTCTTCTCTTATTGTATGTAGCTGCTGCTGATGCTGTTATGGGCAATTAGGGGCGTGATTTTTTTTTTTTTTTTTTTTTTTTTAGCCATTTATGCATTTTAGTTAGCCATAATGAAGGTGGTGCGCAATAAAGTGTTAATTGGTTTTGTGTTTGTTGCAATTTTCGCTTGCGCTTGATTTAGTGCAACCAGCTGAATAATTTATAGTAAAATTATGTATACTTAAACAAAGCAAAACAAAAAAAAAAAAAAGAAAAAGAAAAAATGCAAAAAGCAAAAACACCCGCCGGGTGGGAAATACTTATTTTATCCACAGGCATTCGGTATCTAAAAAAAAGTATCAAATAGATTACTCCCACATAGAAAGTGAATCCTTTTTTAAACCCTTCTCTTTGCCCTTAATAAAGAAAAGTTATTTCAACATAAAGTTTCAAAATTAACTTAAATTATAGTGATATCAAATTTTAATGAGTTTCTTAAATTTAAATTTGAAAACAATTTCTTTTAGCCAGAGTTAAAAATAAGGTTACCCTGTTAATAAGTGAATATATATAGTATATATAAATTGATAACTTCCTATGCACTTGGTTAGAATATTATATATATATAGTAAAAACTTATCCCATTTCCCAACTACTAAAATTAAAAATTTAATCAACTTTTTCATTTTTAAGCTAGATTTACGTTGATTCTTTTACAATTAAAAACAAATAGAAATTTTGTCAATATATATAACGATAAATTTAGGATTAAAATCTAAAAATAAATAAACAATACTCGAATATCAATAAACATTTTTTTTTTTTTTTTTTATTTTTCATTTAAATTTTGATAAAAATTTAAATAATTGACATACTCCATTTAAAAGTAGAAGAAGAATCATATGTTAGATTCATGAGATTACTCTCTTGCATTACTTTGAATATATATGTACATATATATAGAAGTTTTCCTTTGACCACATTTATGCAGTTAATCAATTGAAAATCCGCTCCAACAAAGTATTTAAAATGGTATATCCCTCTATTCTATAGTTCATTCCAGATCCCTCTATTCTATAGTTCATTCCAGATTTGTTCAATTGTTTAAACATATTAAACTTAAGTTCATAAAAATAAATAAAGGCCATGTTAAAGATATTTTTTTGAAAGAAAAAAAAAACACAATTAATTTATAAAATTTTGTATGAATTATAAAAGGAAGTATATAACCGATAATATAACCAATTTCAGTCCAGCTAAATGGACTGAAGTAGGACGCCAAAAAAAATAAATTAATTTACAATCTATCCTAGAGGGACATGAAGGGTATATACAACACAACAGGATACATGGAAGAGATCATAATGGATACAATTGACTGAAATAGAAGGTTAAATCTCAAATCTGTGGCGGCTTCATTATCAACGGGGACGACTTACGGTTTTTTTTCAGGCCTTTAGGAAGGAATCACCAGTTCATCTCTGGTCTAAACTGCAGGTCTAATGGGTGACATCCTTTTAGACGTCTGGTCTGCATGCTCTTGTCCACAAGGTTGAAAGCTCGGTTCCAGCCTAGAGCAGTACGAATGTCGCTCTATACCGACGGAACAGCGAAGTATCTGTGGATGACTGAGGGACGCGCACCAATCAGTAGGCGGAGAAGTTTTTCTTGGAACCGTTGCAGTATTCCAATGCTCGAGTCTTACGCCATGCATATAGAGCCTGGATGCCATAGGTCCACACCAAAAAAATTATATTTTGAGTTTTTAGAATTTATTCAATTATGGGATTTGCTTACCTAATGTCGCAATTATTGAAATCGAATCAGAAATAATTTAATAAACTTAATGAATATACATACATACATACATATCTTCTTTTGATATTTTCTGTTTTCTGTAAGATTTCATTCAAAATTAGTCAAAAGTTTTATATTTTTTGGTGGATTTTTAAAACGTTTATTGAACAAGTCCCCGCCAAGTTTCCGCCATTAGGCATAGATTATCTTTATCTTTATCTTTGGGATATTATAGATTGCTAATCCTTCTATCCATATATCTACATATACATATGTATGTACATACACACATATATACATATATATACATATACATATGTATATGTATGCTACCAATCGATATGATCGAACAGAATTATGAGCTCAGATACAAAAATAAAAATTGCCAAAAGGAATTTCCGTTGCGGTTGCCGTTGCCGTTGCCGTTGCCAATTTGGTGCGTGTCAAAACGAAGGCAAATCTTTTTTTTTAATTTGCATACTTAATGAAATTCAAAAGCGAATGCCTCCAAAATACAGCCGATAGATAACCTCCTCTATATTATGTACTCTAATTTGGTTGTCAAAACGACGCAAGTTCACCTTTTTTTTTTTGTTGGTTTCTGTCTTGTTGTTGTTTTTGTTGTTGCTTTAATGAGAATTCCATTTCGAAAAAACCAAAATAGACAAAATGTTTTAGTTAAATATTTCTTCTTTTTTTCTTTTTTTGTTGTTGTTGTCTCTTCTGTGTGTGTGTGTTTTTTTTTTTTTGTTGGTGGCTATTTAAAAGTGTATAAAATCATATTATCAACAAGATTTATGGTATCAAAGCAGCATAAAGAAGGAGAACAACAACAATAACAACAAAAATACAAAATATCTTTGGTAAATATATAAATTTTAATTAGTCCAGATTGAAATCGTGAAGCTTGTTTCACTAATTAAGCCAAAATGGGCGCTGCTTTTTTTTTCTTTCGTTTTCTTGTTTGTTTTTTTTTTTTCATTTATGTTTTTTTTTTTTTTTTTGGTATTTCGGTTTCACTTCTTCGCATGATGTTTAATAATTTCTGAAAATATTTTCACTGCATTCTGCACTAAACTGAACTCAACTCAACACAGATCCATCCAAAACGATCCGATCTGATCTGATCTTAACTGATCTCGCTCTCCCGCAGTGTGAAATATACTTTTGATGAGAATTTATCATTTTTTCTTCGGCATGCCAACACCCTAGTCTCTCTCTCTCTCTCTATCTCTGCCTCTCTCTCTATCTCTATCTCTATCTCTGTCTCTATCTCTATCTCTGTCTCTGTCTTGGAGTCCTCTTCTTTCCTTGTCGATCATAAATTGGTGCAGGGTCTTGTCGGAGTCACCGACATCAGCCTGTCTGGCTGCTGCACTAGCCTGATAAGCATCTTCAACACAATTCTTGTCTCCATCTCTCCATGGCTATGTGAATTGCTTCTGCTTCTCCTTTTGCTGGTTCTGGTGCTGGTGCTGCTCCTGCTGATTACTTTCTGTTACTGACTGTCGCCGTTCTTGGGCTTCGCTCACGATGGGAGAAAATGAGCTGGATCATGGGGATAACTCATCCCCCACACAAAAAAAAAAAAAAAAAAAAAAACAATTTCATGAGTTCCTTAGACAAAGATCAAATTATGTGACTCCTTCTTCTTTTGTTGCCTTTTATTTAAGTGCTTGAGAAACGATTTTGATAATTATCGACAATAATAAAGAAAACAGTGTGACCAGATTATTATTATTATCAACCTAACTATATATATTTTACAATCACTGGCAACTAAGGACTTCGGCTTAGACGAAAACTACATCCATACACTAGCCTGGGATTCGAACCCGGATCCTCGTTGTTCAGTTGCCTAAATGACTGGGCCACTTGGATAATTCATCTACCGATGACTGTCGTGACCAGATTATATCCTTATATAGTTTAAGCATAATATCGACAGCTTTCGATTTCAGTTCGATCGAATCGTATCCGGTTTCTCAAATTTCCAACTCCAAATTACTTGTAATAATACTTGATAATACAGGAATGGATATTTAATTTGCATTCCATTTATGTATGTATTAACTATTCACATATCTATTTAGTTATGCGTTAATCCTTAATTTGTTCATTTTAATACAAAGTTGCAATCGCTGTCATTCAATTTATATTGTCATCTTTGTTTAAGACTCAATCTGTCAATTATATGCAAAAATGTCTCAGTGATATAAAACCACATGGGACCTGGATCCACAGATTTACGGATAATGACAAGCAAACAAAAAAGTTTGCAATAAAATGCAGTGCGGGCGGGATGGGGTAACAGTGTGTGTGTGTGTGTGTGTGTGTGTGTATGTGTATGTGTATGTGTATGTGTATGTGCGGAGGGGGTGGAGGAAGATGGACTTTGGTATTGAAGAAAAACAACAGAAAAGCAAAAATGGAAAATTTTCACCAAAATAATAAAAACATGTGAAATATGTTCGAGCAAAGCCACAAGAGATGCAACAGAAGATGAGTGTCTATACCGATTTTGAGATTTTATGGCCTATTAAAAAGCCTGAATCATTAAGCGATTTTTTTCTCTCTCTCATTTTTCTTTATTTTTTTTTTTTCTCATCTCTTTGGCCGAAGAAGGGGAAAAGACGTAGACCAAACAGACTCCCATTTCGTCGTGTCCCGTATCTAGTCAGTGTAAAGTCTTGCTGTCTCCCTGTCTCCCTGTCTCCCGGTCTCCAAGTCTCCATGTCGCAGTGTCCTTAGTCCGATTGTCCCATCTCTATCCACATCCTAATTGATGTTAGTTCATAATTTTCTTTTGGAAAATGTAGCAATTAATTGCATTGCCAATAAAACGCGTCGATGCCCCACTGTGCAACGCCGCACATTGCGCAATGTATTCACATGTACGCCAGCGCATATAAAACTTGGACCAAAAGCTAGAGCTAGATAGAGAGCAAAAGAGAGGCCAATAAATGTTTTACAAGACAGTCGAAACAAAATAAAGAGCAAGAGGATCGATGGACGCTGAGAACGAACGAAATTAATCACTTAAAGCCGATCTTTAAATACCCTTCCATTAAGACAGTTAAACGAAACTAATAATAACAATAAACCAATTGTGGAATCAATTAAATTAATCCATAACTAGTTGGTATAATAATTTAACTATTTAGTTTTCAAACGTCAGCTAAGATCAACTAAATAAAGGTAAAAGATCTAAAATGGATCAAAATTTATACATATATGTACATATCTTCTGTATAGTATATAAATGGATTTAATCTATCCAAATTCCAGATCAAAACTAACAAATAGAACAAAATTTATCTTCCGAAATTGTAAAGGATAAAAAAACTAATAAAAATAATTGAATTCTTAAAAACAAATACTAAACAGAATTATTTGAACAATTTATCTTTTGATTTGTTTTATCTAAAATTCTTTAAAAAATGTAAATAAACGTTAAAATTAATTAAAATACAACCAATTGGAAATAAATGGTAAAAGTTAAATTAATATTATAAATACTAAAAATACTAAAAATTTTGATTCTATTGCAAATACAAAAATTAAACTCATAAATCATAAACAAACGAAAATATTATTTTTTATAAACCGGAAATACCTACTGGAATAAATAATCCTTAAAATACTGCAACTTAAAAATTTGATTAAAATACAAATAAATTCACTATTAAATACTGCAAAGTAGTTTACGAAAAAAATACAAATACTAACAGATGCAGTAATATGATGGAAAAAATCA